>CAWUFW010013241.1:0-488062 GCA_963921515.1 Calotriton arnoldi | reverse complement strand
TGGCAAGGGAACCTTTAAGGTTTAGGTGGGTATGGGTTTTTGGCAGGTAATGAATTTTTAGGGTTTAGCATTTGTATGGGTTTTTGTGGCAAGGGGTTTTTCGAGTGTAGAGTTGGTGCGGGTTTTTAGGTGGCAAGCACATTTTAGGGTTTCGGGTGGGTATAGGATTTTGGGTGGTAAGGATTTTTTAGGGTCTCAGGTGTGTATGGGTATTTGGGTGGTAAGGGATTTTTTGGGGTTCAGGGTGGCATGGGTTTTGGGGGTGTGCAAGGGAACCTTTTTTAGGTGTTTAGGTGTGGTGTGGGTTTTTGGGTGATAATGAATCTTTTAGGGTTTAGGTGGGTATGGGTTTTTGGGTGGCAAGTAATCTTTAGTGGTTTAGGGATGGGTGTAGGTTTTTGGAGTGGTACAGAATTTTTTAAGTGTTTAGGTTGGGTATGGACTTCATGTGGGTGGGCAAGGGAATTTTTAGCGCTTAGGGTGGGTGTGGGATTTTTGGTGTAGCAAGGGAATTTTAAGGTTTAGCATGGGTGTGGATTTTGTGAGGGCAAGGGACATTTTATTGTTTAGGGCTGGCATGGGTTTTTGGATGATAGGGAATTTTTAGGGTTTAGGGTGGATATGAGTGTTTGGGTGGCAAGCGAATGTCTTAGTGGTTTAGGTGGGTATGGGTTTTTGGCAAGGAATTGTTAGGGTTTAGGGTGGTATTAGTTGCACATTTTAGGGTTGTGGGGTGGGAATGGAGTTTTTGGGTGGCAAGGGAATTTTTAGAGTTTTGGGTGGGTATGGGTTTGTAGGTGGCAAGGGCATTTTTAGGTTTAGCATGGGTATGGGTTTTTGGGTGGTAATGAATCACTTAGGGTTTAGTGTTTGTATGGGTTTAAGTACAAGGGATTTTAGGTGGTATGGGTTTTTGGGTGGCAAGTGAATCGTTAGGGTGTAGGGTGGGTTTGGGTTTTTGGGTAGTAAGGGATTTTTTAGGGTTTAGAGTGCTTATGGTTTTTTGGCACAGGGAATATTTAGGGTTTAGGTGGGTGTGAGTATTTGGGTGGTAAGGGAAATGTTAGGGTTTAGGTGGGTATGGGTTTTTAGGTGGCAAGGGAATTTCTTAGCATTGTAGGATGCGGTGTGGGTTTTCGGGTGGCAAGGGAATTTTTAAGGCTTTAGGGTGGGCATGAGTTTTTGGGTGATATGGGAATTTTTAGGGTTTAGGGTGATTATGGGTTTTTCGGTTAGGTAAGGTTTGCCTCGTGTTTAGGGTAGATATGGGTTTTTGGTGGCAAGGGAATTTTTAGGTTTAGGTGGGTATGGGTTTTTGGGTGGCAAGGTATTTTTTAGGTTTTAGCGTGAGTATAGGTTTTTAGGCAATAAGGGCTTTTAAGGTTTAGGTGGTGCGGATTTTTCGGGGGCAAGGAAATGTTATGGTTTCGGGTGGGTATGGGTGTTTGGGTGATAGGGAATTTTCAGCATTTAGGGTGGGGTATGATTTTTGGGTGGCAATGGAATTTTCAGCATTTAGGATGGGTGTGGGTTTTTGGGTGGCAAGGGAATTTATTATTGTTTAGGGTGGGTGGGATTTTTGGTGGCAAAGGATCGGTAGATTTTACGGTGTATATGGGTTTTGGGTCGCAAGGGAATTTTTAAGGTTTAGGTTGGGTTTGGGTATTTGGGTGGAAAGGGATTTTGGCGTTTAGGGTGGGCAAGGGTTTTGGGTGGCAAGGGAACATATAGGGGTTTAGGGCTGATATGGGTTTTTGGGTGATAATAAATCATTTAGGGCTTAGTGTTTGTATGGGTTTTTGGGTGGCAAGTGATTTGATGGTGGGTATGGGTTTTTGGGTGGCAAGTTAAATTTTGGGGTTTAAGGTGGGTGTAGGTTTTTGAGTGGTAAGGGATGTTTAGGGTTTAGGATGGGTATGGGTTTTATGGGTTTGAAGGGGATTTTTAGGGTTCAGGATGGGTTTGGGACTTTGGTGGCAAGGGAATTCTTAAGGTTTAGGGTGGGTGTGTTTTTGGGGGCAAGGGAAATTTTATGGTTTAGGGTGGGTATGAGTTTTTGGGTGATAGTGAATCTTTAGGGTTTAGGGTGGTTGTGGGTTTTGGATGCCAAGGGAATATTGAGGGTTTAGGGTGGGTGTGGATTTTGGTTGGCAAGGTATTTTTATGGTTCAGGGTGAGTATAGGTTTTTAGGCTATAAGGGCTTTTTAGGGTTTAGGTGGGTATGGGTTTTTGGGTGTCAAGGGAATTTTTAGCTTTTTGGGCTTTTGGGTGGCAAGGGAATTTTTAGGGTTAGGGTGGGTATGGGTTTTTGGGTTGTAAGGGATTTCTTAGGGTTTAGGGTGGGAATGGGTTTTTGGGTGGCAAGGGAATATTTAGGGTTTAGGGTGGGTGTGGGTATTTGGGTGGTAAGGGATTTTAGGGTTTGGAGTAGGTATGGTTTTTTGGTAGCAATGGAATTTTAGGGGTTTGGGTGGAAATGGGTTTTTAGGTGGCAAGGGAATTTTGCAGGGTTTAGGTGGGTATGGGTTTTGGGTGGCAAATTAATTTTTTGGGCTTTGGGTGGGTATGGGTTTTTGGGTGGTAATGTATCATCTAGGCTTTAGTGTTTGTATGGGTTTTTGGGTGGCAAGGGATTTTCTAGTGTTTAGGTGGGTGTGAGAATTTTGGTGGCAATGGATTTTGTAGGGTTTAGGGTGGGTGTGGCATTGTGGGTTTGTGGTTGGTAGGGGATTTTTAGGTTTTAGGGTGGGTATGGGTTTTGGGTGGCAAGGGAACCTTTAGGTTTAGGGCGTGTATGGGTTTTTGGATGGTAATGAATTTTTAGGGTTTAGCATTGGTATGGGTTTTGGGTGGCAAGGGATGTTTTGGGTTTCGAGTTGGTATGGGTTTTGGGTGGCTTTGAAATTTTTAAGGTTTAGGGTGGGTATGGTTTTTGGGTGGCAAAATAATTTTTAGGGTTTTGGGTGGGTATAGGATTTTGGGTAGTGAGGGATTTTTTAGGGTTCAGGGTGTGTATGGGTATTTGGGTGGTAAGGGATTTTTTGGGGTTTAGGGTGGGCATGGGTTTTGGGTGGCAATGGAACCTTTAGGGTTTAGGGTGGGTATGGGTTTTTGGGTGATAATAAATCATTTAGGGCTTAGTGTTTGTATGGGTTTTTGGGTGGCAAGTGAATTTTAGGATTTAGGATGGGTATGGGTTTTTGAGTTGCACAGTTAAATTTTAGGTGTTTAAGGTGGGTGTAGGTTTTATGAGTGGTAAGGGATGTTTAGCGTTTAGGATGGGTGTGGGATTTTATGGGTTTGAAGGGGATTTGTAGGGTTCACGGATGGGTTTGGGACTTTTGGTGGCAAGGGAATTCTTAAGGTTTAGGATGGGTGTGGATTTTTGTGGGGCAAGGGAAATTTTATGGTTTAGGTTTGGTATGAGTTTTTGGGTGATAGTGAATTTTTAGGGTTTAGGGTGGTTGTGGGTTTTGGATGCCAAGGGAATATTGAGGGTTTAGGGTGGGTGTGGGATTTTGGCTGGCAAGGTATTTTTATGGTTCAGGGTGAGTATAGGTTTTTAGGCGATAAGGGCTTTTTAGGGTTTAGGGTGGGTATGGGTTTTTGGGTGTCAAGGGAATTTTTAGCTTTTTGGGCTTTTGGGTGGCAAGGGAATTTTTAGGGTTAGGGTGGGTATGGGTTTTTGGGTTGTAAGGGATTTCTTAGGGTTTAGGGTGGGAATGGGTTTTGGGTGGCAAGGGAATATTTAGGGTTTAGGGTGGGTGTGGGTATTTGGGTGGTAAGGGATTTTTAGGGTTTGGAGTAGGTATGGTTTTTTGGTAGCAATGGAATTTTTAGGGGTTTGGGTGGAAATGGGTTTTTAGGTGGCAAGGGAATTTTGCAGGGTTTAGGGTGGGTATGGGTTTTTGGGTGGCAAATTAATTTTTGGGCTTTGGGTGGGTATGGGTTTTTGGGTGGGTATGGGTTTTTGGGTGGTAATGTATCATCTAGGCTTTAGTGTTTGTATGGGTTTTGGGTGGCAAGGGATTTTCTAGTGTTTAGGGTGGGTGTGGGAATTTTGGTGGCAATGGATTTTGTAGGGTTTAGGGTGGGTGTGGCATTGTGGGTTTGTGGTTGGTAGGGGATTTTTAGGTTTTAGGGTGGGTATGGGTTTTGGGTGGCAAGGGAACCTTTAGGGTTTAGGGCGTGTATGGGTTTTTGGATGGTAATGAATTTTTAGGGTTTAGCATTGGTATGGGTTTTTGGGTGGCAAGGGATTTTTTGGGTTTCGAGTTGGTATGGGTTTTTGGGTGGCTTTGAAATTTTTAAGGTTTAGGGTGGGTATGGTTTTTGGGTGGCAAAATAATTTTTAGGGTTTTGGGTGGGTATAGGATTTTGGGTGGTGAGGGATTTTTTAGGGTTCAGGGTGTGTATGGGTATTTGGGTGGTAAGGGATTTTTGGGGTTTAGGGTGGGCATGGGTTTTGGGTGGCAATGGAACCTTTAGGGTTTAGGGTGGGTATGGGTTTTTGGGTGATAATGAATCTTTTAGGGTTTAGGGTGGGTATGGGTTTTGGGTGGCAAGTGAATTTTTAGGGTTTAGGATGGGTGTAGGTTTTTGAGTTGTACAGAATTTTTAAGTGTTTAGGTTGTGTATGGTTTTCATGGGTGGCAAGGGAATTTTTAGCGCTTTGGGTGGGTGTGGAATTTTTGGTGGCAAGCGAATTTGTAGGGCTTCACTGTGGGTATGGGTTTTGGTGGCAAGGGAATTTTTAAGGTTTAGTATGGGTGTGGATTTTTGTGGGGCAAGGTACATTTTATGGTTTAGGTTTGGTATGGGTTTTTGGATGATAGGGAATTTTAGGGTTTAGGGTGTTAGGGTTCACTGTGGGTATGGGTTTTTGGTGGCAAGGGAATTTTTAAGGCTTAGTATGGGTGTGGATTTTTGTGGGGCAAGGTACATTTTATGGTTTAGGTTTGGTATGGGTTTTTGGATGATAGGAATTTTTAGGGTTTAGGGTGGTTATGGGTTTTTGGATGCCAAGGGAATATTGAGGGTTTAGGGTGGGTGTGGGATTTTGGTTGGCAAGGTATTTTTTATGGTTCAGGGTGAGTATAGGTTTTTAGGCGATAAGGGCTTTTTAGGGTTTAGGGTGGGTATGGGTTTTTGGGTGTCAAGGGAATTTTTAGCTTTTTGGGCTTTTGGGGGCAAGGGAATTTTTAGGGTTAGGGTGGGTATGGGTTTTTGCGTTGTAAGGGATTTCTTAGGGTTTAGGGTGGGAATGGGTTTTTTGGGTGGCAAGGGAATATTTAGGGTTTAGGGTGGGTGTGGGTATTTGGGTGGTAAGGGATTTGTTAGGGTTTGGAGTAGGTATGGTTTTTTTTGGTAGCAAGGGAATTTTTAGGGGTTTGGGTGGAAATGGGTTTTTAGGTGGCAAGGGAATTTTGCAGGGTTTAGGGTGGGTATGGGTTTTTGGGAGGCAAATTAATTTTTTGGGCTTTGGGTGGGTACGGGTTTTTGGGTGGGTATGGGTTTTTGGGTGGTAATGAATCATCTAGGCTTTAGTGTTTGTATAGGTTTTTGGGTGGCAAGGGATTTTCTAGTGTTTAGGGTGGGTGTTGGAATTTTGGTGGCAAGGGATTTTGTAGGGTTTAGGGTGGGTGTGGCATTGTGGGTTTTTGGTTGGTAGGGGATTTTTAGGTTTTAGGGTGGGTATGGGTTTTGGGTGGAAAGGGAACCTTTAGGGTTTAGGGCGTGTATGGGTTTTTGGATAGTAATGAATTTTTAGGGTTTAGCATTGGTATGGGTTTTTGGGTGGCAAGGGATTTTTTGGGTTTCGAGTTGGTATGGGTTTTTGGGTGGCTTTGAAATTTTTAAGGTTTAGGGTGGGTATGGTTTTGGGTGGCAAAATAATTCTTAGGGTTTTGGGTGGGTATAGGATTTTGGGTGGTGAGGGATTTTTTAGGGTTCAGGGTGTGTATGGGTATTTGGGTGGTAAGGGATTTTTGGGGTTTAGGGTGGGCATGGGTTTTGGGTGGCAATGGAACCTTTAGGGTTTAGGGTGGGTATGGGTTTTTGGGTGATAATGAATCTTTTAGGGTTTAGGGTGGGTATGGGTTTTTGGGTGGCAAGTGAATTTTTAGGGTTTAAGATGGGTGTAGGTTTTTGAGTTGTACAGAATTTTTAAGTGTTTAGGTTGTGTATGGATTTCATGGGTGGCAAGGGAATTTTTAGCGCTTTGGGTGGGTGTGGAATTTTTGGTGGCAAGCGAATTTGTAGGGCTTACTGTGGGTATGGGTTTTTGGTGGCAAGGGAATTTTTAAGGTTTAGTATGGGTGTGAATTTTTGTGGGGCAAGGTACATTTTATGGTTTAGGTTTGGTATGGGTTTTTGGATGATAGGGAATTTTTAGGGTTTAGGGTGTTTGTGGGTTTTTGGGTGGTAAGGTATGTCTTAGGGTTTAGGGTGGATATGGGTTTTTGGGTGGCAAGGGATTTTTCGGGTTTAGAGTTGGTATGGGGTTTTGGGTGGCAAGGGAATTTTTAGGGTTTCGGGTGGGTATGGTTTTGTGGGTGGTAAGAATTTTTTTTAAGGTTTAGGGTGGGTATGGTTTTTGGGTGGCAAGGGAATTCTTAGGGTTTTGGGTGGGTATAGGATTTTGGGTGGTAATGGATTTTTTAGGGTTCAAGGTGTGTATGGGTATTTGGGTGGTAAGGGTTTTTTTGGAGTTTAGGGTGGGCATGGGTTTTGGGTGGCAAGGGAACCTTTAGGGTTTAGGGTGGGTATGGGTTTTTGGGTGATAATGAACCTTTTAGGGTTTAGGGTGGGTATGGGTTTTTGGGTGGCAAGTGAATTTTTAGGGTTTAGGAGGGGTGTAGGTTTTTGAGTGGTACAGAATTTTTAAGTGTTTAGGTTGATTATGGATTTCATGGGTGGCAGGGGAATTTTTAGCGCTTAGGGTGGGTGTGGGATTTTTGGTGGCAAGCAATTTTGTAGGGTTTACAGTGGGTATGGGTTTTTGGTGGCAGGGGAATTTTTAAGGTTTAGCATGGGTGTGGATTTTTGTGGTGCAAGGTAAATTTTATGGTTTAGGGTTGGTATGGGTTTTTGGATGATAGGGAATTTTTAGGGTTTAGGGTGTTTATGGGTTTTGGGGTGGCAAGGTATGTCTTAGGGGTTAGGGTGGATATGGGTTTTTGGGTTGCAAGGGAATTGTTAGGGTTTAGGGTGGGTATTAGTTTTTGGGTGGTAATGATTTTTTTAGGCTTTAGAGTTTGTATGGGTTTTTGGGTGGTAAGTGATTTTTTTAGGGTTTTGGGTGAGTATGAGTTTTTGGGTGGCAAGGGAATTTTTAGAGTTTTGGGTGGGTATGGGTTTGTAGGTGGCAAGGGCATTTTTAGGGTTTAGCATGGGTATGGGTTTTTGGGTGGTAATGAATCACTTAGGGTTTAGTGTTTGTATGGGTTTTTGGGTGACAAGGGATTTTTAGGGTGGGTATGGGTTTTTGGGTGGCAAGTGAATTGTTAGGGTGTAGGGTGGGTGTGAGTATTTGGGTGGCAAGGAAATGTTAGGAATTAGGGTGGGTATGGGTTTTTAGGTGGCAAGGGAATTTTTAGGGTTTAGGGTGGGTATAGGTTTTCAGTTGGTAAGGGATTTATTTAGGGTTTACGGTGGGTATGGGTTTTTGGGTGGCAAAGGAATTTTCAGCATTTAGGATGGGTGTGGGTTTTTGGGTGGCAAGGGAATTTTTAAGGTTTAGGGTGGGCATGAGTTTTTGGGTGATAAGGAATTTTTAGGGTTTAGGGTGATTATGGGTTTTTCGGTTATAAGGTTTGCCTTAGTGTTTAGGGTAGATATGGGTTTTTGGGTGGCAAGGGAATTTTTAGGGTTTAGGGTGTGTATGGGTTTTTGGGTGGCAAGGTATTTTTTAGGTCTTAGCCTGAGTATAGGTTTCTAGGCAATAAGGGCTTTTTTAAGGTTTAGAGTAGGTGTGGATTTTTCGGGGGCAAGGGAAATGTTATGGTTTCGGGTGGGTATGGGTGTTTGGGTGATAGGGGAATTTTTAGCATTTAGGGTGGGTATGGATTTTTGGGTGGTAAGGGATTTTTTAGGGTTTAGGCTGGGTATGGGTTTTTGGGTGGCAAGGGAATTTTTTATTGTTTAGGGTGGGTGTGGGATTTTTGGTGGCAAAGGATTTGGTAGATTTTACGTTGTATATGGGTTTTTGGGTTGAAAGGGAATTTTTAAGGTTTAGGTTGAATGTGGGTATTTGGGTGGAAAGGGATTTTTTAGTGTTTAGGGTGGGCATGGGTTTTGGATGGCAAGGGAACATATAGGCTTTAGGGCTGATATGGGTTTTTTGGGTGATAATAAATCATTTAGGGCTTAGTGTTTGTATGGGTTTTTGGGTGGCAAGTGATTTTTGATGGTGGGTATGGGTTTTTGGGTGGCAAGTTAAATTTTGGGGTTTAAGGTGGGTGTAGGATTTTGAGTGGTAAGGGATGTTTTGGGTGGTAATGATTTTTTTAGTGTTTAGAGTTTTTATGGGTTTTTGTGTGTTAAGTGATTTTTTTCGGGTTTTAGGTGGGTATGAGTTTTTGGGTGGCAAGGGAATTTTTAGGGTTTTGGATGGGTATGGGTTTGTAGGTGGCAAGGGAATTTTTAGGTTTTAGGGTGGGTATGGGTTTTTGGGTGGCAATGAACTTTTTAGGGTTTGGGTGGGTATGCGTTTTTGGGTGGCAAGGGATTTTTTAGGGTAGGTATGGGTTTTTGGGTGGCAAGTGAATTGTTAGGGTGTAGGGTGTGTTTGGGTTTTTGGGTGGTAAGGGATTTTTTAGGGTTTAGGGTGGTTATGGGTTTTTGGGTGGCATGGGAATATTTAGGGTTTAGTGTGGGTGTGGGTATTTGGGTGGTAAGGGATTTTTTAGGGTAGGTATGGGTTTTCGGGTGGCAAGGGAAATTTTAGTGTTTAGGGTGGGTATGGGTTTTTAGGTGGCAAGGGAATTTTTAGGGTTTAGGGTCGGTATAGGTTTTCGGTTGGTAAGGGATTTATTTAGGGTTTAAGGTGGGTATGGGTTTTTGGGAGGCAATGGAATTTTCAGTGTTTAGGATGGGTGTGGGTTTTTGGGTGGCAAAGGAATTTTTAAGGTTAGGGTGGGCATGAGTTTTTGGGTGATAAGGAATTTTTAGGGTTTAGGGTGATTATGGGTTTTTTGGTTGTAAGGTTTGCCTTAGGGTTTAGGGTAGATATGGGTTTTTGGATGGCAAGGTATTTTTTAGGTTTTAGTGTGAGTATAGGTTTTTAGGCGATAAGGGCTTTTTTAAGGTTTAGGTTGGGTTGGATTTTTGGGGGGCAAGGGAAATGTTATAGTTTCGGGTGGGTATGGGTGTTTGGGTGATAGGGAATTTTTAGTGTTTAGGGTGGGTATGGATTTTTGGGTGGTAAGGCTTTTTAGGGTTTAGGCTGGTCATGGGTTTTGGGTGGCAAGGGAACATCTAGGGTTTAGGGCTAATATGGGTTTTTGGGTGGTAATGAATCGTTTAGGTTTTAGTGTTTGTATGGGTTTTGGGTGGCAAGGGATTTTTGACGGTGGGTATGGGTTTTTGGGTGGCAAGTGACTTTTTGGTGTTTAGGGTGGGTGTAGGTATTTGAGTGGTAAGGGATTGTTAGGGTTTAGGGATGGGTATGTGTTTTATGGGTTTGTTGGGGAGTTTTTAGCGTTTAGGATGGGTTTGGGATTTTTGGTGGCAAGGGATTTTGTAGGGTTTACAGTGTGTATGGGTTTTTGAGTCACACAGGAATTTTTAAGGTTTAGGGTGGGTGTGGGTTTTTGGGGGGGCAAGGGAAATTTTATGGTTTACGGTGGGTATGAGTTTTTGGGTGATAATGAATTTTTAGGGTTTATGGTGGTTATGGGTTTTTGGATTCTAAGGTGTGCCTTAGGGTTTATGGTGGGTATGGGTTTTTTGGTGCCAAGGGAATATTGAGGGTTTAGGGTGGGTATGGGATTTTGGGTGGCAAGGTATTTTTTATGGTTTAGGGCGAGTATAGGTTTTTGGGTGGCAAGGTATTTTTTATGGTTTAGGGTGGGTATGGGTTTTTGAGTTGTTAGGGATTTCTTAGGGTGTAGGGTGGGTATGGGTTTTTTGGGTGGCAAGGGAATATTTAGGGTTTAGGTGTGGGTGTGGGTATTTGGTTGGTAAGGTATTTTTTAGGGTTTAGAGTAGGTATGGGTTTTTGGGTGGCAAGGGAAATTTTATGGTTTAGGGTGGGTATGGTTTTTTAAGTGCAAGGGAATTTTTAGGATTTAGGGTGGGTAAAGATTTTTGGGTTGTAAGGGATTTTTTAGGGTTTAGGGTGGGTATGGGCTTTTGGGTGGCAAGGGAATTTTCAGCATTTAGGATGGGTGTGGGTTTTACGGTGGCAAAGGAATTTTTAAGGTTTAGGGTGGGTTTGGATTTTGAGGGGCAAGGGAAATTTATGGTTTTGGGTGGGTATGGGTTTTTGGATGATAAGGGAATTTTTAGGGATTAGAGTCGGTGTGTGTTTTCGGGTGGTAAGGTAGTTTTTTTGGGTTTAGTTTGGGTATGGGTTTTAGGGTGGCCAGTGAATTTTTATTGGGTTAGGGTGGGTATGGGTTTTTGGGAGTCAAGGGATTTTTTAAGGTTAGGCTAGGTATTGGTTTTTTATGGCAAAGGATTTTTGGGGGTCAGGGTGGCAAGGAATTTTCAGGGTTTAGCGTGGCTATTGTTTTTTGGGTGGAGAGGAATTTTTAGGGCTTAGGATGGGTATGGGTCTTTGGGTGGCAAGGGATTTGTTAGGATTTAGGGTGGCAAGGGAATTTTTAATGTTTAGCGTGGGTATGGATTTTTCATTGGCAAGGGATTTTTTAGGGTTTAGGGTGGGTATGGGTTTTTGGGTGGCAAGGAAATTTATAGGTTTAGGGTGGGTATGGATTTTTTGGGGGAAAAGAGAATGTTATGGTTTCGGGTGGGTATTGTCTTTTGGGTGATAAGGGAAATTGTAGGGTTTAGGGTGGGTGTTTTTGGGTGGTAAGGTATTTTTTCGGGTTTAGGTTGGGTATGGGTTTTTTGGTGGGAAGGGACTTTTTGGGTTTTTTGGTGGTTATGGGTTTTTGGATGGTTAGGTATTTTTTAGGGCATAGGTTGGGTATGGGTTTTGGGTGGCAAGTGAATCTTTAGGGTTTACGGTGGGTATTGGTTTTTGGGTTGCATTGGATTTTTTCTAAGGTTAGGGTGGGTATGGGTTTTTGGGTGGAAAGTGAATTTTTAGGGTTTACGGTGGGTATTGGTTTTTGTGTTGCATTGGATTTTTTAATGTTAGGGTGGGTATGGGTTTTTGGGTGGTAAGGGATTGTTTGGGGTCAGGGTGGCAAAGGAATTTTTAGGGTTTAGCGTGGGTATGGGTTTTTGGGTGGCAAGAGAATTTTTAGGGGTTAGGGTGGGTATGGCTCTTTGGGTGACAAGGGATTTGTTAGGGTCTAGGGTGGTAAGGGAATGTTTAGGGTGCCCTCCTTGGCCTAATTCTATGCCTCATCATTGCCCTCCTGCTTAGCCTCTGTGCTTAGCTTGCTTCCCCTAGTCTCTTTCCACTTGCCCTCCGATGTCTGTGTGCATGCCCCTGCTCCCTCCTTTCTGCTCATCATATTCCATGGACCTGCCACACTCCCATCTATTGAGCTGCCACTGCCCCTTCCACCTCTCTAGCATGGTCAGATGGCTGCCGCCTGTCCCTGCCACCTCCACCCTGCCTTTCCAAGTTCCATGCCTCATCCTGTCTCTCCTGTCCTCTATGATCCATTTTGCTGCCACTCCCTTCTGTCCTCCACGCTCTGTTTTGCTTAGAAATTCACTGAAAAAACCAAAGGTTACATGGATGTTATAGTTAGGCTCATGGTTCCACTCATACAAAAGAGGTCAAATTCAGCGGTTATAGTTAGCTGAGTGATGTCATTGACCATGTCATGAGTGATGTAATATGTGAGGTGATAAGCAGTGCATTGCAGGGGTGCAAGTTATAGTGAGCTCAGCTAACTATAACTGCTGAATTTCTCTGGTTTTGTATGAGCGAAATGTCAGCCTAACTATAACATCCCTGTAACCTTTGTTTTTTTCAGTGACTTTTAAGGTTTTCTTACATGCTAATTCCTAACTACAATGTTATTATAACCTTTGGTTTTTTCATTGAAATTCTAAGGTTTTTAAAAATTCTATTGTAACATCCATTTTTTTAAGTGAACCTCTAAGATTTTCGTATTTTCTTTCTATAATTGGATATCGTATATTAGATTTATATTATATACCACTCATTTTTGGATTTGCTATATGTTTATCAGAAAGTACATTAATAACTGGCTTTATTTTTAAGAATTTTTGTAATTGGCACAACATTGTCGCATTTACTGTGGAGAATCTGTGATCAGTAAATGTATTTCACATACTGAAAAATACACTTAAAGACATTTTTTAAATTAAGTTTAAGTGTAAATATTTAGTAAGATATTGTTTGAACTTTTCTTTCAGTGATCAATTTAGGAGAAAACCACCTTTACAAACAAATGTGTATTTGCGGCCACCGATGTCATTGTGGTGCCATTGGTAGTCGCGAAGTGCGCGTGGTTTGTACAAAGTGTAAAACATATATATAAATATATTCTATGACTGCATGCATCACTGTATCACTAAGCCTCTCATTCACTGTATAAGTATTTGAGGGGATCTGTGAGACTGTGCATCAGTCTTTCAATACTTCTGTAACGAAATGCGTGACTGCCTCAGTACATCTATGAGTGGGTGCATCAGTGTCACAATGGGTCTGTGATTGGTTGTGTAAGTCTCTCAATCAATCTGTGAGTAGGTGCATAAGTGCCTTTGTGTATTTGTAAGTAAGTATATGACTGTCTGACTGAATCTGTGGGTGGATACATGAGTGTCTAAGTGGGTGTCTGAGTGGGTGAGTGAGTAGGTGCCTGAGTGGGTCTGTGAGTGAGTGCATGAGTCTCTCAGTGGGTCTATGACTGGCAGTGTGAGTGTCTGAGTGGTTGTCAGTGGGTGCATGGGTCTCTGAGTGCAACTGTGAGTGGGTACATGAGTCTCTGAGTGTATAACTGACTGGGTGCATATGTCTCTGAGTAGGTCTATGAGTGGCTGTGTGAGTGACTGTATGGGTGTCTGAGTGAATGTATGAGTGTCTGAGCGGATCTGTGAATAGGTGTATCAGTGTCTTAATGGGTCTGTGAGTGAGAGCATAACTCTCTGAGTGGGTGAGTGAATGGGTGCATGCATGAGTGTCTGAGTGGGTCTGTGACTGGGAGGGCGAGTGTCTCAGTGGCTCTGTGAGTGGATGCATGAGCCTTGACTGGGTGTGCATATATCTGAGTGAGTTTGTAGGTGGGTGTGTGAGTTTCTGAGTATATGAGTGAGTGAGTGACTGAGTCCATAAGTCTGAGAGGGTCTGTGACTGAGTGTGTGAGTGACTCGATGGGTGTCTGAATGGGTGTATGAGTGTTTGAGTGTACCTGCGAGTGGGTGTATGAGTGTCTCAGTGGGTCTTTGAGGACATACGTAAGTGTGAGAGTGGGTCTGTAAGTGGGTGTGTGAGTCTCTGAGTGGGTCTATACATGGGTGCATGAATCTCGGAATGAGTATGTAAGTGGGTGGATGAGTATTTGAGTGGGTCTGTGAGTGGGTGCATGAGTGCCTAGGTGGATCTGTGAGTGAGTATAAGAATCTCTAGGTGGGTATGAGACTGTACGCATGAGTCTATGAGTGGGTCTCTAAGTAAGTGCATGAGTCTCTGAGTGGGTCTGTACATGGGTGCATCAATCTCCAAGTGGCCTGTAAGTGGGCGCATGAGTACGTGAATGGGTATGTGAGTGGGTACATGAGTATCTGAGTGGGTATGTGACTGAATGTATAAGTGTATTAGTGGGTATGTGAATGGGTGTACAAGTGTCTGAGTGAGTTTGTGAGTGCATACATGAGTGTGTGCAGTGACCGGCGGGTGTGTACAAATATGTATATTTTTAAACTATATTTTCACTAATATTCGCGATGACATCACGATATTCACGATGTCCCCGCAACGGTACACGTGGGGCTGCGCTGGCGATCGCGGCATCATCACGAATGTCAGACGTGTTTAAAAAAATCTATTTTGAACACATAACTTGTATCACTAACTCACCCATTTCTTAAACATGGGGTCAGAGTATCTCCACCCTGACCCCTTATGTGGACTTTCACACAAATTTTCAGCCCCGGGAACTGTTCCCAGATGATAAAATGGCAGCCGCAACTTTCTGCTCAGGTTGCGTCCAGCCAACCTGAGCATTCCTGTTGTTGCTTCCATCTGAGATTAATCGGGCAACCATCGCGAAATATCAGCTGTCAGAGATATAGCTATATTTTTCAGCCTAAATTTCTCAAAAACTACTGGTTGGATTTGTACCAAATAACAAATAGCACAATCTGTGTAACAACATCTACTTTTCTGCCAAATTTGGTGTAATTCCGTCCAGCGGTTCGGTCTGTAGGTTCAACAACGCGTTCCTATGGGAATTAACATTACAAACACACCCTTTTTTCACGTCCCTATTTCTCAGCCCCCACTGCACGGATCACCCCCAAACTTTCCATGACAACCAGAACCTACTTTGGCACGTTTTTGAAAAATTTATGAAGACTGGTCAAACGACACCAAAGTTATAGGCAAGTCAAAAAATGCTTTTCCTATGGAAACTAGGTCCTAACCATAACTACCTACTGGCGACTGCCAGTAGGAGATATATATGTATATATATATAGATATAGATATATATATAGATATATATATTCACTGCAAAAACCGAAAGGTTAAAGTGATGTTATAGTTAGAGGAAAATTTCAGTACTAAAGTAACATTTAAACTAAAAATAAAGCTAAAATTCACCAGTTAAAGTTATGTCTAGAAATTATAACTCGTGACCCCGCCATGCACACTTGTCACTAAAGATGTCATTTTAGATATTGCAGTGAACTTATAAATACTGTTATAGAACATTCCACGAGTGATGTCATATGGGAGGTCATTTGCAGTGCACATCTTTAAAACCATTACTACTCCATACCCTTATTCAACTGAGAACCCAGTAAAACCATTACTAACCCATACCCTTATCCATCTCTGAACCCTAGAAATCCTGTAGTAACCTGTACCCTTACGCATCCCTGAGCATTAAAAACCCCTTTCCACCCCATACCCTTAACCATCTCTAAACCTTAAAGCCCCTTTTAAAAGTCTTCCACCCCTGTACCTTTACTTATCCCTGAACTCTAAAAATACTGTACTAACTTGCATCCTTAACCAACCCTAAAACACTCTTAAAGCGTTTACTAAACTGTGCTCTTACCCATCCCTGAATCCTAAAACCCATTTATTAACAAGTACACTTACCTACCCCTGAATCCTAAAAACCCATGTAAGTCAGTTACTATCCATACCTTTATCCATCAAACTCTAAAAGCTTCCTACTACCTCCCACCTTTACTCATCCCTAAACCCCGAAAAACTTAAAACTCTTACACATCCTTCACTTAAAAAAACCTTTAAAACCCTAACTATCCCCTACTCTAACCCACCTCTGAACCCTAAAAACTCTTTAAAGGTCCTTACCACTCTGAACCTATATTAAACCCATAACCCTAATGTCTCCTCTTTTAAATGACATAATAATTATGTTATTTAAAGAAAAGTACTTGCCTGCAAGGTAAAGTATCAAATAAAGGCCTACTTGGTCCTCACCTGCGTGATAAAAGAATGTGTGTTGATGTCGTGCTGGGTAAAAAATGGAGAGGTAAAGGTTTGGCACCTCACTCACTGATTTTGTAAGACTTGAACATCCCTATAATTATACTGTATATCTGTGGTGATTTGAAAAACACCATTATAATCACACACTAACACACACTAACTTTGTAGTAACATGAGCATGCCTATATTCACACATTATCTCTGGACTTGCACATCATTAACTTCACAAACTAGCCGTCTGGGACTTGGACATTATCATCACACACTCTCTGTGTGGGGACTTAAACATCTATAGAACCACACACTGTATCTCTGGGGACTTCACTATCGCTACAACCACACACTATCTCTTTGGGGACCTGAACATTATCATATACAAACACTATCTCTGTGGGGACTTGTTCATTATATTCACACACTAACGTTGTGGGGACTTGAGCTTTGTCTTTAAACTCTATTTCAGTGGGGACTTGAACAAAATTATCTTTACACACATCTTCAAGCACTGTCTATGTGGGGACTTGAACATCCCTATAACCACACACTACCACTATGAGGACTTCAACATCACATTATTCACACACTATCATTGTGGGGACTTAAACATGATGGCCTTCACATACTATCTCTGGGCACTTGAATGTTCCTATATTCACACCCTGTCTCTGTTTGGACATGAACATCCTTATCTTCTCACTTTATTTGTGTGGAGACTTGAACATTGTCTTTATTTCTATTTCAGCAGGAACTTGAACAATATAATCTTTACACACTTTGTAGGGACTTAAACATTACAATAACCATTCTTCACCTCTGTGGGAAATTGAACATCGCTATAATAAAACAGTATAATTGTTTGGGAATTAAACATCACTATTTTAACACACTATCTTTTTGGGGTCTTCAACAACATTACCTTCACACACCATCTCTAGAGGGTTATGATATTCTTAAGAAAACACAACATCTAAGTAGAGGTTTGAACATGCTTATAATCGCATACGATCTCTGTTTGGATTTGAACATCCTTATCTTCACACACTCTCTGTGTAGGACTTGAACAGTAGATTTACTCACTATTTCAGTGGACCTTGATAATGATTATCGCCATCCACTATCTCTGTGGGGACTTGATCATTCAGATAATGACAAACTATATTTGTCGACAATTTAACATCGTTATTTCTACATGCTATCTTTGTAGAGACATGAGCATTGTCTTTTCACACCATTTCAGTGGGGGCATTAACAAAATTCTCTATCCTTTTCATCTCTCTGGGGACATGAACATACCAATGACCATACACTATCTCTGTGGGGGCTTAAACATCTCAATAATCACACACTATCGTTGTGGGTACTCAAACATCACTATAATAACACACTATCGTTGTGGGGACTTGAACATCACTATAATAACACACCATCTCTGTGGGGACTTGAACATTTCTATAATTACACAATCTCTGTTTGGACTTCAACACCATGATCTTCACACTCTCTGTGTGGGGACTTCATTTCAGTGGAGACTCGAACACAAACATTTTCACACACTGTCTCTGTGGGGACTTTAACATCCCAATAATCACATACTATCTTTGTGGGGACTTGTGCTACTTGATCACATACTATCTGTGTGAGCATTATCACACACCATCCAAATGCAGCGATGATGTACCACCTCTGTGGGCACCTTCACACATAATTCCTATGCTGATATTACCATTACATACATTCCTAGGGAGATGTGGTATAATAGCTACTTTGACACTAATATGAGCAAATATTCAAACTCTGGGTTACACTTAACCATATCGCTTGATTACATCTGATATTTTCTTTATGTCTTGGTTCCCTTATCACCTATGATTTTGAGCACTAAGTAAATGGTTGAATACAGTTTTATGTGCAGCTCTGTAATCATTATATTTGATTTTTCCTGACACATTATTAACATAATCCATATTTTGGACACCGCTTAGATATGTGCTGCAATTGATATATGAATAGATTGTGATGTTATTTGTGCATATTGTTAATAAAATAAATATTTAGCCAGGTGCCTTTGCCTGTTTTCAATCACAAATGCTAATTGTGAGTAGGTCCTCACAAGGATGGTAGCACGTGTTCAAGTCCCCACAAGGATGGTACAGTGCACGCGATTAAATAACAATATATTTGCAAATTTGAAGCAGGATCCTGTATCATGAATTTTTTCTTAACAATATTCTGTTATTAGTATACTTTAACCCCTTCGCTGCTAGGCCTTTTCCCCTCCTGTGCTAAGCCTTTTTTTGGCTATTTGGGGTAGTGCGCGCTTAGGCCCCTGTAACTTTTTGACCACATAAGGTATCCATGCCAAATTTGCGTCCTTTTTTTCTAACATCATGGGGATTGTAAAGTTACCCAGGGTTTGTGGATTCCCCTGGAGGGGACCCAAAAATTAGTCAAAATACAGCTAAGTTTTTTTTTGGGGGGGAAAAATGCAAAAAAAGGGCTACAGATGAAAGCGTCTTGATTTTTCCCTGCAAATGGAATCAAAAAAGGGGTTGTGGGGATGAAATCACCATCTTCCCAGATTTCAGGGACAAGCAGACTTTTGTCAGAAAACCAACTTTTTTACACAGTTTTGGCATTTTTCTGGGACATAGCCTATTTTTGCTATTTTTTGTGCTTTCAACCTCCTTCCAGTTAATGGTAGGAATGGGTATGAAACCAATAATGGATCCTGGAAAGCCATACATTTCTGAAAAGTAGACAAACTTCTGAATTCAGCAAGGGGTCATTTGTGTAGATCCTTAAAGTTTTCCTTATAGAAACTAACAGTTAAATAAAGGAAAAATTGAAAATTAGTTGAAAAAAACAGCCATTTGTGTCAACGTTTTCACCTGTAACTTCTTCTAATTATGACAGCTATTTGAAGGCAATATACCGTTATATCCGCTGGACCTTTCTGGTTGTGGGGATATATAGGACTTGTAGGTTCACCAAGAACCCGACGAACCCAGAGCCAATAATTGAGCAACATCTTGCAATGATTTTTTTTAAGTACCGGGTATATAGCAATTATTTTGGGAAAATGTATACATGGAAAAATTGTTATGAAAGACACCTATGTATTTCTGAAATGGGAACAAAATGTAGATTTTAGAAACAGTAGATATTTGCACATTTCCGGAAATTGGGAGTACCCATACTAGCATGAGAATTATAGGTCATTTTTCAAAATGACTTATTTTTACACATTGTCTTTCATTTGGAAGGCAGAAATGCATCGAAAGTCAATAGGTAATAACAGTTGCTCTACAATTCTGTGTTACCCTAAGTCTCCCGATAAAAATGGTACCTCACTTGTGTGGGTAGCCCTTGTGCCCACAACAGGAAATGGCTCAAAATGCAACGTGGACGTACCACATTTTCACAATGAAAAATTACCCTTTTTTTGCAAAGTGCCTAGGTGTAGTTTTTGAACCCTAGCTCTGCCGGCACCTAGGGAAACCTAGCAAACCTATACATTTTTGAAAACTAGACACCCAGGGGAATCCAGGATGGGGTGACTTGACTGCCTCCCACCAGGTTCTGTTACCCAGAATCCCTTGCAAACATAAGAAATTGTCAAAAAAAACACATTTTCCCCACATTTCTGTGGTGGAAAGTTCTGGAATCTGCGTGGATCCACAAATTTCCACCCACCCCGCGTTCCCCAAAGTCTTACGAGAAAAATGGTACCTCACTTGTGTGGGTCGGCCTAGTGCCTGCGACAGGAAACGGCGCAAAACGCAACGTGGTCACACCTCAATTTCGCAGTGAAAAATGACCCTTTTTGGCAAAGTGCCTAGCTGTAGTTTTTTAACCCTAGCTCTGCCGGCACCTAGGGAAACCTAGCAAACCTATACATTTTTAAAACTAGACACCCAGGGGAATCCAGGATGGGGTGACTTGACTGCCTCCCACCAGGTTCTGTTACCCAGAATGACCTTGCAAACATAAAAAATTGTCAAAAAACCACATTTTCCCCACATTTCTGTGGTGGAAAGTTCTGGAATCTGCGTGGATCCACAAATTTCCACCCACCCCGCGTTCCCCAAAGTCTTATGAGAAAAATGGTACCTCACTTGTGTGGGTCGGCCTAGTGCCTGCGACAGGAAACTGCGCAAAACGCAACGTGGTCACACCTAAATTTCGCAGTGAAAAATGACCCTTTTTTGGCAAAGTGCCTAGCTGTAGGTTTTGAACCCTAGCTCTGCCGGCACCTAGGGAAACCTAGCAAACCTATACATTTTTGAAAACTAGACACCCAGGGGAATCCAGGATGGGGTGACTGGACTGCCTCCCACCAGGTTCTGTTACCCAGAATCCCTTGCAAACCTAAAACATTATCAAAAAAACCACATTTTCCCCACATTTCTGTGGTGGAAAGTTCTGGAATCTGCGTGGATCCACAAATTTCCACCCAACCCGCGTTCCCCAAAGTCTTCTGAGAAAAATGGTACCTCACTTGTGTGGGTCGGCCTAGTGCCCGCGACAGGAAACGGCGCAAAACGCAACGTGGTCACACCTCAATTTCGCAGTGAAAAATGACCCTTTTTTGGCAAAGTGCCTAGCTGTAGTTTTTTAACCCTAGCTCTGCCGGCACCTAGGGAAACCTAACAAACACACACATTTCTGAAAAGTAGACACCCGGTGGCTTCCAGGGAGGTATGGCTTGCATGGATCCCCCAACGTTTCCTTACCCAGAATCCCCTGCAAACCTCAATTTTAGCTGAAAAAATCACTTTTTTCACACATTTTTGTGTGGGAAAGTGTGGCATCACTGGCCTCACACAAATTTCCTACCACCCAGCGTTCCCCCAGGTCTCCCGATAAAAATGGTGCCTCACTTGTGTGGGAGGCCCAAGTACCCGCGACAGGCAAGGGCCCACAACGTGGTGAGGCGACCTCAAAATGGCCTTTCACAAAACCACCTGGTTTTGCAAGGGGGCCACCTGGGTTTTGGCCCCGTGCTCGGCGGCCATCTAGGGAAACCTACCAAACCCACACATTTCTGAAAAGTAGACACCCGGGGGCTTCCAGGGAGGTATGGCTTGCGTGGATCCCCCAACGTTTCCTTACCCAGAATCCCCTGCAAACCTCAATTTTAGCTGAAAAAATCACGTTTTCACACATTTTTGTGTGGGAAAGTGTGGCATCACTGGCCTCACACAAATTTCCTACCACCCAGCGTTCCCCAGGTCTCCCGATAAAAATGGTTCCTCACTTGTGTGGGAGGCCCAAGTACCCGCGACAGGCAAGGGCCCACAACGTAGTGAGGCGACCTCAAAATTGCCTATCTCAAAACCACCTGGTTTTGCAAGGGGGGTCACCTGGGTTTTTGGCCCCGTGCTCGGCGGCCATCTAGGGAAACCTACCAAACCCACACATTTCTGAAAAGTAGACACCCGGGGGCTTCCAGGGAGGTATGGCTTGCGTGGATCCCCCAACGTTTCCTTACCCAGAATCCCCTGCAAACCTCAATTTTAGCTGAAAAAATCACTTTTTTCACACATTTTTGTGTGGGAAAGTGTGGCATCACTGGCCTCACACAAATTTCCTACCACCCAGCGTACCCCAGGTCTCCCGATAAAAATGGTGCCTCACTTGTGTGGGAGGCCCAAGTACCCGCGACAGGCAAGGGCCCACAACGTAGCGAGGCGACCTCAAAATGGCCTTTCACAAAACCACCTGGTTTTGCAAGGGGGTCACCTGGGTTTTTGGCCCTGTGCTCGGCGGCCATCTAGGGAAACCTACCAAACCCACACATTTCTGAAAAGTAGACACCCGGGGGCTTCCAGGGAGGTATGGCTTGTGTGGATCCCCCAACGTTTCCTTACCCAGAATCCCCTGCAAACCTCAATTTTAGCTGAAAAAATCACTTTTTTCACACATTTTTGTGTGGGAAAGTGTGGCATCACTGGCCTCACACAAATTTCCTACCACCCAGCGTTCCCCCAGGTCTCCCGATAAAAATGGTGCCTCACTTGTGTGGGAGGCCCAAGTACCCGCGACAGGCAAGGGCCCACAACGTATTGAGGCGACCTCAAAATGGCCTTTCACAAAACCACCTGGTTTTGCAAGGGGGTCACCTGGGTTTTTGGCCCCGTGCTCAGCGGCCATCTAGGGAAACCTACCAAACCCACACATTTCTGAAAAGTAGACACCCGGGGGCTTCCAGGGAGGTATGGCTTGCGTGGATCCCCCAAAGTTTCCTTACCCAGAATCCCCTGCAAACCTCAATTTTAGCTGAAAAAATCTCTTTTTTCACACATTTTTGTGTGGGAAAGTGTGGCATCACTGGCCTCACACAAATTTCCTACCACCCAGCGTTCCCCCAGGTCTCCCGATAAAAATGGTTCCTCACTTGTGTGGGAGGCCCAAGTACCCGCGACAGGCAAGGGCCCACAACGTAGTGAGGCGACCTCAAAATGGCCTTTCACAAAGGTGACCCCCCTTGCAAAACCAGGTCATTTTGAGATAATGTGTTGTTTATTTCTGCAGCGTGAAAATTTTGGCACAATATTGCAAGGAAAATGTGACAGACATTTTGAGGTTTGCAGGACATTGTGGGTACCATAACTTGTTGGGATCCACAAGAGAGATATCACCATGTACTCCCATGGGTGTTTCGTTTACGACAATATCTACAGTTGGTAGGTTATTCTTAGACGGAATGTACACCTTGGCAGACAGACTAAAAAGACAAAGATTACTGCACAGCCATCTATTCCTCAAGCACACACACATACTGGTTGGATTTGGCACGAGGGCAAGTGATGGTTCAGTATATACAATTTTATTAACAAGAGATTTCACAAAAATGAAATGCACTGTCAATAATTGAAAGGACAAAAACGGAACCAGTGACTCGCAGCTCGTGAGCTGTAAAGCCACGTCAAGGCCCCAACCGCTTTACAGGCCATTCACACACCTTTCATACGTGATACACACAAGACCATTCACACCCCCAGGCACGAAACAAACACATTACAACATTCACAAAAAGGGACAAGGTACACCCTGCTTGAGAAAGACAAAAAAAAATATTACTGCACAGCCATCTAATCCTCAAGCACACACACACATACTGGTTGGATTTGGCACGAGGGTGAGTGATGGTTCAGTATATACAATTGTATTAACAAGTGATTTCACAAAAATGAAATGCACTGTTAATAATTGAAAGGACGAGAAACTGAACCATTGACTCACAGCTCGTGAGCTGTAAAGCCACGACAAGGCACCAACCTCTTTACAGGCCATTCATACACCTTTCATACGTGTGACAAATACAAAACCATTCACACCACCAGCCGCGGGCCCATCACATTACAACACTCACATTCCTAACACAGCAACCACACAAGCTGATGGATTGCGTGGAGTGTCGCTCGGCTAGCAGTGTGTGTAGTGACCAGCAGCAAGTCACTACTCACACACTGCCAGCCGAGCGCCAGTCCACGCACACCGCCAGCCAAGCGCCACTCCACGCACACCGCCAGCCAAGCGCCACTCCACGCACACCGCCAGCCTAGCACCACTCCACGCACACCGCCAGCCAAGCGCCACTCCACGCACACCGCCAGCCAAGCACCACTCCACGCACACCGCCAGCCAAGAGCCACTCCCCGCACACCGCTAGCCAAGCGCCACTCCACGCACACCGCCAGCCAAGCACCAGCCTACACACACCACCATCACATTTAGGATTTTTTTATACAAAAAAGAAAACACAAACAAATTGCAAATAGATACAAATCTACTAACACAAAATCAGAAACTAAATACATTGCACTAATGCCAACCTTGAAACAGAACAACAATTCTTAAACATTACAGACCAGGCAGTTCACTTTACCACTCATGGTTGCTCCCAATAATTCTTTTGCTTGTGGTACGCTCTATAACAAGCAGGCACACACAGCCCAGGGTTAGAAGGACACTCAGGGCAGTACATACGAGTCTCCTTCCGCGTACCTCTTCGCCAACAGACTCTACATCTCCTAGTGGGAAAGTCTTTTGAGGGTGTAGGAGGAATGTGATCAGGAAAGTGGCGATCTTTCAATCGAGCCACATCCTCCACCACTCCAACTCTAGGAACACTTGCCTGTTCCACAACAACAAGGCTGCCTATGACAGACTCCTGAAACTGAACAAAAGTCAACTTTGACGCAGGAGAACACTCCTTGAACACAACAAAAGCATTGAAAGTTGCTAAATTGAAGAGATGGATGGCCAACTTCTTATACCAAATGTAAGACTTACGAATAGCAGTGTAAGGTTCCAACCTCTGATCTACTCTATCAACACCACCCATGTGCTTATTGTAGTCTAAAATGCACACAGGTTTGCGCACTTCAGCAATCTGACCCCAAACAGCCACAGGTGAAGTACTCTCATCATGGATGGTAGTCAGCATGTACACATCCCTCCTGTCCACAAATTTCACAGCTAGCAGTTCCTCACTACGCAAGGCACTGCACTGTCCCCTCTGAAGTTTTTTGCAAACAAGCTCTTTTGGATAACCTTTACGGTTAGAGCGGATTGTGCCACAAGCAAAAGTGTCCACTTTGAACAATTCCTTAAACAATTGCACAGCAGTGTAGAAGTTATCAAGGTACAAATGGTGGCCTCTGTTAAACAGTCCTCTAGCAAGATCCCACACAATTTTCTCTGAAACTCCAAAAGTGGACGGACAACCAGGGGGTCAATAGTGAAATCCCTACCAGTGTACACACGCAAATTAAAAACATATCCTGTCCTACTCTCAGACAACATATACAGCTTAATTCCATAGCGTGCCCTCTTGCTAGGAATGTACTGCCTAAAAACCAAACGGCCCTTGAACAGGACCAAAGACTCATCAATAGATATTTCTTTCCCTGGAGTATAGATCACTGAAAATCGATCTACAAAGTGATCAAGAACAGGCCGAATCTTAAAAAGACGGTCACATTCAGGGTGATCTTGTGGCAACGCCAAACCATTATCAACAAAATGCAGCATCCGAAGCAAAAGTAAATACCGATCACGAGTCATAACTGCAGGAAATATGGCCGTTGCCATCAAGGGACTGGTAGACCAATATGAACCCATGGACGGCTTCCTTATCAAACCCATCAAAAAAGTCAAACCCAAAAACTTCTTCATCTCTTCCAGATTTGTGGGACTCCACCGGGTAGCTCTAGAATGGGGCCTAAGTCTGGCACTGTTGTCCCTCAAAAACTGTTCAGCATACAAATTAGTCTGCTCAACAATCTCACCCAAAAATACATCATCCATAAACAACTGAAAATACTGTATAGGCAAATAATGTTCACAATCCACTCTACACCCTGCATAACCACTAAAGGCAGGCAACACCGGCTGCACCATGTTTGGATCAACCCAGAGTCCAGCACTTCCAGTAGGAAGCCTAGCAGCCCCAGGCTGCAATCCAGATGCCTCTTGCACCATCGGCACAGTAGTATCCTCCTCTAAATCAGGCACTTCATCTGCACTGAGAGTACCTTCATCATCCGATGATTCCATGTGGAGAGAAAACTCACTGCCTGAATCTTCCCCTCCCTCCTCTCCCTCAGACGCACTGTCAGTCTCATAATCCTGCTCAGAGGAAGATTCAAGAAGCAAACCAACCACCTGCTGAGCAGTAATTCTACGGCTAGCCATAATGCTTACTAATAAAGGTTACTTGTCAAACAAGTCAACAACAACAAACCCTTTGTAAAAAAAAGAAATAAACAAAATGTAGCTTTATCACAAAGACCTATATACTCCAACACTATACCACTCACGTGACAGAAGCAGCTAGACTCACCACCACCTACTCTGCACAGACACAGTAAGGATCAACAATATCCCACTAAAAAAGAAGAAGAAAAAAATTACACATAAGACAATGCAAAACATCGCAAAGAATTTCATGCTCTGAACACTAACAAATATGCTGCCATTATGGCACCACTTACAAAAAATTCATTCATGCATGACAATAATACTCATTTGGAGTACACACAACAAAAATATTTTTCTTACCAAATAAATGCAATTACGCAAAACTGCAGAACCACAACTGCCGAAACCGCAAACAGGAATCAAAAGCTTTACACTAGAATAAAAAGGAGAAAAAAAACATTACAATCACATATGCAAATAATGCACCAGTCCACACACAATCCACCAGCCAAGCTAAGGGGTAGGTGGGCCTAACAGTATAAATAAAATATTCACCCCCGTAAAAGGGGAGCAACCCTTGCCCTTTTGGCCACTTCCCAACACAAAAATTAAAAAACCCTGGTGCCTAGTGGGCATTCCTGCTGCACGATCACATGATCGTGCAGCAGGAATGCACAAAAGAGGCATCGGGGAAAGGAAAACCCTTTCCTTTCCCTCGATGCCTCTTTTGATACAAACCCCCCTCCCCGAGCCAAACCTCACCTGATTTCCCGACGCGCTGGAAGCAAATGGCTTCCAGCGCGTCGGGAAGAAAGGGAAACCCTCAATGATGTCAGCGCGCCTCGCGCGCTGATGTCATTGATGGGGCGGGGGAGGCAGGGAAGCCCTTCCCCTGCCTCCCCCCAAAAAAACCTAACGATCGGATTCCCACGGGGGAGCGCCAGCGCTTCCCCGTGGGTGGTCTTATGACGAGCTGGACTCGTCATGAGCACACGAGCACTGTGTGCCATGACTAGTCCAGCTCGTCATAAGCACCGAAGGGGATAAAGGGTCAGAGCAGGATCTCAGCGGCAGACGAGGAGAAGGAACCTCCTGGTCACAGGAACTACACGAGCATTGCGCTCGAGAAATTCAAGGATGCAAAGACCTCCATCAAGGATTACAGCTAACTTTTCAGGGTGTAAATGGAGAGAAGCCACATCTGCTTAACCACGCTCACGAATTCTACACGAGAATTGCGCTCGAGAAAATGAAGGATACAAAGACCTCCATCAAGGATTACAGCTAACTTTTCACGTTGGAAATGGAGAGAAGGCACATCTGCCCTGCATATTTGTCCACGAAGATGCCACCGTTTTGTGCAATACCTCTACTCAACTGGAGTACGTTCTACTGGCTAATCAGTAAGTGCTACCTCGTTGGGTAAATGTATAGTGCCTTTCCTACACTACAGCTGCGTAAAGGACCAGAAGAATTGTCTCCAGTGACCTGTGTGTCTGTAACTTTGCCACCGTGCCGAAAGCGCCGTGGTCCTTTGAGTAAGCTGTCCATCATAGTGGGGAAAGGGCGGGCATACGTTGCATACCGCTAGTGTATGTGTGGCGGGGCCAAACGAGCGGGGCTTCTAGGCCCGTTCACATGCCTCTTGTTTATAAAGGGTCAGAGCAGGATCTCAGCGGCAGACGAGGAGAAGGAACCTCCTGGTCACAGGAACTACACGAGCATTGCGCTCGAGAAATTCAAGGATGCAAAGACCTCCATCAAGGATTACAGCTAACTTTTCAGGGTGTAAATGGAGAGAAGGCACATCTCCACGCTCACGAATTCTACACGAGAATTGCGCTCGAGAAAATGAAAGATGCAAAGACCTCCATCAAGGATTACAGCTAACTTTTCACGTTGGAAATGGAGAGAAGGCACATCTGCCCTGCATATTTATCCACGAAGATGCCACCGTTTTGTGCAATACCTCTACTCAACTGGAGTACTTTCTACTGGCTAATCAGTAAGTGCTACCTCGTTGGGTAAATGTATTGTGCCTTTCCTACAATACAGCTGCGTAAAGGACCAGAAGAATTGTCTCCAGTGACCTGTGTGTCTGTAACTTTGCCACCGCGCCGAAAGCGCCGGGGTCCTTTGAGTAAGCTGTCCATCATAGTGGGGAAAGGGCGGGCAGACGTTGCATACCGCTAGTGTATGTGTGGCGGGGCCAAACGAGCGGGGCTTCTAGGCCCGTTCACATGCCTCTTGTTATAAAGGGTCAGAGCAGGATCTCAGCAGCAGACGAGGAGAAGGAACCTCCTGGTCACAGGAACTACACGAGCATTGCGCTCGAGAAATTCAAGGATGCAAAGACCTCCATCAAGGATTACAGCTAACTTTTCAGGGTGTAAATGGAGAGAAGGCACATCTCCACGCTCACGAATTCTACACGAGAATTGCGCTCGAGAAAATGAAGGATGCAAAGACCTCCATCAAGGATTACAGCTAACTTTTCACGTTGGAAATGGAGAGAAGGCACATCTGCCCTGCATATTTATCCACGAAGATGCCACCGTTTTGTGCAATACCTCTACTCAACTGGAGTACTTTCTACTGGCTAATCAGTAAGTGCTACCTCGTTGGGTAAATGTATAGTGCCTTTCCTACACTACAGCTGCGTAAAGGACCAGAAGAATTGTCTCCAGTGACCTGTGTGTCTGTAACTTTGCCACCGCGCCGAAAGCGCCGGGGTCCTTTGAGTAAGCTGTCCATCATAGTGGGGAAAGAGCGGGCAGACGTTGCATACCGCTAGTGTATGTGTGGCGGGGCCAAATGAGCGGGGCTTCTAGGCCCGTTCACATGCCTCTTGTTATAAAGGGTCAGAGCAGGATCTCAGCGGCAGACGAGGAGAAGGAACCTCCTGGTCACAGGAACTACACGAGCATTGCGCTCGAGAAATTCAAGGATGCAAAGACCTCCATCAAGGATTACAGCTAACTTTTCAGGGTGTAAATGGAGAGAAGGCACATCTCCACGCTCACGAATTCTACACGAGAATTGCGCTCGAGAAAATGAAGGATGCAAAGACCTCCATCAAGGATTACAGCTAACTTTTCACGTTGGAAATGGAGAGAAGGCACATCTGCCCTGCATATTTATCCACGAAGATGCCACCGTTTTGTGCAATACCTCTACTCAACTGGAGTACTTTCTACTGGCTAATCAGTAAGTGCTACCTTGTTGGGGAAATGTATAGTGCCTTTCCTACACTACAGCTGCGTAAAGGACCAGAAGAATTGTCTCCAGTGACCTGTGTGTCTGTAACTTTGCCACCGCGCCGAAAGCGCCGGGGTCCTTGGAGTAAGCTGTCCATCATAGTGGGGAAAGGGCGGGCAGACGTTGCATACCGCTAGTGTATGTGTGGCGGGGCCAAACGAGCGGGGCTTCTAGGCCCGTTCACATGCCTCTTGTTATAAAGGGTCAGAGCAGGATCTCAGCGGCAGACGAGGAGAAGGAACCTCCTGGTCACAGGAACTACACGAGCATTGCGCTCGAGAAATTCAAGGATGCAAAGACCTCCATCAAGGATTACAGCTAACTTTTCAGGGTGTAAATGGAGAGAAGGCACATCTCCACGCTCACGAATTCTACACGAGAATTGCGCTCGAGAAAATGAAGGATGCAAAGACCTCCATCAAGGATTACAGCTAACTTTTCACGTTGGAAATGGAGAGAAGGCACATCTGCCCTGCATATTTATCCACGAAGATGCCACCGTTTTGTGCAATACCTCTACTCAACTGGAGTACTTTCTACTGGCTAATCAGTAAATGCTACCTCGTTGGGGAAATGTATAGTGCCTTTCCTACACTACAGCTGCGTAGATCACCCTCCCTCCTCCTCGTGGGCATTCCTGCTGCACGATCACATGATCGTGCAGCAGGAATGCACAAAAGAGGCATCGGGGAAAGGAAAACCCTTTCCTTTCCCTCGATGCCTCTTTTGATTCAAACCCCCTCCCCGAGCCAAAACTCACCTGATTTCCCCGACGCGCTGGAAGCAAATGGCTTCCAGCGCGTCGGGGAAGAAAGGGAAACCCTCAATGATGTCAGCGCGCCTCCCGCGCTGACGTCATTGATGGGGAGGGCGGGGAGGGCGGGGGCGGGGGAGGCAGGGAAGCCCTTCCCCTGCCTTCCCCCAAAAACCCGACGATCGGATTCCCACGGGGGAGCGCCAGCGCTTCCCCGTGGGTGGTCTTATGACGAGCTGGACTCGTCATGAGCACACGAGCACTGTGTGCCATGACGAGTCCAGCTCGTCATAAGCACCGAAGGGGTTAAAAACATTGGGAATGGTTGGTCCCCACAAGGCAGGTATTCACACATAGTCCCCACAAGGATGGTAACACGTGTATGTGTGTGTGAGCAATGAAATAGGCTTATTTCTGTTGCCACGGTGCCCCTTATCCCTATATAGGGATTGTTAGTAACCCAAAAGCAATAATTCTATTTCAACAATGTATTAGATAAGGATCTGCGTGGCTACAATAACCTGTCTTTCACATTCATCATTGGTGCATTGAACTGAGTTCAATCATGTCACCTGTAGTTTGGAAAGAAAACCTTGTAGAACTGCGCCAAAGTCACTGTTGATTCAACAGCTTAGGGATTTAACTTCTGAAGAGTCCGTTGGATTAAAACCTTGTGACTGCTGTTTGTTGCTAAATTTGTGATGGTGTTTCTTGTGTATGACGATTAATTCACTTTTATCACAGTTGAGTCTGAAGATGCTGGGGCGCATACAATCTTGTATTTTCCTTAGGTAGTCTTTCAGGGTGCCGAAGTCTTGGACAGATTTAGTTTCTGAGTAGATCTGCATTTTGTCTACATATTGGTGGATTGTGATTCCTGATTCCTGCATTAGATCATTGAATGGCTCCATGTATAGGCTGAAAAGCATCAATAGAAGATTAGGGCCTTGTGGGACACTGTGCTGTTGATGACTATTGGGCTAGATGAGGCCTGGAGAACCAGTTCAATAGGGTTCCATAGAAGTACATAATTGTTTCAAGGTTCTTTAGTAGCCTTGGATGCTGATAGGTTAAGGAGAACAGGTAGACAATTAGCACCTTTATTTAGTATGGCACGTATATCATCAAGATTTTTAAAGTGTTCTTCAACATATTTGTGATTTGGATAGGGACACCAAATTTGTCCAGACCAAAGAAAAGTGCGTCCCAATTAACCAGGTCAAACGCCTTTTCGGCGTCCACCATCATGATGAGCGTCGGGGTTTTATTGTTCGTGAAATAATCAAGAGCCTGAATTAAGAACCCAGTGTTAGAGGACATAGACCTCCCCGCAACAAACTCGGACTGATCACTATGAATCAGTTCCTGGACTATGGGGGTGAAACGTTCGGCCCAGACTTTCATTAGAATCTTATAATCAGCATTAAGGAGACTGATCGGTCTATATGAATTGACATCCTTGTGATTTTTACCCTTCTTCACAAAGCTGACAATTATAGATTCTTTGAAACTTGAGGGAACACAGCCTCCCGACTTAATATTATTGAACAGCTTCGCCAAGAAGGGAGTCAATTCCTTAGAAAAAGTTTTATAGAATTCGATCGGCAGCCCATCAGTTCCAGAGGCCTTTGCCCCTGCAATAGATTTCAGAACATTAAAAACTTCTGTTTCTGATATATCAGTTGGATTTGTTCCACTAGCAACTCTGACAAACTAGGAAGGTTAACCCCCTCAAAATATTCCTGGATTAGGTCCAATCTTGCCTCATATCTGGTGGCGTATAGCTGCAAATAATGTTCCATAAAGACTTCGGCTATGCCGTCTTTGTCCGTTATCGTATCCCTGGTCTTTGGATCAATAATTTCTGAGATCAAGGCTGCTTCTTGTTTGGTTTTAGTTGCCCCGGCTAGCAATTTACCAACCATTTGGCTGTCCTCGTACACATGTTGTTGGTACGTCCTAGAACTATTTATTTCTTCAATTAAAAAGAATTCCCTAAATGCCTGCTTCGCCCTTTCAAGCTGACTCCCAGCTTCCCCCGCCCCCTGTGACGGGGTATTGCTCAGGCGCAAGGCACTATCCACAGCCTGCTGAAGTTTGGCTATTTTTTAACGCCGTTGTTTAGACTGGGCGGCTGAAAAAGCGATCATCTGCCCACGCAAGGCTGCTTTGAACCCCCCCAAACTGAAAAAGCCTCTGCCGTGTTTTCATTAATCCTAAAGTATTCTAGTATCCATTCTTTTCTGTCGGCTACCCATTGGGGATCCTGAAGGAGGAGACAATCCATCTGCCACCTGGATCTTATCCTCCTTACCTCCTCAATTTCCAACTCGAGTTTTACAAGGGAATAATCAGAGAATGAATTTGCCCCTATTTCCGTACCTATATGTTTCAAGGATCGCGCTATTAAAAAAAAAATCAATATGGGAAGCCGTATGAAATTGGCGAGAATACCATGTAAATTTACATTTAGTCAGGTTCGTTAGGCGCCAGGGATCTAGCAGGAGATGCTCCTGTTCTAAAGCATCTAGGACTTTTTTGGTTTTAGGCTTTAACTGCTTCTTGTTCTTATTGGAGGTGTCTTTCTTTAAATCTTGAATGAAATTAAAATCCCCAACCAAAATTATCTGTCCCGGTATCCCCCTAAGTAGCTCACTGATTTTCAATAGTGCTGTAGTATCGTCTACTACTGGGCCGTAGTAATTTACAAAGTTTAATGTCGTACCATTTAGTTTGGCCTCGATCCAGATCCACCTTCCAAAGGGGTCTCTCCGGACTTGACCAAATCCCCACGGGAGACCTCTACAAAAGTAAATAGCTACCCCTCTTTTGGCCAGCCTGGCTGATGCATAGAAAGCATGAGAAAATGCTCTAGGGAGAAAAAGCTTTGGGGAATTCGTTTTTAAGTGAGTTTCTTGAAGAAATAACACCTGCAGCGAAAAAGAAGCTAACCACCTGATAAGTCCTCCATACTTTTGTTTGTTTAGTATCCCATTAACATTGACTGAAATAATACAGCACTTATTTATCATTTCTATAGTGTTTCGGACTGCAAAAGAAAAATCCCACGATCCTGATTACCTTTCCCCAGTTGCCACTGCTGCTGCTCTTTTTACTGCTATACCCTTCGTTGAACCCACCCCCCCTCTGAAACCCCTCCCTCCAGAGATGTGGACCACCACACTAACCACATCTCACCCCCCCTACTTCTCTATTGGGTGTCATGGACCTACACTCTGGGTGACCCGCCTCCCCCGGCAATAGTGAACTTAGATGTAAACATGTAAACATTATCTAACATATCATTTCACTTCGAAGCAGAGATCTCCTAAAGAAGACCCTGAGCATCTTCTAAGTTTGAGAACATATTACATTTCCCCCTCACAAGAACAGGTAACTTGGATTGTTGGGCTATAGACGCCTGAGCGCCTTGAGCTTTGAAGAGGAAGAGAAGTTTAACAAACTCTTTGCGCCTACGTGCAGCTGCCGCTGACATGTCAGAAAATATACGGCAATTCGAAGTTTCATTAATCGAGAATTGTCTTTGTTGTATCGCCTTAGCCAAAATCCTTTCCTTAATTCGATAGTCAGCGAAGTTGACCAAGATGGTGTGTGGACTGTTAGAGTTAGGCAACGGATGAGATGGGAATCTGTGGGCCCTTGTGATTGTTAGGTCCCCATTATGCTCGGGCAATACCCTCTGCTTGATAAAGGATTCCACCCATTGCAACACCTGGGAGCCCTCACTCCCCTCGGGAACCCCCACTATTCGTAAGTTCGATCGCCGCAAGTGGTTTTCAAGTTCCTCAAGTTTGTTCTCTAAAATATTCTTATCCTTGGTGGCTTCGTTTACTCTCAAGAGCATGGAGCTCATTTGGTCCTCTAGCTGGGCAATCCTTGACTCGGCTTCTTGAATTTTTACTGGGAGGCAAGCCACTGCCTCTTCAATTTTCCCGAGACGCTGATGAAGAGAGGTTATTTCATTTTCTTGAGACCTCTTCATTTCTCTTATCTCCTCAAGGATCAGGTTTAACAGAGTCTTAATATCCATCTGTTTAGTAAGGGCTGCATCCGATGAGGCATCCATTGAGGCTTCTATAGATTCTGGGATCAGCAGTTTCTTTCCCCCCTTCTGACCCTCTAGGGGCTGACCTTGTGGTCCCGCATTATTACCATCGGGCAGCTGAGGCGGGCCCTGTTGCTATGGCTGGGCCTGGCCCCCTGATCGCAGTTCAATTGACTCTACTACCGGAGTCTGAATGAACTGGGTATGGAGTAAAGGAGTGACCCCTGAAGAGGGAGGTGCTGCCTGGACCACACAGCTTTGGCTGGTTTCTTGTGCTGTTATGTCGGGAGGGAGAACAACCTGAGCCGATTATAGTGCAGATGAAGCTAAAGGTGTAGTCTGTCGCGGGCTGTTGTGGATGTCTTCTATCCCATCTGCCCCTTCCTCCGTTGGCCGTGATGATTGGGCAGTGAACTTGAGAGGGGCCGTCTGGGATGCCTTTTTCGAGAATAGTGGAAAGTCTTTCGTGTTTTTAGCCCCATCTTTGCTAGATCCTACTGTAGGGTCAACCACCTGGTTTTTCTCAGTCATACCGGAATGTTCCATCTGAAGCTGGCCTGCGGGAACCCCAGTTTCCAAAAACAGCTCAGCAGGCTCCTCTTCTGAGCTCTCAAAGCTTGAGTTGAGGCCGGGGCGGTTGACCGAATGTTCGGCTCTAACCGCTGAAAAAAGCGCTTTTGCCTGTGCCAAGTGAGTTTTGGCTTTTAGTCCTGCCACAGACTCAACCTTAGCAACGAGATTGATCTGTTTATGGTGCTTTCCCATCTTTGCCTTCCCCTTTAAATCCACACAGCAAATATTTCAAAGTCCTCCTGGTAAACCTTTTTTTTTTTTTTTTGCAAGCTGTAAACTGAAGGCGCCTTGATTGTAGAACCTGTTTACGTTAAAAATTTGAGGGGGAGAGAGAAAAAGGATATAAAAACGTTCTGCCCCTCAATTCATTAACTCAGCTCTTTGGTTTTCTTTAAACTGCAAAAGCAAGAAAGCCCATGACTCTCAGTGCAAGTTCACCTCACCTCCTCAAAAAAACAGCGTCTTTTCCAGCAGGGCAGCTCCCACCCCAGCTAGCCCGGTCCGATTCAAATATCCTTGCCTTCTCTTGCCTTATCTTGCTGCTCAAACCTCCGTTTCCATCAGGGCTTCATTTCAGCTCCTTTCATGTTTCAGCTCCTGCCGGTAAAGTTCCCGCCACCTCCCCGATCACCAGGGACGCCAGCACACTGAAAACGCCTCGGATATTTCCAAACGCCTGCCGCCGAAGGACTCAGCTTCGTGCCGCACTGCTCAGAAACGCTGAGCCGCCATTGCTGGAGGAGGAAACCCGGTCACCTGTGGCTACGCGGAGGCGTGGTTCTCCGCAGCCATTCCAGAACATCTATCAGGGTGCCCAGGCCCAGGTGGTGATAAATGCCAATCAAATAGGGACAGTTAATATCAATCGTGGGACCAGACAAGGTTGTCCAATGTCCCCCTTACTGTTCACCTTCTTCATCGAGCCCCTGGCCATTAGAATTCGCGGAAATCCGGAAATTAAAGCTCCAATAACGGGGATGGCGAAATTAAAACTTTTCGCAGATGACATTGTTCTATATCTGAGCCCCGAGAGCCTGAATTTGGACCAGACATTAATAGAATTCAGCCAATTTGAATTAATAGGGTGGTATAAAATTAATCAAAACAAAACCGAGATCTTAACATTGAATGTCGATTGTAATTTTCTACCCTCCAATTTCAAATCCCAGGCTTTGAAAGCGGAACCAATACGATATCTGGGTATATATGTCTCCAATCACTATGAACATTTGTTCAGCTTAAACTATTTAGCAATGCGGAATAAAATCAAAATATTGCTCGATAAGTGGTCTTTTCTACCCCTAACACTAATAGGCCGTGTAGCTCTTATAAAAATGTCTGTTCTTCCCCTACTAGTATTCATTTTTATAAATGTACCTTTGAAAATTAATTCCAACTATTTTAAAGAGCTGGAGTCAATGTTCAGGGAATTTGTCTGGAGTAGGAAGGCTTCTAGGGTCAAGTTAGCCATACTACAGTTAGAAACTAATCAGGGTGGTTTAGCATTGCCGAAAATTCGAACTTACTATGAGGCAGCGATTCTAGATTTTACAGCACGCCTATTGGAATCAAATGGTCTACTAGACAATTTTCTCTTTGACAAAATGGTTCAGGAATCTGGCTCGCAAATTCCGATATTTTTAAAAACATCTAAATTACCGAAGAAGACTAGATATAAGACGGTACAAAACTTTTCCTCTAGACTGCAATCCTTTTTAAACAAGCCGGCTCTTCTGGATTCCACTATTTAAAGTTAGTGGAATGTAAAACTCTCGGTCTCCAAATACACTAGTCATCTTAAAAAGTGGAAGGATTGTGGTCTAGAGGAATTGGGGCACTTTTTAATTAATAATAAAGTAATTTCCTGGCAAGAGGTCCAAAATAGATATGGTGACCGTAATAAGCTCGGCTTCTTGGAGCATCTGCAGATTTTAAATTTTATAAATAGATATAATCTATCGTTAAGCGGTGCTCCAACAAAGCAGGTGAGCGCATTATACAGAGCCAAATTAAGGGGGGTTGGAAACTGGTACTCTCAGTTGAGAAAGTGCAATGAGTCCCCCCTGGTGGAGGAATTCTTGGGAAGAGTAACACAGGAAACTAACTGCTCTTTCTCTCGCTAGGAGTGGCAGTCTATAGCCCAGTTAGGGAGGAAGGCATTAAGAGCAGCCAATTTTAAAAGGATGGTTTTTCTATCTCGTGGCTGGCATATTATACCCCTAAAACTCTTAGTAAAAGACATCCGGAAGTGGAAAATAGATGTTTTCGATGTCAGGCAGAAGGTGAAGGGGCTTGGCTCCACATATTCTTCATGTGCCCAAAACTTGAGTTATTCTGGGTTAAGATCTTCTCGGCTATAAGCCAGGCAATTCAGAAGAGGCTCAACCCAGAGGGAGAGGTAGCTCTCTTTGGCATTTCTAGAGTAAGGTCTGATTTGACAAAAGCAGAAGAAACCTTTACGGCGATTTGTTCTCTTGTTGCTCGTTCTCCAATTCTCCAAAATTGGAGGTCTGAAGATGTACCTTCCTACTCTAAATGGCTAAACAAAATGAAACGAACCATGGTGTTTGAAGAAGCATATGCTATGAGGGTAGGCGCAACAAGAAAATTTTACGCTGTTTGGAAGTTTTTTGAGAATTCTGAAATTATGGTGGAAATATAAACTCTATAGACATTGCACTTTAGCACTGGGGAGCACTATAGCACACTGCACTTTTTCTGGTGCGTTCGAGATGTACTTTAAAAAAGGCACGATAGCACTTTTACACTGCAGCATTTCCGCAGGTAAATTCTTGCACATTTGTGACTGGTTAAGATACTGTTTTAAGTAGTGCTCTATAATCAAGGATATAGGTGATTACGAGTTTAACTATCCCTGCTTTTATGATGATTTTATGTAAATGTAAAGGCCCCTGAACAATCTTAGTATGATTATCTCCTGTCACTTTAGCACTCAAGCACTTTAGAATATTATCGAGTAAGATCTGTTTACTTTTAAATAATGTAAGACACAGCCAGACTTCTGTTGCCATCTATCTTCTGTTCATGTCTCGGTATTTAATCCATGTTGTTTCCATTTGAATAATGAATAAGATTTATTGATCGAAAAATGTCAGTTTTAATTCCTGTTGATTACTGTGATTACTATGTATTTTATGCCCCTTTGCTCTGCTCAATAAAAAATATTTTTAAAAAATTAAAAAAAAAGATTTTTAAAGTGACACTTTCAGTACTGCAGCCTTTATGGAAACTGGATTGAAAGAAAATAAGTGTCGGTGATACGGTTTGCAAGTAGCAGTGAAATACATTTTTCAGAGACTTTTCCTAGGCAGAGGAAGTTATGATAATGCAGTAGTTTGACAGAATATCCTGGTCTGGCTCTGTTTTGTTTCTGAGAGGGGTGATTTGGCCTGTTTTTAGATTGTCTGGGAAGACACCTTTTTTAGGGATCAGTTAATTAGCTTGAAGCATGGCATATTGAACAGTTGAAAATGACTTTTGATGATTTCTGCAGGTACTATCTCATCATGTCAATAGGTTGGCTTTAATTTTTTATAATGTTGTGTAGGTCAACATCAGATATTAGGTGAATTCAGTCCATTTGGTGCAGTTCAGGGAGGTGGGGATTTTAAATAATTTGCTGGAACGTGATATGATTGAGGTCCTTAAAATGTTGATTTTGCTGAGGGAGAATTCTTGGTGTTCTTCTATATACTTAGAGTTGGTTTAGGTAAGGTGGGAATTGAAGTTCAGTGTAAAAGTAATGGTCGCTTGTTGAACAAGTTGTTTTGGTTTGTTTAAAGAGTTTTTTATTTTGGTTTGGTTTGGAAAAACAGTGTTTTCTGGGCTAAAATGGCATGGTTTTATCTTTTCCTTGAAGCATTTATGGCGGTGATCAATTTTTGAGGTTTGTCTTCTGTTCACTTTCTTTAGAGTTTTCTAAGATCCTCTCTGTTTGGAAGAGGTTTCTAAGATCCAAGGGTTGCATGTGGAGGCTTGGGATTTCCTTAATGCTATTAATTTCATGGAATAGAAAATCTTCATGTTATGAAAATAGTTCCAGATGAGATGCTCTCTGTAACGTTGTTCAATGCATGGGAGAGGATGTCATTATGGACATGCTTGAAAGAGTGTTTTGGTATAGGTTTGATGGAAGGCTCCGATGTTTTGTGTATTTCGGAGATGTGAATATTTACTGTGAGCATTGAATGGTCAGACCCACCAATGATTGTAGGTCTGAGGCAAGAAACTGCGACTTTCTCAGTGAGATCAAGGATGAAAATCCTGCCCTTGGCATGAGCAGGTAGATCAAAGAGTTGTGTTAGGTTGTAGTTGTTAAGTAGATTTTTGAAGGTACCGAAGGCAGAGGGTAGCCCTAATTTGGGTTGCAGTTTCCTAGGTAAATATTTTTTAGAGAAGGTCTGTCGTTCAGTGATGGAATTATTGAATTCTATGAGGAAGTCTTTGTTTTTTTGAGGTGGGTGGTAGATGGTGTGGAGGAAAATCTTACTCAGGGAGACCTTCAAGTTCAATTTTAAGGTTTCATATAAGTTGTATGAGGTTGTTTTCTGTTTTTTTGCAGTGAATTGTGATGAATAGTCTCCACAGCTACTCCAAGCAGGAGCTTTGGTCAGCTTGAATGATCAACTAACTTGGAGTGACTACAAAGGCCAGGCAGGCTTGATAGTGATCATTTAGCCATGTTTCAGAGAGAAAGGAAATCAAGGTTAGCTCTGTGATTTTGTCAACATGATATGTGATATGGTAGCTGTTTGCTGACCTTCAATTGTGCAAGGCACATATGAATGTATTAATTGAATAGGCTATAGTGTGGGTTGCTCTCGGGGATTTTGAGATGGTTTATCTTTCTTCAGGAAGATTTTGTTGGGTTGCTACATATGGCTGTTCAAGAGCACAAACTGGTGGACAAGGCAGATGGCAAATGAAGCTTTTGAAAACTTGGAGGTGCTGAGAGAGTTTACAGGTGGTCTTGATAAGGCGGTGTTAAGAGTGCAGAGACTAGCTCCAGGAGGATTTGGCCTTCTGGTGTGGTGGTGAGTTATAGGTGTAGGTGAGGGTTTTGATCTAAGAGCAAGATTAGTTTTTTTTTTACAAGGTCATGGGCTGGCCTGAAATGTTGGGTGATGGTAGGGGATGGTCACATGAATCAGTTGGGCAGCGAAGAATTTAGAGAGCAGCATGTTCAGCAGCACACAAAAGAGGTTCGGCTAAAGAGACTTTAGGAACGAGGTTTATGTTGTACCCTGGTATGGGGTAAGATTGAGGTGGAAGACTAAAAGGAAAAAATGAAGAACAGTGTCTAAGTTGTGTAGGTGTAAGTATTGTTCACCAAAGGTCATATTTATTTTTCCCTCTCAGACATAGACAACGGTAGACTAAGGGGTCGATTCCGATTCGGGCCGGAAATCTCTCCGACCGAGCCGGAACCGGAGAAATTTCCGACCGAATCGGACCCGTGCAGTCCGACCGAACGAGTCCGATGCATTCGTATGCCACCGGACACGAGTCGGTCGGACTCCCATTGAACTCAATGGGAGCCGGTCGTACAACGCGTACGCGGGCTCCCATTGCCTCAATGGGTGCGAGGCGGACAAGGGCGCCCCCTACAGCGAGTACGCCGCGAAGCGCTTTGCGGCGTACACGCACAGGTAGGGGGGACCCATGGGTCCCCCCTGTGTGCGCCTCGCACGGGTACGCGTGACAGGGGGTCCGACACGGACCCCCAAAGTACGGCTCCGACAGCGAGTTCGAGTCGGACGGCGCGAGTCGGTCGGAGCGGTCGAGGTGCGCATCGTACTTACCCGGCCGGAAAACGTCTCCATTGCGCGGTGCGAATCGGGTCCCGAGCGAGCCGGTCGGAGCGGTACGATCCGGGTACGAGTCGGTCGGAGCGGTCGGGTCGCCCGGACGAGTCGGTCGGCGGACTCGCATCGTACTCGCTCGGCCGGACCCGCGTACGATTCGGTCGGGAAAAAGGGCTCCGAATCGGATCCGGTAAAGCCGAATCCTATTCGGAGCCCTACCGGCCGAGATCGGAATCGACCCCTAAGTGCTGGATTTTGGAGGGGTCAAAAGTACTATTCCTACTCCAGCGTAAGCAATAGTAGGACAATGGTTAAACTATAGAAAGCTCAGGTTTAATTTTCCCTATCCTAAAATAATTCAAAATAAATTACATATATATAAAATAAATAAACATAAAATATATTTCCATAAACATATAAAAATATTTTTAAATGATATAATGAAATTCTCAAAATAATTATAAGAATAAAAGCTCATAAAATCTGTTCTATAATGATTTTAAAACATATTTAAAGAACTTCTCTCTCTATGCCCTTTCCAACCCAACAACCCACCAAAACAATTTACATAAAGATCCCAAGATATGGAACTCTTTACCGCCGGACCTTCGCCTAATTTCCTCCACCTACGCCTTCAAAAGAGAAGCCAAATCATATCTACTGACTAAGTTCTTACCCTAAGTCAACATATCGATGACATTGAATAGGTTCAGATAGCAAACTCTTATGTAGACTATCCTGCCTAGTAATGGCTTTATTTTACTGCAACCACTGTTAGCCTATTCTTAATCGTTGATTTGTTTGTCTCTCACGCATATGTTTGCATGTTGATCAGACCAAGTGCTAATCGTGTTATCTCCATGTAAGCGCTCTGATACCCTCGAGGGTCACGTTCGCGCTATACAAAACTTTCTAAATAAATAAATAAATCAAAAACATTAAAATCACCAAATCTAAAAAAATTAAATAAAACCACACTGTAAATTAATTAAACATTCTGAATATGAAAATAATAACAAGTGATAGCCCAAAAACTAAATAAATAATTAAAAACTATATGTACAACTACAATAAAAAAAGATTTAAAACTTTAAAAAAAACAATAGTCTTACCTTCTGTATCCTGTCCCACTACATTTTTGAGATTATGATTTTTTTTAAATACCTTTATTTTTCAATTTTGCTGCAGTAGAGGTACACAAATTAGAAAGGTGAACCTAAATAACATGTTGCCTGTAAAAGATAAGTCCACTGTACCATCCCTAGCATGGCATATACTCAATTCAAATACAGGGTAAATGATGATATGACAGTTCATAGGTGGGTGACAGATTGGGAGTCAGATATAGCAACACATACATTATATTGTATAATAAGTCAAACCCTTCCCAGCTACACCGGACCGGGCAGCCTCATATCCCTTCATCCATGCTAATGTCTACAGCTGATACATCTGCATTATCGGCATAGTTCTGGAACTGCTCAAGCACCAAGGCCCAAGTTACAATATCATTGTGAGCCCTTTCATCATACCTGGACAGCCTGATATGTTGCTCTTCAGCCACTGCCCACTTTAGGACTTCTCTGACCCACAGGCACACCTGGGGCACCGGAGTACCCATCCAGCCAATTGCCACCCACCGTTTTGTCAAAAGATGGACAAGCTGCATAAACGTATGCAACATTTTTCTGCCTTTAGGTTATTCCACCACGCCCAACAGACATGTTTGTGGTGTAAGTGGGATCTGAAGCCCCCTCCATCCGTTAAACCACTTAAGCCCAAAATGCTCCCAACACTACCAGGCTAAATGTAAAAAAGTGGCCCGGTCTTCCTTGCACCTGGGACATTTTGACACCTTATAGGGGTAGGTATTACTGAGAACATATGGGGTGATGTACGTGCGATGAAGGTAATTGAAGTGTATGAGCTTGAACCTGTTATTGCACGATACTTTACAGACTAGTCCACATTCCCTGCTCCAGGCTACATCAGCAAGGGGTTCAGATAGCTCCCTCTCGCAAGCCTGTTTCTACGACTAAGAAAGGTCCTTCCTGATGGCCTTGTAAATGAGTGTTATTAAATGTCCTTCCTCCCGCCATCATAGAAGTCAAACCAACACCTGCAATGGTACCGGAGTTGCTTGGAATGTACATCATACTTTCCGAGTCATGTTCACCAGTTTCACGTAATGCAAGAACTAGCCGGCTCCCAATTGAAATGTATCCTGAGCTTCCTGAAAAGAGACAAAAATCTCTCTGGGGTACAGATCCCCAACTAGTAGGCAACCACCCCCTTTCCACTGGTCTATGGACATGTCTATGTCTATAGTGTAAAACAGAGGAAGATCCCACAGATAGCTGTTGTCTGCTGTATCAATTAGGGAACCTAAGCAGCCGCTGTTGTTTGCTGTATCAATCCTAAGAACCTAAGCAGCCGCTTTAGTGGCACAGTGGCACAGTTTCCTGATGGAAACATGGCTAAATGAATCATCTACACCCATCCTGGACATACTAGTACCCTCTAACTATGACATCACCAGACTAGACAGAATTGATAGGTTGGGTGGTGGGATAGCTTGCATACATCAGAGCAATCTAACCGTGACCAACGCCAATGCCCCCGCACCATCCTCCTGTGAATACCTTCACTTAAACATCTCTAGTAATAACAAACAAATATGTTCGTTACACACATTCTACCACCCTCCAGGAGATAACCTCACATTCATAGAACACCTCATGGATATTCTAGCTACAAATGACGGCCAACAAAGTATGCAAATATTCCTGGGTGACTTCAATCTTCACTGGGATGACCAGAACGACCCAGGGGTCAACAGCCTCAAAGCTTTCCTCTCAGACCTTAATCTTAACCAAATCTGTAACAGCCCCACACACGACAAAGGTGCAACCCTCGACCTAGTAATCTCCAAAGTTGACTCCACTCAGCTCGACGCAATCCTACCCTGTGATTGGTCTGACCATCACATCATTACATTCCAAGTCATGGAATCAGTTAAACGACTTTCCACACAACCCCCAAGAACAAAGATCTGGAAGAGAAATCTGAAAAACCTCGACGCCAACCTACTAGCATCCTCTATTCCAAATATCCTATGTCCCCCAGAAGACCTAGCCGATGTACAAGTTCTGACCAACCACTACTTCCACTCCATGAACAGCCTCCTAGATAAAATAGCCCCTCTACAATTGAAAAGAACTACCACAAAAGACTCAAAACCCTGGTATGATGGTAGGTTAATGAAGACAGACGGTCACTTAGAGTAATTGAACGACGGTGGAGATCTGCATCTTCAGCTGACCACCTCAAGTTACTAAGAACCACCAGAAACGCCTACTTTAGGAAGATCAGAAGATCAGAAGATCTAAAACTGACTTCTTCAGTAATCAACTAGACCAAGCCAAGAACCGTCCCAAAAAACTATTCGATCTAATCAAAGCCCAAACCAAGAGTGCACCCACCCACCCCAAGGCTATCCCTGTCTCGCTACCCAACTGTGAGGAATTTGCCTCTTTTTTCACTACGAAATCAGAATCCATAAAAACCGACTTACTCAATGACCTTTTAGCCCTTACGGACATGCAAAAGAACTCCCCACTGCCCCTGACTGGTGCCCCAGTCAAATGCTCCTCAAAACTCAACCTTAAAAATAACGCAAAAGGTCCTACTTTAACACTTACAGTGAAGATACTATACTAAAGACACTAACCGCCTTGAATCCCTCCAGCCACTTCACAGACCCGCTTCCTGCTAACAACTTAAAAGACTTCATTCCACTTTTACTACCTCTCTGTACCAAGATTATAAATTCCTCCCTCCTTCAAGGAACCATCCCAGAAATCCTGAAATCAGGTCAGGTATCCCCTATCCTAAAGAAACCAACAGCTGACCCATCGGACTTAAATAACTATCGCCTGATATCCAACATCCCCACTCTAGCCAAGCTCCTGGAAAAATGTGTTCACACGCAGCTTAACAACCACACGAACAATTCAACCTGCTTAACCAATACCAATCAGGCTTCCGTGCAGGTCACAGTACTGAATCAGCCATGATTCACATAATTGACGACGCTCTAAAAACTCTGGACCAAAACGAAGCTTGTCTACTAATCTTACTCGACCTGTCTTCGGCATTTGACACTGTCAAACATGACAACTTGCTAGAGCTCCTGAAACACAGAATGGGCTTTTCTGGATCTGTGCTTACCTGGTTTACCTCTTTCCTCCAAAATAGATCTCAAAGATTCAAGGTCAATCAATCCTTGTCCAACCTCGTTCCAGTCACGTTAGGAGTGCCGCAAGGCTCTTCCCTATCACCCACACTTTTCAACCTTTTCATGGAACCACTCACCGAACTTCTCAGTCTCTCCAAGATCCATTTCCATATGTATGCAGACGACACCCAACTCTACATCAAGATCCATTCACTTGATGACATCAAAGCTCCCAACACAACGCTACAAAAAACTCAAACATGGTTGGCCGAAAACCATTTGAAACTAAACTCCCTCAAAACAGAGTTCCTCTTAATCGCCCCCCAAACAAATCATCCACCATCCTTGACTGGATGAAGCACCTAACAGCACTCAAAGGGCAACCTCTCATTGTCGAATCAGCGAAATCGCTAGGTGTGACTCTGGACAGAAACCTAAAGATGCAGAAGCATATCAGCACCTCCACAAAAGGAGCAAATTTCCACATGAACACCCTGCGAAAACTGAAACCCTTCCTGCCAGCAAATGACTTCAAACAAGCAGTTCAAGCCCTAGTAATCCCAAGAGTGGAATATGGGGCTGTAACCCTATGCGGCCTCCCCAGATCGACGACAGCCCCGCTAAGAGCCGCTATCAATTCAGCTGCGAGACTCATCACAGGTTCAAAAAGAACCTCGCACATCTCTCCAGACCTTAGAGCACTCAACTGGCTACCGTTTGAAGCTAGAATTCATCTGAAAATCGCATGTATGATGCACAAGGCCTTACACCACAACACTCCGAGCTACCTAGCTCAGAAACTGGTACTCTCCGCTGGTAACAGAGCATCCAGGAGCTCCAAGAATCTTCTACTGAAACCACAACGATTTGCCAAGAAAAAAACTTACAACCGGACCTTCTCGGGAATGGCTCCCAGGATATGGAATGCTTTGCCCACAGAAACAAGGCTGAACCCTTCCACTGCCTCCTTCAAAAAAGAAGTGAAAGCAATTCTCATGGCTAAATTCACGTGAACTACTTACTTATTACTGTTATTTTAATTACTAGTATGTATTATTGAGCACCTTATATCTGAATCACTTATATTTGTACTTCACTAGGCTTTTACTTGTTTCCAACATATGACATGTAAAGCGCTCTGATACCCCCAAGGGTCTTGTTCGCGCTATATAAAACTTTCAAATAAATAAATAAAAATAAACACCATTATCAGTGTCCCATAATAATCACTTTTCCCAATTATCCGAGTCTGTAAGCCATTTCGACGCATATTGCAGATGGGTGCATAATAGTTATGCTGCGTATCTGGTACGGCCAGTCCCTCGTCTTCCCTATCTCTCTTTAAAACCGCCAAGGCTACTCTACTTCGATGACCCACCCACACCAGGGAATTCAGAAAGCTATCTAGTCTTCATAATATCCCCGGAATAATGGGACACAAAGAGTTCTGCACAGTATACAGACATCAGGGGGGGTGGGGGAACCATCTTGGCGATGGCCGGTCTACCCATAACAAAAACTGCACAGACCTCTGTAGGTCCTGCAGCACCCTTTCAATATTGTGTTGAGACTGCCTAGCCACTGTATGAGCCACCCAGACCCCCAAGTACCAAACAGATGTCTGTTTCTGAAACTTAACTCTGAAAGGTGCTCTTGTGGTGCTCCCACTATTCCCCTGAGTGGAAATAAAAGTATTTTTTCTGTGATTGACCTACAGGCCAGAGACCTCTCCAAAGGCTGTGGAATGCCACATCAGGTTCAGCACTGCCTCAGTGGGAGAGCAGATATATACTAGTGTGTCATCTGCATATAGTGATATGACGTTCACTGTGTCCCCGACTGGTATACCCCAGTCTGTGATCTCCTGCTGTAACAGCAGAGCAAAGGGTTCCAGGGACAAGGCAAATATTAAGGGTGGAAGGGAGCAGCCCTGTTGGGTGCCTCTCCCCACAACACAGGTGTCTGATATCATATCACCCACTCGAACCCGGGCCATTGGTGCCATACACAATAGCTGTACCCAGTCACAAAATGAGAGCCCAAACCCAAATTGCCTTCAGCACTGCCATCAAATAAGACCTATTCACTGTGCCACAGGCTTTCTCTAAGTCAGCGGCCACTAGTGCCATTTCCTACTCCTCGTCCACAACTACATGCAGCACATGCATCAGCCTCCGTATTTTAAGAGAAGTGCTGCTGCCTGGGATGAATCCGCACTGATCATCATGCACTAGTTCCTGAAACACCCCCTGTAGCCGGGTCACTAAGACCTTGCAAAGCACCTTGACATCATAATTGATCATGGTGAGTGGTTGGTATGAGGTGGAGATGGTCACAACCCCGTTCAAGTAATAGGCAAATTAAATTCTCTCGCATTGTGGGGGAGTCCCCTTCACCCTTGCCTCCTGAAACACCTCCAGTAATCTCTCCCTCAAGAGTACAGAGTATGTCTGATAAAATTCAAACAGGAAGTCATCGCATCCCAGCGCTTTAGATTTCTTCAGTTCCCGAAGGGCCCCTCTCAACTCCTCCAGCGTTAATGCAGCATCCAGTTCCTGCACACGTGCAATCGTGAGTTTAGGAAGCTGGATCTGGTGAATCACTATTTGCAAACCCTCCCCGGTGGTCCGATAGGTATCTTCCCTGTTGTGCCACCTCCTGTAATGAGTCATTGGTGAACCCTGAAACCAATATGCGATCTAGGCAGCTATAGGTGTGGTGTGCCAATGAATGACAGGTGCATTCTTTATCTTCTGTGTGGCGAGAGCTCTCCAACTATCGAGGAAGTTGAGATTACACATAACTTCTGAAAGCGACTCGGTCATCAATGGTTTAGTTCACAGCTGAGGCGGATGTCGATCTTTCTCCCCATCCAACACACAATTAAAGTCTCCCGCCCACATCATAGGGGAGTCAATGCTGACCTGGAGTACATCCTGAATCTGCAGGAAGAAGCTGCAATCATCTGTGTTGGGAGCATAGGTGTTCAGAAAAGTGATGATTTTCCCATCAACCATGCCCTGTACCAGGATATTCCCCCTTCCACATGAACGTTAGGTTAGCGAGCACGAGCAAGGAAAATCTTACTCCAGACCACCTCCCAGTGTGATTTCTCAATGCGGGAGGTAGCGGATGGTCGCTACTGCTCGCGTTTAGAAACCTGTTTGCATTGAGGAAGCTGTCGCTCGAGTAGAACATATCCTTGGTGCATAGCTCTTTCATATAAAAGAGAGAGCATGTTTTTAAACATAAAGAATCTCTAGTGCATGATCAAACACATCAAAAAAGCACTGTGATATTTGCTGCAAGAAGATATTAGAACCTATTTTTTTTATTTTTAGAAGGTGCAGTAGCTTGGAAGGTGTAGAAACTTTCAGAAAGATTCTAACTTTTCTCTAATTACCTAAGGAGTTTAAAAAATAAACATTTTGCCATCAATGTTCCCTCTAATTGTTTTCCCCTGTGTGTGGCAGTGTAAGGTGTCTGTGCACTGCAGCCCAGGCTATGTGCGCCAAGAAACCGACCATGCATGTGATAGGTACATGAGGTTCTAGTTTAGGCCTAAGAGGTATGTGCTCTCGTGTTTCCTTATTAGGATTCATTAAAGAGTTTTATAAACCTGCACAGCACACCTGTCACTCCAGTGCTTGATATGCAATGTGAAAGTTATGCAGAAAGAGTTCAAAACAAAGCATTGACATTTGAGGTAAAAGGTAGAGACTAGAAACCCATTTAGTAAATGAGTTATTGAAACTGAGAACAAAAAAGGTGAGATTAATCCCGGCTTCCTCCTTAACCAAACAGTGTGACAAGTATTGTATTTCAGCAATACTCCATTTTCTTCATTATCACATATAAAAGCACTTTGGCAACAATTTTGTTTGATTTATTAGACTATAATGTTGCCCTATTATAAGAACGTGGGCCACATACAGGGTGCACATGACAAATTACTTGCCTCCTAGGGCCAGTTGTAGATAGCTTTGGGTTTGCAATTACCTAATAGCAAATTTTCACAATTTGCTATTTGGTAATCACAAACAGCTATGTAAAAATGTGTGTTTCACACATTTAGCAGTTCCCAGTGGGTCGCAAATAGACCTAACTCATTAATATTCATGAGGTAGGTCTCAGTTTGCGACCCAATTGGAATCGCAAAAATCACAGGCAAATGGGTTACCACCTACTTGAAGTAGGTGGCAAGGTGCAAATGTTTTGCAACCACATTTCGGTCACAAAACATTACACATACCATTGCAATTTGGTATTAGCAAGGGACACCCTTAACACGCCCCTTCCTAATACCGACTCGGAAACCCATTTTGCAATTAAGTAATAGTTACCGAATTGTAAAAAAGGGATTTGCACATTTAAAAAAGCTTTTTTTATGGTTGCAAACGGCCCGATTCTGCGAATCGGCTTTGTACCTCTGGCCCTCAGGCCACAAACATGTTGCCAGGGTCAGGGAGAGGCAAGAATGCTTCTAAGTTCACATTTAAAAACTCTCACATTTAATAAGTACTTCTCAGTGAAATGCTTTAATTTTACATACTAATGTCAAGCTTCTGCGTGCTAAAGAAAGGTACTTTTTTTGTATTTTGAAGAGACTTCATCATATGTTAGGTGATGTTTGCTGCATGATTTAGATGGCAAACATTTTAGGGCTCAGTTTGTACAAGGGCTAACATTGCGGAGACAGAGGGGCATGTGCACTGATGTAAGAAGAGTAAGCTAACTAGCCGAACAACATACTTTTAATCTCACCCCAGAAGTGGAATGGTTGGGCCAGGAACAGCAGAAGCCATCCCTGCAGCATCAACTGTCTGCTGGTAAAACATGAACAATGTCTAGAGCAGACTTTAAAGGAAACATTAGTAAAAGTTATTCTTGGTCAAACAATTGAATGCTGCAAACTGCACATCATGCCCTTGGACACCAAGCAATAGTAATTAGTGCATGGCCTTAAAAAACATACATTCATCAGAAACATCACTACTGTAGCCACCGCTCCCCCACCTTTAAAACGAATGCAGCAAGAGGCCTGTGCGAGATCCACTTGCTACATAACTTGTGACCCTCTGAAGCCCCCGGGCAGTGACAGAGGAATATGAAAGAGCTTCTCCTCTCTTCCACGGTGGTCTGCTCCTCCACATGAGATCACCACCGCTGCTCGTTTTTTCGCACTACTCCTTTTTAAAACAAGCATTAGAAATACAATAGGTCTCGCATTTTTTTGAGTTAGAGCTATTGGCGTTGTAAATGGCAGTGTCTTTTATCCTTGTGTTATGGAGTGGAGGTATGTGGTTTGAGTAGAAATATGTGGGTTGGATTTGAATGGTTAGTTGTGTAATTGTGTGGCGTGGATTTGTGGAGTGTAAATATGTGGCATGGCGTGCAATGGAATTATGTGTATAGTAATTATGTGATGTAGAGTGCAGTGGTGTAGAGTAAAGTTGTGTATAGTGGTACAGAGTGGGTTTGCACATAATGCAATGGAGTACAGTGGAGTGGCACAGATTGTAAAACAGTGGCTTAGAGTGGTGCAGTATAGAGTGTAGAGGCGTAGAGTAGAGTGAAGTGGTTTAGAGTGAAATGGTAACGATTAGAGTGGATTGGCATAGAGTGCATTGCCATAGAGTGCAGTTTTGCAAAGCAGAGTGGCATGGAGTGGAGTGGTGCAAAGTACAGTGGAGTGGCCTATCCTGGAGTTGTATAGAGTGCAGTGGCAAAGAGTGCAATTGTGTATAGTGGAGTGTGGTAGAGAGCATTAGCATAGTAGAGGGGCATAGTAGAGTAGAGAGGAGTCTAACATGCGCTTATCGTTTTCTAGCAGCTACAATAAACCGAAAATGTTGTTTTGTCTTTGCTTGCATTCCATGGAGGTTATAGTCTGGCCCGTTATGGAGCCTGTTTTTACAAACACGGTGACATGACATTCATGCATCTGAGCACTGACTTTGAGAGTTGACAGCTGGCTAAATAAACAAAATGATCACTGCTGCATGGAGGGCAAGCACTTTTTTAGTGGAAACATACAACTTCTGCCCAATCAAAACATGCACTCCTGCCTCCAAACATGTAGGCGAAGGGAAAGCCCCTCTCTCTTGATGCACACATAATTTTCTGGCGATAGCTGCGCTGTCACACCAGACCATAATAAAAAGGCTGTTTAACATTTAAACTCCAGGCAGATTTGCACCCCTCCTCTTATAAAGTGCTAACTCTAAAACAATGAAGTAATAGCCCAACAGGTTTATGCATCTGCTGGTGAGATCCTTGTGCAGCCTGCATGTGCGAATCCTAAGCGGGGCAAATCAGACACTTATTCTTCCGAAGTCGATAGCATGTGCATTGCTGTGCAGTAGTTCAATAGCACCTATGAGTTACTGTGCTGTGAAGCCGCAAGGTTGTGTCAGAAACCACTATATAAAACACTTCATCACAAGCCTATTTAGGAATCAGAAGACAGCATTTTCGAAGGACAAAGACACAAGCCAACGAAAAATATGGGCGGGGAAAGCAAATCCTTTCCATCAAGTAATGCATTCAGTAGACGAGAACAAACAAAAACTATAAATAAAGTCAAAATAAATAAATTTAAAAAATCATTTCCATTCATTTTACTTCAATTCCACATTGAAATTTAGAAACGTGCTGTAAGTGGGATAGAACGTGCATTATGAAGACTCCGCTGTGCTAACTGCAATTAATTTTATACAAACGACGAAACCCCCAAAAAATAGCATACATAGCAAAGAAAAAAAAGAGCGACCATATATATGCACATCTGCTCCCCTTGTAAATAAACATTATGTGCCCCTAATGAGTGTGGGAATGTGCATGATGCTGTGTAAAGAGATGCTCTTCGGCGTCTGGGTAGTTCTGTGTACACTCTGTCGCCCACGGCATTGGATAATTAGAGCTTAGTGGAGGCTTGCATGCAAACACGAAGGTTTAGCAGGGGTTTACACCAAGCAGTATAAGCGAGAACGCTGGCCATACTTTTCATGAACTGGAAAAGAGCAGGCACGCAAAGAATAACGGTCACAAACAAAGCTCGGCAGATGTAATCTTTCCCACTACGCACAGTCTACCCCCTGCAAACACAAGTACAAAAGGCACTCACAACGCACACAGTGGTCTATTCTTGTGGGAAAGGAGAGCATGCATTAGGTCACAACACCGACATTTTTATACCTTGTCCTTTGGTAGCGTAAAATATATATATAAATGTAGATATATATATTAGCATGGGAACGCAACAAAAGGGGGCGTTACAAAATAATAAAACTAAGACACAGGCTGCAACCGGAGTTAAGGTAGATGGGGGAGGGAGGGGGACAATGGCGTCTGCAGATTTTTTTAATTAACACAGCGTCGGCTTCGCAGTGCTGCTTCTGGGGCCTCTCAGTGCTAGCTGCGACCCCCAGGGCTCCTGACCTCTTGCACCTCTCAGCGCTGCCTGCGACCCTCCGGAGCTCCGGGCCTGTGCGCCTGTCAGTACTGTTTGCGACCCTCCGGAGCTCCGGGCCTCTGCGCCTGTCAGCACTGCCTGCGACCCTCCGGAGCTCCGGGCCTCTGCGCCTGCCAGTACTGCATGTGACCCTCCGGAGCTCCGGGCCTCTGCGCCTCTCAGTACTGCCTGAGACCTTCCGGAGCTCTGGGCCTCTGTGCCTTTCAGCTCTGCCTATGAATACGACCCTCTGGAACTCGTGCACCTCTCAGCGCTGCCTGCGACCTTCCGGAGCTCCGGACTTCTGCGCCTCTCAGCGCTAGCTGCGACCCTCCAAAGCTCTGTGCCTCTCTGCGCATGCTGCGACCTTACGGAGCTTGGCCTCTTGGATTTAGAAATGTTGGTTCCCTGTACCTTGCTAGAGGCAGGCTCGCTCTTTCCACGAGTAAGCAGGGCCCGTGTCTGGATATTCAGCAATAGATCATGTTTAAGTCAGGAGTGGGTCACATTTGCGCGAGACCTATTGCATTGGAAATTGGAGTGCGGGCGGGCGAGAAGGCATGAACGGGAGAGGCGGGGACAAGAAGACGGACTGCGGGAGGGGTGGGGGCACGAGAAGAAAATAGTGTTTGGAGTAAAGAGGCCAGTAGCCATGGAAGGATACAAATGAGGACATGGCCGTCATGAGGAGGGACTAACAAGCCTAAAACCAATAGGAAGGCAGCATTTAGGACCTAACCCAATGAAAAAGATGGGCGGAGAGTGGGCGGAGCTCACACGAAGCTTCCACGCTATACTGAATACTGCATGCCTCGCAAAGCAAGGAGCGCATGCGCTGCAACGCTAGGCTCGACCTAAAAAAATAAAAACAGCAGCTGTAAACAGTCTCGCGCATAATATGTGAAGTGTGCGCACTTCGCAATCATGATTGCGTGCTCAGAGATATTGTGGTGCACGCATGCGTATGCACGCACCCTACAGGGAACATGAATATCTCATTTTGCTTGTCACTGTAAACTGGAAAAACAGAGTAAAAGAAAAGCAACGTTTTGTACATCTGCTTTAATTATGCTCCTTGGTCTGACCTGCCTTACCCACAGCTGCTGGCTCTGGCAGTAAGCACAGTGAAAACATTATTATAATTGAGTTCCGACATCGTTTCTTTGTAATCAGCGATGAGTGCCTCACAATTCACCGATTATAAAGAAATTATAGACAAGCTTTAATAAGGGGTTTTCAGAATCCCTCATATTATAAAATACAATTATGTACATTAACTGTTATAAAAACACTACGGAAAATTAACCAGAATCGTGTAAGTCCTTTTTAAAAACCTCTCGTGGACATTAATCTTTTGATTTCTAACAAAAGGTGGAAGGGTGAACGTGCACCAGATTTGGTGCCCTGTTCCGAATCGAGGTAACATTTCCAATTCTGGTGGGAAGTTTGCAAAATCTGATGTAAATGCCACGGTATGGCAGTTCAAAATATTATATATTGTTGCAGTGTACGCTCTTGTTTTGTAAATCGAATTCACAAGAGTTTCCTGCAGTTAAAGAGCTGACTCACACTAAGTTATTCAGAGACGGTGCAGACTTTGTTTTCTGAAAGAAGTGACGATTTTACCCTGACAAGGGATACACTTTTTTGGCTACAAGTAAGGACCCATTTAGTTACATTGCCATTGAAATGGTGTATATGCCCTGTTTTACCACGGAAACAGTGGCGGCTCCTCCGCTAAGGCGGATGAGCGTCACCCCACTGCTTCCAGCAGTGGAAATAAAGGCCGGCCAAACAATCATGCGTACTTTGCATGTTCTCCACCCAGGCTACATTACAGCCTGGGTGGAGAACATGACCAGGCTCCCATTCCCTGGCTGAGCGCCGAGACACGGTGCTCAGACTAATCACAACTTTGAATTGCAGCATTGTGATTGGCTCAGGGGTGCCTGGAAACCTGGGTGCTTCCTGTTCCAGAGCGGAGGGACGACGACGAGGAGAGACTGGGCGAGAAGGTAAGTTGTTTTTTCCCCCTTTGCCGCCTCCCCCTCGCCCGCCACCCACCTCTCCGACCGGCCACCCCCAATCCGTGCCAGCTGCCACTGCACCTTTTCATGTTTTGAAGCTACATTAGAGACAGTGAAAGAATATAGTTCAAGAAATCTCCTTACTCTCCTTACTGTTAGTTGATTGGAGAAACGCCTGTAGGTGGCACTCACCTTCCTTTGCAGCAACCAACCTTGTCTTGTCTACGAGTCCTCCTTGGTTGTCAGAGCATGCAGGGCAGATCTGCTTATTCTCTGGCTGATCACATGGACGAATACTTCCCTTCTATCGTGTAGTAAACTAACTTGATCACTTAAAGTCAGGTGTCTGAAAATCCAAAGAAACAGGTCTCGTAAGGAACCAATAAGAAGGGTTTCAGCAGTTCCTTGGTGAGAGTCTCAATGCATTGTACCACCAACATTGAGGCAATACTAGCTTGTCACCACACATCGTTGCTGGACAAACACGCAAAAGGAGATTTTTTTAAATATTTGGTTCATCATTCAGAGGCTGTCTGACAGGCACCGAGCTAACTGTAAAGCAACTCCTTATAACCAATTTTGTGGCTGACTCAACACAGAGGAAAACCTCCTTCATTCACTGAGGCCCCCGGGCTAATTCAAAACATTTGAACCTACTTTGAATACATCTTTCAGGCATGACTGCTAGATGGAACTTTAACTCAGAGACCCCCATAAACAGAAGCGACAACGGGCCATTTGTGATTAGCTGGAGCAAATATCCATATGGGAATTCTGCTCCGCCCTATTCGCCATAGAGATGGCGCAGTTAAGACATCTGAAGGAGAGCGGGACCAAACAAAAAGAATGCAGGTTGTGAGCAGAGTCATAATTAAAGCCTTTTTCAAAAACAATTATGTGAAAATTGAACAATGTGATTTGTTGAAATGTCGGGGAAGATTTGCAAACATTTTGCGCTGGGTTATCATCACAAAAGTGTCGCTAACCAGTGCAAAATGTTTTTTCTGCTATTTACTTTCCAGTGCAAAACTTGTTTTGCGCTGGAATGCACTCTCAAAGTAGCGCAAAGCAGCACAAAGCACTGCTTTGCGTTACTTAGCACCGAGGGGGCTTTACATGGGTGGACCATGGGCATTCCCATGCAACCACTCATGCCTTTTGACGCAACACCCTATTTACAAAGATTTGTAAACATGATTTTGCGCCAAAAGAAAATGCCACTTCAAAGGGGATATTAACAGGAGAAATGCTTTCATTTCTCGGTGCTTTTCCGACTTTGCATGCGTGCTGCACTGTGCAGCATGCATTCAAAGTGGGAAAAGCATTCCATCGTGTATAGGCATAGTATTGTGTACAAGAAGGGTAACCTTCCTGTACAAAACCTTTGCTAGACTCATGTACACACCCTAGCGCTATGGCGCTAAGGTTTATGCGTGAGCACGGCTGCTGAAATCAGCGCCGGCGCATGGGAAAGGGGAGGAGAGAGCCATATCTCTGAAGATATGGCGCTCTTCTGCTCCCTCCCTGTCGCACAACGCAGTGCAGTCTCGTAGGGGGCTGCGCTGCGTTGCATGCCTTTTTTGTAAATCTCCCCCTTCGTGTCGCGGTGCATCAATATCATTTACTTCAGAGTGACGACATTGGCCTGAAGTCATAAGCACGCTGAACTTCAACTTCAGTGAGCAAATGACAAGAATTATGAGTGCGAGTGACATTTGCAAAACGAGAATATGAAAGCAGACTTTAATTTAGACACACATAACATTGCACTAATATGGTGTAATATGATGCACTCCTATGGACCATAGAGTGGGCAATCACTGACAGGAATCCCTTGTGAAATATATGAACACCCATGAGCATAAGCATGTAGGTGTTTTTTGAACATTGTGCAAGCCACTATCTCTTTCTACGGTAAACACCCCTTACTCCACATCCGTCACCCCGCATGTTGTTGCAACGCGGTTGTTACAACCATTGCGTTGTAACAACGCATACCATTACCCCGCAAGTCGTTACAACGACTTGCAGAGGGGGGAGAAGGTGTTGGATTTAAAATCCAACACCTTCCCTACTGTCCGCACAGACTGGAGTTGGAATAGTAAATTATACTATTCCAACATCCAGCGCCCCCTCCGCAAGTCGCTGTTACGACTTGCGGGGTAATGGTATGCATTGTTACAACGCGGTCGTTGTAACGACCGCGTTGTAACAACATGCGGGGTGAGGGAAAGCGGAAAAAAGAGGCATATTCCTTTCTACACTACAAGTAGGGGATTTTCTCTTACTTATGGCAGGAGTAAAGCTCAATCCTAGATGAGAATGTGAGCAAGTGTCCTAAAACGGTGTGGTCTGTGGAAAGGGGTAGTTAACGGGCAAAACGTTAGCACGTGAACATTCATTTTTTGCCAAGCATGTACACATGCAGAAGCGTGTGCCATGTGCATTAACGCATGTGTAAATGTTTACCCCTGAGCGATCTCCAGGAACACTGCTACCGTTGCATTTTTCCAGCAGTACTACTGGAATATTTGTGAACTGGAAAAAAATATAAATATACTGCATATACATGGTACCTCGAAAGATATAGATTTATACTGGCAGCGCGGTCCATACATTATGCAGCAGAAAAGCACTTCTTATCTATATTCAGAGTCGCTCCCCCCACACCCCCCCTTATCTACCCCTCTCCTGCTGCGACAGCTGGAAAGAAAGACTACTGAATACCATGATTCCTTTCACTCATTTTCATTTTTAGACAGCTCTCAAAACACCTCTTAACGAATTCCGTGTTCCCATACGTATGGCAAAGCTTACGCACTTTATTTTTGTTCAAGTAAAAATGTATTCCTTTGAGAACATTCAGTATAGGGGTGTAAGAGGATGTAATGGACACTGCACATTTCTTCACACACCTAGGTAACAGAAACAAAGTTGTGGTCTGAAGTTATGGCGAGTAGCATAGGATGGACCTTTAGAAGGCTCTGTGCAGACCCCATTCATTTCCTGCTACTGCTTGTTTCACAGAAGAAATAGGGTGTTCCCCCATCTAATCCTGAGAACCTATATTGAGGCAGCGTGTGAGAGCACTAATAATGTCACTTACGCTCAGCCGCAGCTCGTGCAAGTAAGAGCAGTGGGCCCGGGTGGGGGGGGGGGGATTTCGACTGACAACTGAGAGAGAAAATTAATTATTTATTTAATTTCCCCTTGTGGTCGTCTGTCAAATCCCCCCCAACCCGGCCCCACTTCCCCCCGGCCCCACTTCCCCACCCCTCTTACCTGCATGGGCCGCGGCTGCTGACGCTTGTGTTTCTTGTGAAGTAGACAGGTAACACTAGCCAGTGCCTTCTGACAACCTCGGTTCCAGGTAGGCCACCGGCCAAACCATGGGATGAGACTGCTGTTCGAGCCATAGGCCAGTTTAGTGAGTTTGACCTGTTGAATTATATGTAGAAGAAGTTCTTCAATCTTTCCACAATTTGTTGAGCAATGGGTCCCTCCTTGAGAAGTAAGTGACGGCAGCAAAAACAGTAAGAAATGGATATGTCACATATGTTCGTAGCAGCTGTGGATTGTCCACTCTGATGACAGTCCTGCTACTTCACAAAATGCTACCTTTGCACAGTCTAAATATTCTGTTGTCTATTTCACAAACTCATTATTGTTTTCAACCCCCTTAGGTATGTTTTAGAAGGGGGATTATGGGACACTCAATTCAAGTTGTGCAAAGTGCCACTTTAGTGGGATCAAGCTGGCCTAACCCATATTTCCTTCAGTTGAGCCACACAAGCTATTATGCCATAAACATCACCCACAAATTTACTTTCAACCCTTTCTGTCTCCCTTTGTGGTTTTCCACCCCAAAATACCCACCCCCATTTCTCCCAATCAATTTTGACTTCAACCAAACTTTTGGATTTAACATCCTTGCATACTCTCCTTTCAATTGTCAGCCAATTGATGAATTGTCTAGCCTGCCCACTCCTGGACTAGGCCTTCCTCTTGATTCTCTATTCCTCCTCTCTCTTCCCCTCTTCCCTTTGCCCCCCTTTTCTTTCTCCTCCATACCTCCATTCTCTGAGCCCTCACCAGCACCAGAAAAACCCTCCCCAAAGGTGTTTTCTGTCCTCCTCCACTTTTTTCTTTTACGCAATCTATTCCCCTGTCCATTCCATCAATTTCTCGGGATATACAATAACCTGTTGCCTAGCAATGACAAATGCACCCCACCGTCGCGGAATCATATAGGTGAATCATAAACAGTCTCACACTGTTTAATAACTGTCATCCCCTTCACCTTGCAAAACCCTCACATTGCTCTGTTAATCACTGTGTTGCTGCCACTTTCCGAGCCCCTATCCAGACTCTGTGGGCGACAGCTATGTCCGATATAATTCTGTACCAATCCACCTCTCCTTCAGAAAACTCAGATCCTTCTTTATCGTTTTGATCATATTCAACCCTGAAGACTGATCTAAATCATTCTCCCCAAGGTGCAACAAAGACCCATCCGGCCGCTGCCACCTCACTCTCAGTTCCCACATTGTCAGCATCAGCTAACCCCCATCTCATTCCACACTAGCCTTACCAGCATAGAATCGCTTTTTCAGAATCCATTCCCAGCTGCTGTCCATAGAACATTCCCACATCTTCTCTAGCCCATTTCAATAGGGAATGCCCACATATCCAAATCTCCCTCTTTCTACCATTCTTGTCCTCCGCACCTGAAATATGAAGGTACAGCAAACACTTCTCATCCTCCCTGAACCCTTCACCCAGCCCTCATTTATAATCACTCAAAACTCCTTAGTTGCCACTCCTATCCTGAAGAAATGGGTGCCAAAGTCCTTCTCATTCCATTCCCCATCCCTCAAACTTTTCTGTCACACCCCCAAAACTTGCCTGCCTGTAATCTTTGAGCTGTCAGCATGCACAAACAATGGACCTGGCACCCGACCTCTGACCCCCAAAAAATGATTCATCATCCTCACCGGGAAAATACTGTCTTCCCCAGATTTACGCAGCCACACCATGTTCTCCTTCCCTTTTTGATCCATTTTGCTGTGCAGCAGTAGAAATTCCACCCTCATGTCCACCTTCACCATATCTTCCACTCTAAGACCCGACACACTCTTTGCCCCAACCAGTTCCAGGATGCGAAATGTCCCAAAAAACAACAAAAAAGAAGGTCCCAGACAACAACTCTTCTAAGGGCGACTTGCACAGAGATCTCGCCTGATTCACCAGCTCTCTCAAAATCTCACCCTTTATAAAAAAATAATATCTTTATTGGCAAGCTGTAAAGTGATACACAGACCAATCGTCATTGAAGCATATATCAATCTGGTATACAATGCAGAGTAACACAGTTGCCAAGCTTATCAAAGATTTATGAAGAACTTCCTACTCCCTCCACCAAAACTAACTATCTCTCTCACCCAACTCCCACCTTCCCACCTTAACTGTCTCCTTTCCATTGCAAATGATAGCGTGGGATAACCATGTGGCAATTATAAAACTATTGACTGATTCCGGTGAATCAAGCATCATAACAAACTCCGAGTTTTTGTAGTGTTGGACTCGTTATAAGAAACCTAGGTTTGGGTAGCGTCCAACAGAGGAAAGCCTTTTAGAGTGCTATAACTGTGCTGGGGCAGTCAGGGGGGATGTGTATAATCTTTAATCAAATGTGAAAATTTCTCGGCAAGTGAAGTCCAGTCTTGGGTTATGGGGTATTTATGTAAGCCTGCTCTCACCTCCCTATCTAAATGGGGACTTTCTGATACCAGCCAGGGGGTGGTTGCCGTGCCCCATGACCATTGGTTGGGTGATACAGGGTTCTTCCAATCGTATTGTAATGTGGTGTCTGTGGTGCTCTGCCGTCATGGTTCCATGGCAACAGTGTGCTACGCTCCTGGTTGTTCTAGTTCCGAATGTAGTTAAAGTCAGTTGGTGATTGCGGTCCTCTGCATAGGACCTGTTCCTGTGCTCTCCCTATTTATTATTTGAAATAAAAAAGAAAGTAAATTAACTTACCTGCCTACCGGCCCTACTTTACATTTTGGCGATGACCTGACGAACCTGCAGCGACGTCTTTCTTCCGGACGGACAGTTCCTGCTTCTGTCTTCATTCCTGTTCATCGGAGTTCGTTGAAGGACAACTTTCCTGCTTTGGCAGTAAGGCGTGTCGGCCGGGAGAGCACAGCGTTACCCTGACTTTCCTGCCATTTCCGCCAGGGTTTTATTAATTTACAACCGCCAACTGCCACCTTCACTTTCTGCACGTGAGCGTTCTTCCTCTACAAGCACGAGCACTCCGCTAGAGCAGGCGCGTTGTGCTCTGCTCGAGGAGCCGCTGCTGGGCAACCATTGTCATCACGCTGCTGCACGTGACCTTCTTGTGTTGTCACGGCCTCTTCCAGTTACCGTGGTTACCAGCCCACGCTGTCTAGAGCTGCGCCTTTGTTCTGCTATTTCTGTGGGCGCTCCGCCTTTTGCTTCCACGATTGTCAGTGATGCGCACACCCACGGGCACGTTCCTGCTTCCTTCCTAACCTTCACCAGTGCCAATTTCCACTCGCTATTCATCTGCTGTTCTACCTTTCAACACGGTGACACGTACACCTTCCAAAAATGTATATTCCTTTGTGTGTGCACCGGCTCGTTCATTAATTGCAGTGTGTGAGCGCAGAGGGGCCCTGACATAAACAGATGGAAGAAGGAATTAATTAAGTGGGCGGAGTGCGATGGGCTAGTTAGGTTGCAGCTAGCCAGAAGAGCGGGTACTGAGAGGGCCCTGGAGACAGCAAGGGCGTGGGAGGCGTTGGTAGCACTCCTAAAGGCCCCAGAAGATGCCGGTGACAACACTCCCCTGGTTGCAACACCTGAGGCTGTGAGGCTCGAGATACCATGTTTAGTGCGCCCCGCTGACACCGCAACTTAGACCATACACTATGCTTTTAGATACAGTTGCACGCCCACACTGCTAATAGACCCAAATTGCAACCCAAAACGCTGATTGTAAGTGACATGCTTGGTGGGAGGGACGGGTGGGGGTAGTTGGGGGGGGTGTTAGTATTGGTTTATGATAAGTATTACTTTGAATTGTCCACTGCCTGACTTTAAAATAATGTAGAATTCTTGTGGGGTGAGAGGAGGAGGGTAATTCCTATAGGGGTACTTTACATAATTGCGATACCCCAGGGGTGTGAACAAGAATATTAGCTATGGAATCTACTGTGATTATTTTGCAAATTTGTATTTTCAGGGTGGAAATGACAATAACATTTGTTTAAAAAAAAATGTTTAAAAATTAATTGCAGTGTGTGTACCGGGAAACAGCGTTTACAACGCTGTCATCACATTGCAGTGCTTTTACAACGCGGTCATTACAACGACCGCGTTGTTAGTACGCGATACCTTTACATCGCAAGTCATTAGAACGATTTGCTTTAGGGGACGCTAAGGTATTGGATATGAAATCCAACACCTTCCTTGCTGTTGCGCAAACTGGAGTAGGAATAGTAAATAATACTATTCCTAAGTCCAGCGCGCCCCCCTACAGCAAGTCGTTCTAATGACTTGCGATGTAAAGGTATCCCGTACTAACAACGCGGTTGTTGTAACGACTGCGTTGTAAAAGCACGCAATGTAATAGCATGCTTTGTAACATGCTATATTCGTGTGCACCTGCTTGTCCATTGATTGCACAGTGACAGGCACACCTCCTTAAATTGGATATCTACTTGTGTGTCACTTTCCAGCACGGTGATACACACACCCTTTTACTAGTATCATCTACTCTGCACGGTGACACGCACACCTACTTACAATCGTACTTTTCACCTTGTGTGTCACTTCCTTGAATGGTGATGCGTACACCTTTTAAACTTCTATTCTCTACGTTGTGCACATCATTACTCGTACCGTGATACGCACACCTTTAAGGGACTACATCTCATCATTTTTTTTTTCTTCATGCTGTGTTGCTCTGCTTTTCCTTTGCATTGCATTTATTACTATTTTTGTGTTCTCTTTTATTTTTTTCTTTCTTATTCTTATTCGTACAACAAAATGTATGAACAAACCTTCTCTTTAACTCCACCCTTACCGTTTTTACCCACACGGGGGGAACCACCTATGAAATGGCCAGAGTGGAAGGAGTACTTTCTTAACTATATTAGTGCCATAGAGGAAGAAGGGGCCAATGAATTTTCACCAGAAAGGAAGAAGAAAATCCTTCTACATAATTTAGGACCAGAAGGTTTACGAGTCTTTAATTAAATGGGGAAGAAACTAGAGTTGGTGCAGAGCAGAATGTCTTTTTAAAAGACTTAGAAGACTTAGACAACTATTACCAACCCTCTGTGTGTGCTGTAATAGACAGATTTAATTTTTTCCAAAGGAAACAAGGCAAGTCAGAACCCATAGATGACTATGTTTCAGCTCTTAAAAATTAGCCATTTCCTGCAAATTTGGTATTTTTCACGACGATCTTGTAAGAGACCAAATCAGTATGCACACCAACGACCCGAATCTACAAGAGAGACTTTGGGTTAATGGTGATGCACCTCTCAAGGATGTAATAGCTCTTGCTAAAAAAAGCAAAATGTCTAAGAGATGTGCAAAGGCCATAGTAAATCCTACCACCTCGTCTGAGGATGGTAGTTGTAATGGTGGTGCTGTTTGTAAAGTTACTTATAAGAGCAAAAACAAGGATGGTGACTCTCTAAAGAAGAGATCTAAAGAGTTTTTGAAAGGGAAAAACTTGTATTGTTACAGGTGTGGTAGCAAGGAGCATCTTGCCAAGGATAAGGGATGCCCTGCCTTACAAGCTAAATGTCTTTTTTGTGGCATCACTAGCCATTTTGCCAAAGTGTGCAGACGTAAAACTAAAAAAAGTTGCATTGTAAAATTAGTCACCGACCAATCTGAATCCAAACAATCAGATGAGGATAACATTGAACCTGGAAGTGTATTATGCATTGATGCTCCTGTACTTAATTTAGAAGGTTGTTCCAAATCAAAACCTATTTGTGAAATGCTAATTGGTGGTGTCAGAATTGCCATTGTTGCAGATTCTGGTTCACCCTACACCATCATTAATGTTAAATTATGGCAAAAGGAATTCGTACCAACCTTGGGTGGTGATTTAATTGCTTCTGATATACACCCCGTCACCTTTACGGGAGAGAAAATACCTATGTTGGGTTTTAGAAACCTTATTTTCGAGTTTAAAGGTGGAAGTACTAAAAGTAAACTGTACGTAGCTGAAGTTGGACCTTCCGTCCTGGGCTGGGTGGACCAAAAAGCCCTGGGAATAATTCTTAATCCCAATGAAATTGACCAAGTCCTTTCACTTGACACTGTTGAACGCACTATGGTGGAGGAACTTAAACACATGTATCCCAGTGTGTTTTCAGGCACTGTCTGTACACTTAAAGATTTTGTGCATAGTATTATGCTCAAAAAGGGTGTAGAACCCATTTTTCACAAGGCTCGCAATATACCCCTGAGTGTGAAACAAGAAGTAGCTGATGAGCTAGAAGGAATATTAAGGAAGGGTTTCATAGAACCAGTGAAATGCTCAGAATGGCTTTCTCCCTTGGTAGTGGCCCGCAAAGCCAATGGCAAGATCAGGCTTTGCATTGATTTAAGAGACTTAAATAAAAGCATTGTGGTAGACAAATTTCCCCTACCTAAAATAAATGAGTTACTGAGTCTTACCAAGGGAGTCTACCATAGACTTGTCTTCAGCCTATCATCAAATAGTCTGCACCCTGTTAGCAAAAATCTCACTGCATTTATAACACCCATGGGATGTTTTAGGTTCATTCGCATGCCTTTTGGGCTTGCATCCACCGCAGCGGTATTTCAAAGGATGATGCACCGTCTCTTTAAGTACATTCCTCATGTAACCTACTTCCAAGATGATATCCTGATTATGGGTAAAAGCAAGGAGGAACATGATGCCACCTTGCATTCAGTCCTGACTAAGTTGAGAGACAGCGGCCTCACAGCTGAACTGGAAAAATGTAAATTCTGCAAGCACTCTGATTCTTATCTTGGGCACGAAGTGAGTGACTAGGGTGTGTTTTCCAAAAGCAATACCATCAAGGCTATTGAAGAAGCTCCAGCTCCTTCCTCTAAGGACGATGTACGATCCTTTCTAGGGCTGTCGGAGTTTTACTCAAAGTTTGTCAAGGACTTTGCTGAAAAAACTTTTGGTATGAGACAACTGCTTAAAGTGCGTCAAGAGTTTGTCTGGAATGAGAGTTTGCAAAATGAGTTCATGTGCATTAAAAAGGACATTTGTAATGCTGTCCCTTTGCAAGGTTTTGACACCAAATCCCACACCTTTTTGACCACTGATGCCAGCGGCAAGGGCCTGGGTGCTGTCTTATCCCAGGTGTCAGCAGATGGCAAGGAGTGTACTATTTCCTTCGCTTCAAGGTCTCGCACGGATGCTGAATCTAAGTACTCGGTGATCGTGAAAGAGATGTTAGCGTGTGTTTGGGCCACTAGGAAATTCAGGCTGTACTTGTGGGATACCAAGTTTACCATACGTACTGACCACAAGCCGTTAGTAAAGGTGCTTACCACTGAAGGTGCTGGTAGAGCCATGCCATGTTTGGCTAAGATGTCACTTAATCTTCTAGATTATGCTTATGATGTCACTTATTTGCCTGGCAAGAAGAACGTTGTTGCTGAATTCTTGAGCAGATCTCCCATCAACAATGTATATGCTGATTGTAGTGATGATTTTTGGTATGATTGCAGTGTTGCCTGCATCAATCCTGATTTGTCAGTACAAGCTATTGGATTAGAAGAGTGGCATTCTGCTTATGCTGAAGATGAAGTTCTGGACAAGGTTAAGGAATACATGTTGCTTGGATGGCCTAGGAAATGTGAAGTTAATGAAATATGTAGAAATTTCTGGGAATTATGAGATGAGTTATCAGTGTCTGATTAAGGATTTATTATACGTGGGAATAGAGTTGTTCCTCCCTTTAAATTGCGCACTAGGATTTCAGAATTAAACCATGAGGGTCATCTAGGCATCGTGAAATCCAAGCAAAGAGTCAAGTCTGGTTATTGGTGGCCTGGTATTGACATTGACAAATTTGTACGGAATTGTGCCCATTTTGCTTCTGCTGATAAATCTTTGCAAACGTTTGGACCACCTTTAGGTGATGTTGAACTACCTTCCGGTCTGTGGTGTAATTTGTCGATTGATATTCTGGGTCCTATCTTGGACAAGGAGGACACCGCCAAGTATATTGTTGTTTTGTTTGACCTTTTCTCAAAGTGGCCGGAACTGGAGATTTTGAAGAAGGTTAACTCTGCAAGTATCGTGAAGTTTTTAGAGAAAACCTTCCTAAGAGAAGGTATTCCCAAATCCCTTTTAAGCGACAATGGTCCACAGTTTACTGCCAAATTGTTTAGTGATTTTTTGCATAGGAATGGTATTAATGAAAGGAAAACTCCTGTTTACCACCTGGCATGCAATGGAGCCATTGAGCGATTCAATAGGGTCATTATGGGTAGTGTCCAGGGGGCTATCAATGCTGGCAAGGATTGGGAAGTTGAGCTAAACAAAATGATTTGGGCTTATAGGATTTCTCCTTCTGTCACCGGTTTCAGCCCCTTTAAAATCTTGAGAGGTAGAGACCCTTATACTAAGGACAATGTTGTTTGGATGTCTCAAAGGTATCAAACTAAATGGTCACTTGTTGTAGCCAAAAACAATTTGGAGAAAGCTCATAAACTCTACAAGACTTATTATGACCAAAAGAACAATGTAAAAAATAGTGTCTTCTGATAAGAGGGGATTCGGTGTGTGTTAAGCTATCTGGCAAGGTTTGCAAGGGAGACAATCATTTTTCTCCTCCTTTTAAAGTTTTGGAAGTGTTTAAGTGCTCGGCAAAGTTGAGTGACGGAAAGGACTGGCATCTCAGCAAACTTGCTAAGTGCAATAGCATTTTGTCTTGGCACAATAATAGAGTTAGGCCTTCCAATTCTTGGTTGTTAGATGATTGGAATGAAGTGTCATCGCCACTTGATTCTTCCCTTGTTGTACCTACAGATGGTTTACCTGTGGGCTCCCACTTTCCAGCTTCTCTGGATGAGTCCTCTCTTCATCCTGTTTCTCTGGATAAGTCCGCTGGGAAGAACGTTCCAGCTTCTCAGGGTATGTCTGCTGAGATGAACACACGTTCCAGTGTTGGCAGTAGTAGGGTTACCAGGTTTGGAAGAGTTGTAACCAAGCCAACCAAACTAAAAGATTTTGTTACTAAGCTTTAGAGTGTTGATTACTTTGCCTACCTCCATTCTACGTTTGGATTTGTTCCATTTCCGTTCAAACTTCACCCTATCTCTTCCACCTTTCTTTTCCCTTCTCCTTACCTCCTGTGTCTTACCTTGGTTGCCTTATCCCGCCTTCCTGCCGCTTTAATGTTCTACCATGATGTTTATATTTAAGGGGGAAGATGTGTGGTGTTCTGTTGTCATGGTTCCATGGCAACAGTGTGCTACGCTCCTGGGGGTTCTAGTTCCAAATGTAGATAAAGTCAGTTGGTGATTGTGGTCCTCTGCGTAGGACCTGTTCCTGTGCTCTCCCTATTTATTATTTGAAATAAAAAGAAAGTAAATTAACTTACCTGCCTACCGGCCCTACTTTACACTGTCTTACCTATAGGAGAGCCAAATCGACAAATTTTGTCGAAGCCCTGTCAGAATCAGAGGGGCAAGTGGCATGTGTGATAGGTTCTAGAAGCCCTATTTCGGAGCCAACTTAGCAAAGTCCTTTGAGTCGAGACCGCCTTTGTCGAGACGGTAGCACTGATGCCCATGGTATGTGGAATAGTAGTAGAAAGGAAACCCTCAACAAAATACACCCCTCAACCAAAACTTAGGGCAGAGTTCCACAAAGAACCCCACAACAGTAAGTTCCTCGGCTATGGCTAAGCAGAGGGGCATGTCAAAGAGGGCGAGTTTCACCAGCTGAGTGAAGCACAGGCACACTTGCTTAAAAACCCAGAGGGACAAGTAAGGCTTATTGTAAAGAAAGTCTTGTCCCAGGGTGCCATGAAGGGGAGAAGTAGATGGGTGAGTGTTGGATGTGTGCCAAAAAGTCAGTGGTTACAAAGCAAGTTAGCATCAAGCTTGGCCCCATGGGGAGTGGGGAACTAAGGATCTCCTGATCCAGGAATATACTATCAGATCAATGACACCAAGGGTCAGCAGTGGGGGGATGCTAAAGGAGATCATCAGCTGTTTGCACTATGACCACTGGGATGCCAAGCAACTTCAGATCAAGAGCTCCCAAAGAAGCATCATCACAGTATGTGCTAGAGCTTGAGATAGATAGGCGGGGGTAGCATATAAGTCCTGTAGCGATGCCAGCACCTCAATCAATAGCTTGTCACATTCACGTCAAGCCTGAGAGTGGTGAGGGTCCTTAGGACTTTGGGTCCGAACCGTCGCAGAGATATCACTGATGGTAGAGTTCAGAGAAGATGAGAGCGGTGTAGTGGACGATGGGGGACCCTCCCATGCCTCTATCCAATCCCACACTGGTACCGGGTCTGTGGAAAGATAGGACCTTTGATCAATGGTGATCTGCAATTTCGTGGGAAAAAGCAGGGCATACTTGTTTTCCAGGGAGTGTAGTCTCTTTTAAACTTGCAGAAAAGAAGACCGTTTGCATTGGTCAGAGAGGGCATAGTCAGGGAAAACCATAACTTTTGTATTATCTACTCTGATCTGTTCCGTCTTCTGGGCCTCAGCTAGTATAAAGTCTCAGTTTTTGAAGTTGAGTAGTCACTCCAAGAAGGGCCTTGGGGGTGCCCTGGCAGTGGGTGGTGGGCTGAGACCCTGCATGCCCTCTCCACCACAAAGCAGGAAGACAAGGAGTCTGGGGCTACCAGCTGGCACAACCAGCCCCACATGAAGCACAGGGGGTCCTACCCCTCTGCCCCCTCCAGAAGGCTTATGAGGCAAATATTATTGCGGCAAGAACTTCCCTCAACATCTTCAAGTTTGTCCTCCAAAATCTTCAGGCAGTCTATCATATGTTGAAAATTTTATAAGTGTTCCTGGGTACGAGGAGTAAGGAAATTAATGGCTTCTGTATTCGCTGCTACTTTCTCTGTCATTTTCATTTGATTCTCCCAGAGTAATGTAAAGTCAATAGTTAGAGCATCCACTTTAGCTTTCAGTGCAACTTGGGAGTCTGTGCTCACTTTCAGGAAGGTATCTAATGTCACCGGTGGTGGTGCAGAGGCCTTTGCATGCATTGGATCTGAGGAGGCATGGTTGCTGTGGTCGCCGGAAGGGGTAGATTGGTTGACGGGTGCTGTGGTCATTTCCACGCCTTGTGCACTCTAATCATGCAAGATTACATAGGTCAACAGGGGAGAAGTAAGATCATAACACATGATGTTCCATGCTTGACCCACTACACCCCGCAAAGATGGCCAGAAGCATTGCAGGGGGGCATGAGCATTCGGGGGAGGTTCCCAGGAAGAGGGCGATAGCAGACAGTAGATGAGCGAATGTACACCGCCACAGTCAAAGATATAATAGGATCACATCTGGGAGGCTGGAGCAGGTCACCAGAGGTCCAGTAGGGGTTGTGATATCTTGCAGTAAGTCAAAATCTGTAGCAGGCCCTCCTCACCCCTGGGACAAAGTCAGGGGGCAGGAGGAGCCCAGAGCACCATCAATCCTGCTGTGTTTTGAGGTAGCAAATAATCAAGGGGAAATAACACAACCACAGTTTCCCCCCCAACCTCGAGGTGAAGACGGTGGGTGTGGGGAGGTGGTGCTCCTCTGTAAATGTGGCAAAAGTATCGCTAGGGTAGGGCATGCAGGATTAGGAGGAAAGAGGTGCCGGTCCCCCAAGGCTAGTGACAGTCCAGAAGGGAGAAGTGAGGGTGCAGGTTGTACTGCCGTGTTAAATGGCATCCCTATCCCTGCTGCTGGGATTCACCAAAAAAAGGAAGGTGAACTCTGCACGACCCTTGTACAGGTAGTAAAGGACAAGGTCGGCCTGGGGCGCGTTGCTGGCCGGTGACCAACTCTTATAGCAGGACCACCTAATGTGTTTCTGAGCCCAAAGGGTCCTGTGCAGCTCCAAAGTGGCCTCCCGGTGGCTAGAAATGCCCAGAGGAGAGCTGATCGAAAGTATACGGGGAGTACCCTCCACCATCGCCGGGTCGTCAAGGAGTGAAAACAGGTCTTTGAGGTTGCCTGTCCGCAACTGCATCAATCCCCAAGCTTGCAAGCCAGGTCGTCACCAGGCACAAGGCTGTGCCACACATTGCATTGGTCCAGGTCCTGCAACTGCGCAGCAACAAAGCAGAGACCAAAAATGTCCCAGAATCACAGGACGTTTTCCCCATGGGTGACCCAGTGGGATGGGAGAAAAGGTGTGGCTATCTGGAGAGGATAATGGCAGGATAATGAGGGCCGTGTCAGAGCTCGACTAAGGCGCGGCCGCCATGCTCAGTGGCTTGACCATGCCCTCTCAAATCTCCCCCATTAAACATCTTCCTCCTCTCTCTGAACCAGCCTTCCAGTGTACTCCTACCCATTCCCCACCCTACATGGACCACCCCCCCAAAAATATTCCCCATAGAATGCAATTGCGGCATCTTCCCCATAATGGTCAAGAGCACCAGATCCTACTTGATCTGCTCCTTCAAAAAAATTGACCAAGCACTCCACCTCTCTTCCCTTTTGACTCTCTTCCATTACCCATCCTGAATTGCCCCTTTTCATTGTCCCTGACCCCAGAAACTCAGTCCACCCAAGCCTGTAAGATTCCTTGCGGATTTAGTAATAGACCTCTCCATCAGTTGCATTTCTCTCACAGTCTGAACTCCCTCAGGTCCGGGGTACAGACATGAGCCTTTCCTCTGCTTCGGGGGCCAAACTCTGGATGCTCTCCCACTATGAATGAGATAGCATGTCTGGTACAATGTTATACATCCCAGCGATATGCCTCTCTGTGAACAAAATATTCTTCTTCACACAAAATAACACTAACTCTCTGAACGGGTGCACCACATACTATCTCTTGTCATCATCATGTTGATCACGTACAGGGCTGAGGCATTATCAACCACAAATGTCACTTTTTTATCTTTCAGTTTCTCGCCCCACAGTTGCACCACCACCAACAATCAGAAAAACTCCAAGAAGGCTATGCTGTGGCTCTTGTGTATCCAAGCCAGTAGCCATTTTTGTGCACACCAATATCCCCTCCAGTACACAACAAAACTTCCTGCATCAGAAGCATGGGGGAAAATCCCCACTGTCTATTTCATCAGGTCAGTCTGGAGCCACAACGCCATTCCATTGTACTGTTTCAAAAATGTTAACTACAGCCTTAGATCTTGTATCACCCTTCCTGTCAATCTCAACTGTGGTGCACTATTATGGCACCCCTCATGGTAAAGATCATCTTCCTGCAGAAATCCCTACTAGGGGCTCCAACCCTGCACACAAAATTCAGGTGACCTAGCACCTGTCGAAGTTTGCTCACACATGTGTTTCCAATTACCTTGTGTGACAGCCTGATCAAGATCTTTAGTTTGTCCTCAGATAGTCGCAACACAATTTCCACTGTGCCCAATTCGATCTCTAGAAATGTCAAATGGGTACACAGGACCTCTGTCTTCTCTGGAGCCCATGGTATGCCAAACTGTTAACTCACCAATTGCAATGTGTTCATCAGTCTCCCACATTCTCACGGTTCCCCTGCCCACCATAAAGAAGTTGTCCAAGTAGTGTATCACCTGCTCAGTCTCAGTCACTTGCTTCCACACCCATTCTACAAATGTGCTGATTTTTTTTTATATATTGCATGCTACTGAACACTCCATTGGTATAGCCTTGTTGACATAGTAGTGCCCTTAAAAGTGTATGTCCAGCAATTGAAAGTGATCAGGGTGACCTGATAGCAAAGTAAAGGCCGACTTTACATCGACTTTCCCATCTTTGCACCTGTACCATACTGTTGTATCAGCTAGATTGTCTCGTTGATGCTGGCAGAATGTAGCGAGCACTCAATCTGCTCAATGAAATCATGAATGGATGTTCCCTCTGACCATGAAAGATTGTGCATGAGATGGAACTCACCCACTGTTTTCTTCAGCACTATCCCAGCAGCGAAACAATCAAATCTGTCATTCCTGGCTCTCGAAACGGGCCTGTCATCCTTCCACCTTCCACTTCCCTTTGTAGCTTTTCCATAACCACTTGGATTTTTTCCATTTAGGATGTCAAATTTTCTGAGCTTCATTCCTCACAGGTCCTTTGTAAGGAATTCTGAGTCCATGGCTAAATCTGTCCCACAGAAACATGGATACTTCCTTGACAGTGTACAATAGCAGCTATGGCCCCATTGTCCTTTGCCTGACTGGTGCAGTTGCCTTTCCCTGCCACACCCCTGTTCTCGTTGCTGCCTTTGCCAAATGTGTGCAGGCCTTGTCTGCTAATGCACTACATAACATGGTGCCTACCACCGCACTTCAAGCAGCCATGCCAGAATCTGCATGGGAATCCGGAACAGGCCCCTCTGTTAAATTTCAAGCAGGCTCCCGCCAGACCCAATCTGGCTGTAACACCAAACCCCATACCCTGGGATGGGACGCACTTGGAACCGCATGCAGGGTAAAGGCAAACCACTTGCCGTGTATACTTGATAAGCGGTCTGGTTGGGGTCATAAATTGTAGCTACAGCTGGTTCTCTAAGGCACTTCATTAATTCTTAGGTGATGCACACTTCCTTGATCGAATTTCTTAATTGTACTGAAAGCACACTAAACCACCAAAACTTATACAGGCTATCCTTGTGACATCCTTGTATTTCCACAGTGGTACACTGTGCTCAGGGAACTTCGCAATGACGATACTGTCAAATATGGTGAACCTTGCGGTCCAAACACCTATGTTAACCGGTACTCTGTCTCTTGGCCAGTTCTCTCTCTTCTGCTTTGAAAGCTCTTTGCACTTGGTCCCTCTGTACAGTAGTTTGAAGATGTCAATATATTTAGTGTCACAGATCTTTTCTTTAGTGCTCAACAAAAGATGACTTCCTGATGGGTCCGACACCCTCGTATAAGTGAGTTTTGTTGCACGCTCTTGATCCCCTTCCACTTTGTATTTTCTCAGACCCTCCTCACATCTCTTTTCGTAACTGCCAACTTCTTTTTGTACTTCCTTGGGGCCCACTTTGTTCAACTCCCATCACAGTCTGTTCTTTGTCAGTTGCCACTGTTTGGTGTTCTTCCACCCTCCTGATGTATTCCTCTGTTTGCACTTCTGTTGATGTGGTCTTTTATTTCTGGGCTAAAAACCCATCTCATGACTCCCACCATGCTCTCTGCATCTTACCCTCACTTATTCTGGGATATCCCTCCAGCTGCACTCACTTTTCCTGGTGTTCCTCTCCGGTGCCTACCGGTCCTTCCACGCCACCCATCAATCCCTTCTATACTCACATATGCCGTCCTCCCCACATCATCTCTGGCTCACCAATCTGCTAGGCCATTTGCCTTTCTTTGGCTTCCCATCTTCCATCTTTATGGATGATCCTTGCACTTGTTCAGTGTCCTTCATGTCCTTCATGCCCTTCTGCCCCCTTTACTCCGTGAGCTATATAACATCCCCTATTTTCCCCTGGCCTTTCCACCCTATAATGCTCTACTTAGGATTGTCTCCTGTCGCTGAAGTTGCCTGATGCCCGTCAGTGCCTGCCCTTCCTTTCTACCAAGATGTCACAGTCTGAGGTACCATGTTCCTTGATTCCAAACTCATCCTCATCCACCACACAACATATGTGCTGCCGCCTCATGTCATCCCATCCTTGCTTATGAACTACTGACTCAGTTGATCTGGTAGCAGCCCCATGCACAGCCACCTATCTGGCAAACCCTTGCTTGTCACTCTCATTTCCAGAATCCTATCTTCCTCTTCCTCCATCAATTGTCCTAAACTCAGTGGTCCTGCTTTGCTTCCTGGGCAGCAGTCCTATACTGTCCCAAATCTGGCATCACGTTTGGGTGGTCACACTGGACTGCTTACCCCATTGGACTGGAATCCTGGATGGAAGCTCACGCCTCACAGATTTCTGCATATCTTTATCTACTACCAGATCAACTCTGAGTCCAGCCAGGTCTGAGGTGGGCCAGCTGTCCCTACAGTTACTCGCTTCTAGAGGTTGGGGAGCCAACAAATTAACAGGGAGACCCAAGCCAGGAATCACTGACATAATATCGCAGACATATTATCGACCAACATTTTTTTCGACACAAAATTATCGACAGCAATAATATCAAGACTATATACTTATTTTAAAAAATGCAATATTATCGAAACCATAATATCGTTCTTCAAAAATATCGACATCAAAAATATCGTACACATAATTATCGTTTTAAAAAATATCGGAGATTGTATAAATACATACACCATGTCTAAAATATCGACCACAAACATATCGACAGCTAAAATATCGTTATTTTATAATTATCGACTATCCAAAACTTGAGCAAACATACAAAATTAAACACAATAAATATAAATAAATACCTAAACATACATTACATATCAAATTCAATTAAACACATATATTTTTCAAAGAATAAAAACATAATTATAAATTAAATTATAAAATACACTATTAATAACATTTATACATATAAACTTTCATCATATAAAATCATTTTCTTGCATTTCATATATATTATAACACATAATCCAATAATTCTAAAAGTAAGGAGGAAAAAAAGGTAACTGACTCTTAATTAGCGTTTTCCATATAAGGAAAACAAATTCCTAATCAATTAAAACAATGTAGATTAACCAATAGAAACACACAATATTAAATCCCACCAATAAAATTAAACTAACAATTAAATAAACCCTATATAAACAAACAAAACTTACTCTTATTTTCCACCTTAAACCAACAAGGCAAAAGAAGGCGAAACTCTGCTGGTTTTCTGCTTGAAGCAATAACATCATCAAACCAAATCCTCTATAAATCTACTAAAAGTAAGTAAATTAGAATGTCCTAAATAATAGTTAAACTAATGTTCTCTAAATAATAACTTTCATACTCAAATAAATAATATATATCTTTGTTCTATTTTATATTTCCACTACAGACAACTCTAAACACATCAACAAAATTACAGAGGACACCCTAAAACCATCCACCTAATAAAGTAAGTATTGTTCAAAATGCATTTAATAAACCTGTAAAACACCCACCCAAACCCAAAATCCATTCAAAACACCCACCCCACCCCATGTAAAATTATTGTAAAACAAATAATAATATCTACTTTCATTTTTTTTCAGAAAAAGAAACTACTTAAGAAGATTCCACACAGAAAGAATAAAAATCATCATTTTCAAGCATCTAAATACGAACTTTGTAAGTATATTGTGAAAAAATGTAATTTTGAAAACATTAACATCTATAACAATAATTTTAATAATTCTTATATGCATTTATTATAGAATTTTCTACATCACAATGACAGAAGGCGCACAATTTATAACTTTACAAAAAGGAAAAATGTTATTATGTTACATGGGGTATGTCTACACCCAGGAGAAACAAACTGGCCTAAAAGTCAACTGGAAATCTTCTAAATATTATTCCAATAAATGTTACGGTCGTGCTACTACCAGAGAAACAACTGTAATGTACACCAGGGAACATAATCATCCTCCTAATATTACAGAAATTGAAGTTAGGAGTGCGCTTGAAAACATTAACGAAGCTAGCACAAGCTCACAAAGACCTACCAGTGCAATTCTAAAAGAACAGCTGCCTAGAGTCCCCAAAGAAGCAACTGGACAAATACCATCCATAGCTTCATTAAAAAGAACCATAGCGTGCACAAAAAGAGCTACAACAACTCCTACACCTACTCCTAAAACTTTTGAGGAAGTGATAATTCCCCCAGAACTAGCTATTACTTTCAATAAGTAACCCTTTATTCTCTATGATAATAAATGTAAAGAAAAGAGAATAATTATGTTTGGTACAGCAAACAATTTAGTAAAGCTTCAACAAACTGAAATATGGATGATGGATGGTACTTTCACAATATGTCCCAAACCATTCTTCCAACTCTATACTATCCATGGCCTACATCAAAATTCTAACATTCCCTTTATTTACGCCTTGCTGCCTAACACACACAATGCAACCTATGTAGAAATCCTAAATAAAATTAAACAAGAGACAAATGATTATTTCCCTCAAAAAATAATTATAGATTTTGAACAATCTATGATAAACGCTATACTCAAAACATACCCACATACCACATACCTCAATTCAAGGGTGTTATTACCATTTTAATCAATGCCTATGGAGACACCTACAAAAATCTACACTCAGTGTAGAGTATGCAACTAACACAGCTTTTGCATACCAAATTAAAAAACTAATTGCATTAGCCTATGTACCAGTAACAGATGTTGCTGAACATTACAACCTTCTTCTAGAAAGCCCTTTTTACCAACAACATGAGCAACAATTAAGTACCCTCCTGGACCACTTCGAAGACACCTGGGTGGGAAGACTACATAGATCAGGCCATAGGAGACAACCCAAATTTCAAATTCCCTGGTGGAACGTCTATATTAGCACACTTAACCAACAAGCCAAAACCAATAACGCTGTTGAAGGATGGCATAATGCCTTCCAACAAACCACAGGAAGAGTCACACCTACACTACACAAACTAATAACCTCCCTACAAAAAGAACAAAGCTATCCGGAACTCCGAATGGAGCAATCTGTCACTGAACTGAAACCAAAAACCTCTAAACAAACTAAGCAAATGTACCAATACCTTCAACAGCAAGTTAAACTATACCCTAGTACAAGAGGCCTAGAATACCTAGGAATGATCGCCAAAAGCCTACTTTAAACTGTGCATACAAATTAAATACATAAATCTTTTCTTTTACTTCATAGCCATCAATAAAAAAATATATTTATTACCTCACAATTATAATTACTGTGTGTAATATATTTTTAAAACAAAAAAATAATATATTTACACACATATATTATATATGTGAGAAAATAAAACACAATAACAATAAAACATAACATTATTTCCCTCCCACAATTAAATAATTTTCAAAAACTTACCGTGTCCGTTGTTGTAGATTCAAAATGCCATATCTTCTAAAATAATCCAGTTAGGTTTCAATAAAATATCCATAAAAAATTTCCCCCCAAAAATGCAATAATACAGCTGTACCAAAAATTAAATCCTCCATCGATAAATCCACAATCCGGAAACCATCAAAAACCCGAAAATTAATTTTAAAAAAATAAACGCTTCATGAAACCTGAAAAATTAAGTAAGTGTAAAAAAATATTAGTTAGTAAAACTAATATACACTTCCTTAATTAAAAAAACGCAATCTTCCGGCACCCGCAACTTCTTTAGATTAAAACCTAGAAAATAAAAACACAAACATTCCCACCCACACAAAACCACACATAATTCACTTAATTACATTATTACTAACATTGTACTAAAAAAATAAACACATTAAACACTGTATTTTTACATTTCTAACTAGGCCTCAATTGTGTAAAACTAGATAAACAGTCGATACCTAACTATCGCATATAAAACCTCAAAACATCACTAACAAATCTCCAAATATACTAAATAGACTCTAACTACCTTCAAAATAACTTTTAAATATAGTTAAAATAAAGAAAATAAATCTTACCTTGCTCGACGTGAAGCAGCTTCCAACCGCGAGCTTCTCCCCTTCCAAATGACCCAAAACAACAGCGAGCGGTTACAAAATACAAGGCCCAAACAAATATGGCAGCTTTAAACATAGTAAATTAAACCATTTTAATTATTAAAAACTTTATTTCACGTATTAAATTTTTTATTATATTTAATTTAAATACTACAAATAACATGTAATTTTTTGAAATGCATTACATTACTTTGAAACTTTGTAAAATTATAATAATAAATATTATAACACATATAATGTTTAATATTATAATTCCATAAAATGAAAACTAACAATAAACAATATATTAAACATTGTACTATTTTTTTGTTATAAAAATACACATTGTTAAAAACATATGTAATAATTATTAATATTAATATATTATATATTAATATTATTAATTAAAGTGTATTATATTATTGTATAAAAATAAAACTGTTTATATTTCTCAATTATATGAAAAATGTTTAAACTTTCATTTATTAAAATGTTACCAATATATGTGATAATGTAAAAATTGTTAATAATACAAAACATTATTAACAATATTTTCTAAAATGATATTATATTTGGAAATGTATGCAAAGTATTGTAAATATGCAGTATCTATTACCACAAATTTGTTTACAAATATGTTAAAAAATCAAGTCATGTATTAAAATATGTTTTTTCATTATTGTACCAAAATTATTTTAAAAAAATACTGTTCTATTATTTGTGCAATAAAAAATATTTTTTATATTGTCTCTAAATTTTTTATATGTAATAAAACATTATATTTACATTTACATACTACGTTTTCTTCATAATAAATATGTTACAAAATTAATATGTCTAATTTATTGTCTACCATTTTATATTTTAAAAGTCAATGTTTTATTTTACATATATTTATATAAATTACACTGTTTTAAATAATATGTTATAATGTATAATTAATCTTTATTAACCCCTTCGCTGCTTCTGTCGGCCAACGGCCGTCGCGAGCACTACCTCCGTAGTGCTGCGCACGTCCGTTGGCCGACGCGGCCCCGCCCACTCAATGGAACGCCCCGCACTGCGGCGGAATTGCCGCCGCGGTAAACGGGCTAATTTCCTGCACAACTATTTTTTATTTATATGTTTATACTGATTTAAACTGTATAAATATATTTATGAAATATTATAATTATAATTGTTCCTAAATTACTCTTACAAGTCCACCTTACATAAATACAACATACATACAAAACACTAAGTTAAATTAAATTACTATTCCCACTCCAGTCAGTATTAAATTAGGGTAGGTGCAGAACACTAAACTTAATTAATTTACTATTCCCACTACAGTCACTATAAAATGTTGGTAGTTGCTGTTCAGTAAATTTAATTAATTTACTATTCCCACTCCAGTCAGTATTTAATTATTATAGGGGCTGGACACTAAACTTAATTAATTTACTATTCCCACTCCACTCAGGATTAAATTGGGGTAGGTGCTGGACAATAACCTTAATTAATTTACTATTCCCACTCCAGTCAGGATGAAATTGGGGTAGGTGCTGGACACTATACTTAATTAATTTACTGTTCCCACTCCAGTCATAATTAAATTAGGGTAGGTGGTGGACATTAAACTTAATGAATTTGCTATTCCCACTCCAGTCTGTATTAAATTGGGGTAGGTGCTAGACAATAACCTTAATTAATTTACTATTCCCACTCCAGTCAGGATGAAATTGGGGTAGGTGCTGGACACTAAACTTAATTAATTAATTATTCCCACTCCAGTCAGCATTAAATTGATGTAGGTGCTGGACACTAAACTTAATTAATTTACTATTCCCACTCCAGTCAGTATTAAATTGAGGTAGGTGCTTAACACTAAAATTAATTAATTTACTATTCCCACTCCAGTCTGTATTTAATTATTATAGGTGCTGGACAATAAACTTAATTAATTTACTATTCCCACTCCACTCAGGATTAATTTGGGGTAGGTGCTGGACACTAAACTTAATTAATTTACTATTCCCACTCCAATAAGGATTAAATTGAGTAGGTGCTGGACACTAAACTTAATTAATTTACTATTCCCACTCCAGTCAGTATTAAATTGGAGTAGGTGCTGGACACTAAACTTAATTAATTTACTATTCCCACTCCAGTCAGGATTAAATTGGGGTAGGTGCTGGACACTAAACTTAATCAATTTACTATTCCCACTCCAGTCAGGATTAAATTGGGGTAGGTGCTGGACACTATACTTAATTAATTTACTATTCCCACTCCAGTCATAATTAAATTAGGGTAGGTGGTGGACATTAAACTTAATTAATTTACTATTCCCACTCCAGTCTGTATTAAATTGGGGTAGGTGCTAGACACTAAAATTAATTAATGTACTATTCCCACTCCAGTAATTATTAAATTGGGGTAGGTGCTGGACACTAAACTTAATTAATTAATTATTCCCACTCCAGTCAGCATTAAATTGATGTAGGTGCTGGACACTAAACTTAATTAATTTACTATTCCCACTCCAGTCAGTATTAAATTGAGGTAGGTGCTTAACACTAAAATTAATTAATTTACTATTCCCACAACAGTCTGTATTTAATTATTATAGGTGCTGGACACTAAGCTTAATGAATTTACTATTCCCACTCCACTCAGGATTAAATTGGGGTAGGTGCTGGACACTAAACTTAATTAATTTACTATTCCCACTCCAATAAGGATTAAATTGTAGTAGGTGCTGGACACTAAACTTAATTAATTTACTAGTCCCACTCCAGTCAGAATTAAATTGGGGTAGGTGCTGGACACTAAACTTAATTAATTTACTATTCCCACTCCACTCAGTATTAAATTGGGGTAGGTGCTGGACACTAAACTTAATTAATTTACTATTCCCAATCCAGTCAGTATTAAATTGAGGTAGGTGCTTAACACTAAAATTAATTAATTTACTATTCCCACTCCAGTCTGTATTTAATTATTATAGGTGCTGGACACTAAACTTAATTAATTTACTATTCCCACTCCACTAAGCATTAAATTGGGGTAGGTGCTGGACACTAAACTTAATTAATTTACTATTCCCACTACAGTCAGTATTAAATTGAGGTAGGTTCTGGACACTAAACTTAATTAATTTACTATTCCCACTCCACTAAGAATTAAATTAGGGTAGGTGCTGGACACTAAACTTAATTAATTTACTATTCCCACTCCAATAAGGATTAAATTGTAGTAGGTGCTGGACACTAAACTTAATTAATTTACTATTCCCACTACACTCAGCATTACATTGATGTAGGTGCTGGACACTAAACTTATTTAATTTACTATTCCCACTCAAGTCATAATTAAATTAGGGTAGGTGCTGGATATTAAACTTAATTAATTTACTATTCCCACTCCAATCAGTATTAAATTGGGGTAGGTGCTGGACACTAAACTTAATTAATTTACTATTCCCACTCCAGTCAGTATTAAATTAGGGTAGGTGGTGGACATTAAACTTAATTAATTTACTATTCCCACTCCAGTCAGTATTAAATTGGGGTAGGTGCTAGACACTAAACTTAATTAATGTACTATTCCCACTCCAGTAATTATTAAATTGAGGTAGGTGCTGGACACTAAACTGAATTAATTAATTATTCCCACTCCAGTCAGCATTAAATTGATGTAGGTGCTGAACACTAAACTTAATTAATTTACTATTCCCACTCCAGTCAGTATTAAATTGGGGTAGGTGCTTAACACTAAAATTAATTAATTTACTATTCCCACTCCAGTCTGTATTTAATTATTATAGGTGCTGGACACTAAACTTAATGAATTTACTATTCCCACTCCACTAAGAATTAAATTGGGGTAGGTGCTGGACATTAAACTTAATTAATTTACTAATCCCACTCCAATCAGTATTAAATTGTAGTAGGTGCTGGACACTAAACTTAATTAATGTACTATTCCCACTACAGTCAGTATTAAATTGAGGTAGGTGCTGGACACTAAACGTAATTAATTTACTATTCCCACTCCACTAAGAATTAAATTAGGGTAGGTGCAGGACACTAAACTTAATTAATGTACTATTCCCACTCCAATAAGGATTAAATTGTAGTAGGTGCTGGACCCTAAACTTAATTAATTTACTATTCCCACTACACTCAGCATTAAATTGATGTAGGTGCTGGACACTAAACTTATTTAATTTACTATTCCCACTCCAGTCAGTATTAAATTGTAGTAGGTGCTGCACACTAAACTTAATTAATTTACTATTCCCACTCCAATCAGTATTAAATTGGGGTAAGTGCTGGACACTAAACTTAATTAATTTACTATTCCCACTCCAGTCAATATTAAATTTGGGTAGGTGCTGGACACTAAACTTAATTAATTAACTATTCCCACTTTAGTTAGTATTAAATTAGGTTGGTGTGGGAAACTAAATTTAATTAACTTACTATTCACAGTACAATAAATATAAAATTAATATAAATACCAAACTATGAACTTAATTATTTGAATAATAACACTACAAACACTATTAATTTACAAAACTTGCTGGAAAATAAACATATCTTAGAATAAATTACTTAATTTTAAATTACTTCTCTCATTTAACAACTATAAAATATACATACCACTCCTAACTACTATTTTATCCAACTTTTTATATATATTAGTAATATTTTTTTTTCAAAGTAGAATGTCTATTTTTAAACAAAAAAATGTAATCACTCCCCACCCTTATTCCCTATAAAATCTAATCTGCTCTCACAAATTTTTTTATTTTAAAAATTAAAATGAAAATATAATGAAAAAATTTAATTAAATACATAAATTTTATTAATTGAGCAAAATATTAATATTATATATATTTTTTATAAACACTCCCCACCCTTATCCACTATAAAACCAACATCCCACTCCTAAAAATATATATTGAAATTTGAAAATGTTTTGAAAATAAATGTTAAAATTTATAAAATAATTATAAATATTTTTGTTAATGTTATTTTAACATGACACACCCTTCCCCCATATAAACACAACTTCACTCTCATTAAAATTATATTTTTAATTTTAATTTTATGTATAAATATTTAATTTATTATTTGTCAATTTTTATTATATTTTTAAACATTATTTAACAGCACCCCCTACCCTTATCCCCTATAAACATAACATGCCACTCATAAAAAATTATTTATTAAATGTAATATTTTTTTCTATTTTAAAAAATTATACTTTATCAATTTATAATATATTTTATTTTTTTAATGTATTTTATAAAATGTATACATTTTAAATTATTAATATAGGGGCCCATTACGATGTCGGGCGGAAGCACGACCGCGTTGGCGGCGGTGCGGTAAAATGCCTTTTACCGCACGCCAGCCGCGGTCTTCACGCCCGCCATATTAGGATGGGAATACATAGGCATATACCGTCCGCCGCGGTGTGACGCCGACCGCCATCGAACAGCGCCCGCCACCGCGGCGGAGTGAGCCAATCACCACACACCGCCGTGCGGAATGACGTCCCGTACGCCGAGGATATCACGATGCCGGAAACAGGGCAGCGCACCGTGACGGAGAAACCGCACAGCGAAAGACGGCGGAGACATCACAGCGGAGACAGAAAAAATAACACCCGGGATACACCGCGATGGATCCTGCCCTACACGCTCTCCCGGTGCTGTACATGATCCACTACCTGCAAGTCATCCACCGCCACCGACGCCTCCGCAGGTACATACAGACACAACAGTGCAAGTAACACAATACACAGCTCCAGGGGGGAAAAACATCGCATGGGAACACCACACACCCCTGTGGGGACAGGCACACAGCCATCACTGCACACACACATGTCCCACCTGTCACAAAAACATCGCGCCACAAACTGCCCACCCATGTACCGCATTCATGTACAAATGTCCCGGTCACATCACCGCCGCGGTCAGTGTGCATGAAACCATGCACACAACGCAGAGCACAGGGCCAGCGCATACCAAGGGCAACGTACAAATAGCACAGAGCCACAACTACATCCACAACACACCAGCAACCGCCCTGAAGGGACACAACATGTGTCTCACATGTGCCACTCCTGCACAACAACAACACAACTACAGCCACACCATGCCCCACGTCCCAACAACTGCATATACAGCCACAGCAGGACCCTATGCAAAGGAACACATAGCACAGAAGGCCAGGCCCCAGCCAACACACACACCACAACAACATCACACACAAGCCAAGAACACTGATGCCAGGCACAAAATGTACACACACACAGATGAGGAGCAAACACTTCACTTCACACACCACCTGACAAGTCACACACACACACCACCCAGACTCACAGCTACATGCACACACCACATGCCAGCAGTAATGGAGGACAACATATAGGAAAGCCAAAGTGAGGTGCCCACAAATGGAAGGGCAGTGACTAAACCATCAAGCATGTGTGATGCACATGCAAGACAAGACACATGTGAGAACACACACAGCCCATCACAGCACACATGGCTGACACAGTCAGTCAACACAAACCACGGTCACCCCAATGCCACAACTCCTGGAGACAACAAGGACACCCATGTATAGGCACAGGGATGTAAGGAAGGCCCTGAACACAAACACTGACCAGCCACACATAGGCATCCAAATACTGGACAAGACAACGTCTGCTGCACAACACACAGGGCCCAGTGACACACTACATGACAGCCAAGCACAAGTAGGATATGGCACACATACCTCCTCCCACAACAGCAACACACAATACTGCCATGTGCACAAAACACAACCACAGGGCTAAACAAGTACACATACAGGCACACCACTCCAGGGTCACACATGGCAGTAGTTGACAATGCATGTGCCCACACATCCACAGTCACAACAAAGTCACCCCCTTCACACCATACACTTCTCCACCACGCAAGTGCACACATTGGAAGTAAGCCATGGGACCTGGATAACTCATCACCACAAGATGTCCATACACCGACACTGATTGGCACACAGAAAGGAAGCTCACACAGACCCCATGACCCTGGCCTGCCTGCCTGTAAGCCTGTGCCCAAACTCCCACCCTGTGCTGCCATTGCCCACAAACCTGACATGTGTCCACCATAGATAACATGAGCCAAGAAGGAAGATGACTACAAGACTTCATTGCCAACCACCTGCACTGCACCCATAAGTATCACAGTCATGTAGAAATGAAGTGCCTCCCACCCCTGCAAAAAAATGAAATGTCACACAACCCATTGGCAATGTCGAAGTGGCATACTGAGCCTGTGACACAGTTAACCATGCACACACAGAAACAACTTTATTCAGGAAGGACACTGACACAACTCACTGCAGGACCAACTGTGTTTATTCACAATTTGCATATAGAGCCAACAAATCTGGGCAACAGCAAAGCCAGTGGGCATTTCAATATGCACAGTATTTACATGAGAAGCTGCACAGGCAGGGGGCAAACAGCAGTGAACAGCAAGGCCAGTGGCCAGTACAAAGTGCAGGTGAGGTACATGAGAAGCTGCACAGGCAGGGGGCAAACAACAGTGAACAGCAAGGCCAGTGGCCAGTCCAAAGTGCAGGTGAGGTACATGAGAAGCTGCACAGGCAGGGGGCAAACAGCAGTGAACAACAAGGCCAGTGTCCAGGACACAGTGCAGGTCAAGTCCATGAGATCCTGCACAGGCAGGGGGCACACAGCAGTGAACAACAAGGCCAGTGGGCAGGACAAAGTGCAGGTGAGGAACATGAGAAGCTGCACAGGCAAGTCTAGGACATCAGTTGACAACAAGGCCAGTGGCCAGTCCACAGTGCAGGTGAGGTACATGAGATCCTGCAGAGGCAAGGGACAAACAGCAGTGAACGACAAGGCCAGTGGCCAGGACACAGTGCAGGTTAAGTCCATGAGAAGCTGCACAGGCAAGGGGCACACAGCAGTGAACAACAAGGCCAGTGGCCAGGACACAGTGCAGGTGAGGTACATGAGAAGCTGCACAGGCAAGGGGCAAACAGCAGTGAACAACAAGGCCAGTGGCCAGGACACAGTGCAGGTGAGGTACATGAGATCCTGCAGAGGCAAGTCTAGGACATCAGTCTACAACAAGGCCAGTGGCCAGTCCAAAGTGCAGGTGAGGTACATGAGATTCTGCACAGGCAGGGGGCACACAGCAGTGAACAACAAGGCCAGTGGCCAGGACACAGTGCAGGTGAGGTACATGAGAAGCTGCACAGGCAGGGGGCACACAGCAGTGAACAACAAGGCCAGTGGCCAGGACACAGTGCAGGTCAAGTCCATGAGATCCTGCACAGGCAGGGGGCACACAGCAGTGAACAACAAGGCCAGTGGGCAGGACAAAGTGCAGGTGAGGAACATGAGAAGCTGCACAGGCAAGTCTAGGACATCAGTCGACAACAAGGCCAGTGGCCAGTCCAAAGTGCAGGTGAGGTACATGAGATCCTGCAGAGGCAAGGGGCAAACAGCAGTGAACGACAAGGCCAGTGGCCAGGATACAGTGCAGGTTAAGTCCATGAGAAGCTGCACAGGCAAGGGGCACACAGCAGTGAACAACAAGGCCAGTGGCCAGGACACAGTGCAGGTGAGGTACATGAGAAGCTGCACAGGCAAGGGGCAAACAGCAGTGAACAACAAGGCCAGTGGCCAGGACACAGTGCAGGTGAGGTACATGAGATCCTGCAGAGGCAAGTCTAGGACATCAGTCGACAACAAGGCCAGTGGCCAGTCCAAAGTGCAGGTGAGGTACATGAGATCCTGCACAGGCAGGGGGCACACAGCAGTGAACAACAAGGCCAGTGGCCAGGACACAGTGCAGGTGAGGTACATGAGAAGCTGCACAGGCAGGGGGCACACAGCAGTGAACAACAAGGCCAGTGGCCAGGACACAGTGCAGGTTAAGTCCATGAGATCCTGCACAGGCAGGGGGCACACAGCAGTGAACAACAAGGCCAGTGGGCAGGACAAAGTGCAGGTGAGGAACATGAGAAGCTGCACAGGCAAGTCTAGGACATCAGTCGACAACAAGGCCAGTGGCCAGTCCAAAGTGCAGGTGAGGTACATGAGATCCTGCAGAGGCAAGGGGCAAACAGCAGTGAACGACAAGGCCAGTGGCCAGGACACAGTGCAGGTGAGGTACATGAGAAGCTGCACAGGCAAGGGGAAAACAGCAGTGAACAACAAGGCCAGTGGCCAGGACACAGTGCAGGTGAGGTACATGAGAAGCTGCACAGGCAAGGGGCAAACAGCAGTGAACAACAAGGCCAGTGGCCAGGACACAGTGCAGGTGAGGTACATGAGAAGCTGCACAGGCAAGGGGCAAACAGCAGTGAACAACAAGGCCAGTGGCCAGGACACAGTGCAGGTTAAGTCCATGAGATCCTGCACAGGCAGGGGGCACACAGCAGTGAACAACAAGGCCAGTGGCCAGGACACAGTGCAGGTGAGGTACATGAGAAGCTGCACAGGCAAGGGGCAAACAGCAGTGAACAACAAGGCCAGTGGCCAGGACACAGTGCAGGTGAGGTACACGAGAAGCTGCACAGGCAGGGGGCACACAGCAGTGAACAACAAGGCCAGTGGCCAGGACACAGTGCAGGTTAAGTCCATGAGATCCTGCACAGGCAGGGGGCATACAGCAGTGAACAGCAAGGCCAGTGGCCAGGACACAGTGCAGGTGAGGTACATGAGAAGCTGCACAGGCAGGGGGCACACAGCAGTGAAACACAAGGCAAGTACAATGTGCAGAGTAGTTACATCAGAAGCCACACAGGGAATGTAGGCAACTCTACCATGCCATGCCCAGCAACAGAGTAATGGGTCTGACACTGGGCATCACACGCACCCCTGTGGACAGACAGGTGTGTGAGGGTGACCACCACTCAGATGGGGCTGTCTGTCGGACTTGGAGCTGACTGTGTGTTGGGGTCTGTTGGCGGACTACCCTGGGCAGTGGGAGTAACAACTGTGGAAGAGCCAACTGTGCATGTGGTAGCTGGGGGCTGCTTGGACCAGGTGGGGTGGTGGCCCGGGGAGGTGGACTCATGCCCTGGTGAGACACAGTGTGTGCCGGAGATTGTGGAGGGGTGCCTCTCCACTTCTTGGGGATCCTGAAAGGCTTCCCTGTCAGGGGATTGAGGGGAACTGGGGCAGACACAACAGGTGACCCCAACACCAAAGCTGATTCTGGTGTGGATGGTGACCCCCCTCTGGGGGCATGCTGGAACCCGCTGTGCGCTTGCCTGGTGTATGCCGCCGCCCTGCCTCCCTCTGTCCACCAGCTTTGCCCCCTACAGTGTCCTCCCATGCTGGCTTCACAGGGCTTGGGATGGGAGTGGAGGTCAAGGATGGATTATCCATGGGGCCCTCATCCTGTGTAATGTTTGCAGGCAACACCTTCTCAGTGGGTGTGGAAACTGTCTTTTTGCCTCTGCGAGACGTCTTTGGGACAGGGGAGTCTTTGGCAGGGGAGGAAGGTGAGGCCTGTGACCCTGATGCTTGTTTCTTTGCTTTGTGGCCCTTGCTGTCGCCTGATGGGCTTTTCTCTCTGCGCTCTGGGGTGGCCTTACTCTTATGTGAGGATGGTGTCTGTGCCCTAGTACGCTTGGGTTGCTGCTGCTCCTGTGTGCTGCGGGTTCTGTATCGGGACTTTGGGGTCCGTTGGGCATTGTCACTGTCGTCAGAGGTGCACAGTGACACGGGGCCGGACCGAGTGCTGGGAGTCGCTCCCTGACTATGTGCCTGTTGCAGGGCTGCTGTCACAGTTGATGACAAGGACTGCACAGTGCGGTGTAGCCCACCAACGTTGGAATGTAAGCCTTCCATGAAAGTTATAACCTGCCCCAACTTTTTGTCGTGCTCTTGGAAGGCATTGAGAAGTGCTGTCTGCCCCACACACATCTGGCGCAATAGCTCGACTGCTTCTGCACTAAGGGTAGCAGGGCTGACATGGGCCGGGGCAGCTGTGCCTGGGGTGAAGGTGACTCTACCCTTCCTACTTGTGCGGACACGGGCAGCACCAGTGGAGGTTGAAGGGAGGCTGGGCACTGGACGCTGTGTGGCGGAAGAGGAGGCAGATTCCCCGTTCCCTGTACCCCCCAACATGGATGTGTCACCGCTGGCGTCAGATGAGGTAGAGCTTTGTGTCTCCAGCTGTGAGTCCTCTAGCAGACTCCTGTCCCCCTCCTCGGCGCTGGTCACATCTGTGTCAGTCAGCTCCGGTGCGGCTGTTGCAGTGGAAGCCTCACCACTGGTGTCCGTCCCCTCTCCCTCTGCACATACGGGAGCTGCTGCATAGGAGAGAGAAGTACTGTGAGATGAGTGGCATCAACAGAACTAACACGTGCCAATACATCTGCATCCTAGAAAGAGGAGTGCAGCACATTGCATGCCACCCTGTGCACACATATATCTTGACACCCATAATTTCGACACAACGGTGCATGTCCGCCACACGTCCTGCCATAAGTGACCCAGGTGATTCACACAGCACTCCATCCTGCAGTTGGCTCACATCAGACACAGCCCCAAAATGGCCTGTGCGCACACACTGTCCCGATGTTGGCAAGGATGAACACCACGACATGGTGCACATCACCTACATGTGTGGAGCAGTAGGGGACCACACAGACTACAACATACCAGCCCACAATGACCCTGCACACATGCCATCCACCATATCGAGGCCATGGGCACATCTACTGTTGCACATTGGCCTCAGATGTCTGACTGGCAGACATCTGAGGTCTGGAATTGCACACATTCATTGAAACGCATTCACAGTTGGCACACTGGCATTACCATCCATCAGAATTCACACACTACCCCACAGCAGAAGGTACCTGAAGGCCACAACTCCAAATGTAAGAGAGATGCACAGTGCTAAAACTCACTTCATGAAGCGCCGTTTGGGCAAAAGCATGGCAAATACACCCAGCACAGAGGCCACTCACAAAACATTGCACCACACAATCCAACGTCACACAGCTGACAATTTGCACACTCTGTAGACACATGCACCCACTCCCAGCCAAAGGCAGCCTGCAACACATACTCACCCCTGTCTCGCTGCTGATGCTCCCTCAGTCGTCTGTCCAGCTCAGGTTGTGTGACAGCCAGGATGCGGGCCATTAGTGGTGTCATGCTGCACCTAGCCAACCTGCCAGTCCGAGGGAGCAGCCCCAGCGTCATCTCGGCCACATTCTTGCTCAGCCGGCAGATGTCGTCCCACCTTTTATGACAGTGGTTGCGCCTGCGGTTTGACACACCCAGATCCCGGACTCTGGAGGCAATGTCCTTCCACACGGCTTTACGCTGGTGGACCTTCAGCTGCAGGCATGGGAGACAAGAGGGGTGATGTGCCAGTGACACAGTGCACAATAACAACACAACGAAAATGCAGTAGCACGACAGTGACTCATCCAAAACTCAAGCTACAACTGTCACATAGCCAACAATTGCTCTGAACATAATGCAATGACATTGGTCAATCAGACGTACAGGCATGCATGTTCGATGGTGGACACAGTACCTCCACACCCCATTCACATGCAGGATACCAACACACCAAGCAACGTGTAGTCTGCCTGCAGCTACTGTCTGCAGTTACCTACAACTACACATAGAGAAGATAGCAAAACATGTGTCATGTTGTTGGACTCACTGTGTCCAACACTGCGCAGACCTAAGTGTCCTAGCCCTGTGAAAGCCTCACTGTGTCTTGGGACTCACATAGAGTGACAACGACTGTCATACACACACCCTTCTCCCACGCCTGCTCCTGTGCAATCTACATGGCAGAGATGGGACTTAGATGAAGAGGCGTGAGCCAAACACACATGGTACACACTGTACATGCAGTGATGTGGACATGTGGCATTCGGTGGGGACTGTGCAGGGCAGGTCGACTGACACTTAGTGGGTCAATTGGGAGCAACACAGCCATGCACACCAACGCTAACTGGCCAGACTCCTGCATCACCAAAATGCAGCTGCACTGTATGGCTGACACTACAGGACATGTCCCTCTACTCTGGATAGGCATGCAGGGTAACGTGTGAAAGAGCCCACCAAGCCCTTCCCGCTGTAGCAAACATGATAGGCAGTGCATGTCAGAGCCCCACAACCACTGACACATCCCGAAGCACCTCCACCCCACGTGTGCACACCCTGCACTCTCACTCACAGTCTGGGAAACTTACCACGACATTAGGTCCGCCATAAAGCCTTGGGTACTGTGCAAGCACCCCGTCTACCAGGACCCCAAGCTCCTCACTGGTGAAGGGACTGGCACGGATCTTCTGAGTCCTCGACATCACAATGGACATGTGGCAGCTGCAGCATGTTGAGGGTCGCAGTCAGCAGTCCCTTGAGGCAGCAGGTGCAGGGTGGCAGCCAGCAGTCCCTTGAGGCAGCAGCAGCAGGTGCAGGGTGGCAGCCAGCAGTCCCTTGAGGCAGCAGCAGCAGGTGGAGGGTGGCAGCCAGCAGTCCCTTGAGGCAGCAGCAGCAGGTGGAGGGTGGCAGCCAGCAGTCCCTTGGGGCAGCAGCAGCAGGTGCAGGGTGGCAGCCAGCAGTCCCTTGAGGCAGCAGCAGCAGGTGGAGGGTGGCAGCCAGCAGTCCCTTGGGGCAGCAGCAGCAGGTGCAGGGGTGTCAGTCAGCAGTCCCTGGTAGCTGTGGGAATGTGGTGCACCCTCCCACACATATATAGGCCCCTGGGGCTGTGTCAGTGGTCCCAGGGTGCTGCAATTGGTGTATGAGGTCTGCCTCATTCAAATACATCCAATGTCCGCCTCCGCAATGGCGGTGCACGCCTACCGCGATTTTCAAACTCGCATCAGGCTACCGCGAGTCTGCTTCCCATTGGCTGCAGGGACATGGTCCATGCCGGTGACACACCGTAGGATGCATGTGCGCGCTACCGCGGTGGTGCATCTTTTGAATGCCTCCAGTGACCGCCTCCGCGGGGGTGGTGCACGCCCACCACGATTTTCAAACTCGCATCAGGCTACCGCGAGGCTGCTTCCCATTGGCTGCAGGGGCATGGTCCATGCCGGTGACACACCACAGGGCCCAGGCGGTAGGCACCGCCATATGTCTGGCAGACAGTTCCTGGAGTGACCGTGATTTGGGTAGCGGTGCATGGTGACCGCAATTGTCACATACATAACTGGCGGTGTCTCCCGCGATCGTGCATGGGTTATGTGCGGTGCCGCACCTCAGTGTCCAGGCGGTAGGCACCGCCACATGTCTGGCAGACAGTGCCTGGAGTGACCGTGACTTGGGTAGCGGTGCATGGTGACCGCAATTGTCACATACATAACTGGCGGTGTCTCCCGCGATCGTGCATGGGTTATGTGCGGTGCCGCACCTCAGTGTCCAGGCGGTAGGCACTGCCACATGTCTGGCAGACAGTGCCTGGAGTGACCGTGACTTGGGTAGCGGTGCATGGTGACCGCAATTGTCACATACATAACTGGCGGTGTCTCCCGCGATCGTGCATGGGTTATGTGCGGTGCCGCACCTCAGTGTCCAGGCGGTAGGCACCGCCACATGTCTGGCAGACAGTGCCTGGAGTGACCGTGACTTGGGTAGCGGTGCATGGTGACCGCAATTGTCACATACATAACTGGCGGTGTCTCCCGCGATCGTGCATGGGTTATGTGCGGTGCCGCACCTCAGTGGCCAGGCGGTAGGCACCGCCACATGTCTGGCAGACAGTGCCTGGAGTGACCGTGACTTGGGTAGCGGTGCATGGTGACCGCAATTGTCACATACATAACTGGCGGTGTCTCCCGCGATCGTGCATGGGTTATGTGCGGTGCCGCACCTCAGTGGCCAGGCGGTAGGCACCGCCACATGTCTGGCAGACAGTGCCTGGAGTGAGCATTAATGGAGTTGTGGAGTAGCTGTGCTGCACCTAACATGTCCTCCAGCTCTCTGCATAGGCCAACATTTACAGTGCCCAGGGTCTCAACAATTGAAGGGTCCTCATGAGGGCAAATGCACAAAAGGGACATGTCACTCCACGTCACCAACACATACCATATATGGGTCGCCAATACATTGCATGGGCACATACACTCGCACATGTCACATGTGCTGTGTAATAAAATGTAGACTGTCCAGTTACTGTGTTGCATAGCATATGGAGATAATGGTCAATGTCTGTGTGTGCAATGTAACGCACAATGTCGTCTCATTGACTGGACTAGGGGCATCAGCAACTGGCACATTGTCCAATGCACATGCACACACGTGTCACCCATGCTCAGCCGGTGGTGAGTGTGTAGTTGATGTGTGCCATGTGCAACCTGTGTTGGGAGGTGTATCAGGGCCAGCAACATGGTGTGTTCGGCTAGTATTGCAATTATCAACATATGCTGGGGGTCAGACTCACAGGTATGCACACATATCTGTTAGTATATCACACTGTGCATGCGAATGAGCCGGAGGGGTGCACAGATAATTGTTGCTGGTAAGGGGACAGGTGTACGAGTAGTGTGCCTGATGTGAACCTACTTGTGAAGTTCCCTGTCGGTTGATGGTGCATGTTGTAAGACTTGGGAATGTGTCTGTAGAAGAAATTGATGTGATGCACATTTCATGGTCTTCTGCATTGACATCTGTGCACTGTGATCTGTCCTAGGAGGAGGAGGCACAATATCCATCATCCGTTCACAGTCCTGGCAGACATGGAGAATGAGGAAATAATCCGCAAATTCAGGCTGGACTGACAAACCCTGCAGAACCTATGTGCCATGTTGGAGCCCCACCTGCAGCCACGTCGGACATATCCAACAGCTTTCACCGCAACAGCTAAGGTGATGGCATGCCTGCATTTCTTTGCAACGGGCTCATTCCAGCACACGGTCGCAAGTGCAGGCGGGATGTCACAGCCGATGTTCAGCATGGTGCTGAGGGATGTCCTGTCGGCCATGATGCTGTACAAAGACAGATATATCCATTTTCCCAGGGGGCCTGAGTGGGTGGCTGTGAAGGGCGATTTCTATGCCCTTGGACATATCCCACATGTCATTGGTGCAATTGATTGCACACATGTAGGGCTTGTGCCACCACAGGCACGTGAACAGGTTTACCGCAATAGGAAGCATTCACACTCGGTAAATGTTCAAGTGGTGTGCCTGGCGGACATGATCATCTCACACGTGTGTGCCAAGTTTCCCGGATCAGCCCATGATGCCCACATCTTGCGCAGCAGCATCGTTCCTCAGTTGATGGCCAATCTGCTTCCTGAGCGTGCATGGCTTGTGGGTGAGTATGTATAGTGGATTAGAGTGGTGTGTGTGTGTGACATGCTGTTGTGTTGCATTTTGGGACTGCAAGGTTAATCTGTGTCTCTCACACACAGGTGACTCGGCATATCCAAACCGCCCGTGGTTGCTGAGCCCATTGCGGAACCCCGTCACGCCAGCTGATGTGCGATACAATGATGCCCATGGGAGGACACGGCGTGTGATAGAACGGACATTTGGTCTCCTAAAATCAAGATTTCGGTGCCTGGACCGTACTGGGGGGCCCTTATGTACTCGCCAGGAAGGTGTGTCAGATAGTGGTGGCATGCTGCATGCTCCACAACCTGGCCATTCGCAAGGCAATACCCCTGATCCTGGATGACGATGATGAGCAGCCAAGGCCGCCGCCTGCAAATCAAGCCGGATCCAGTGACGAGGGCAGTGGAGAGGAGGAAGGGGTCAACATGCGTCGACAGCTCATCACCCGCTACTTCACTTGAAGGTGAGTGACGATGTAGAAGGGACAAAATGGTCTGATGGTGTTGCTGTTGCTGTGTGGGTGTATGTGAGCTTGCTGACTGCAGCTTGGTGTTGACTCATTGCTGCCTGCCAATGTATGTGTGATTGGTTAGTGTGGAACAGATTGTCTCTATGGTGACTGTTGCTCTGTGTAAAGTTTGTAGATCTGAGTACCTTGTTGACAAGTGTTGTGTGATGTGTGCAATGCCACACCCATACAAGTGACTCTTGTTCTGCTGTTTTCCGTAGGTCCCTTCAGCATCTCACTTGTTACCTACATTCCATTCCCCTGGTCCATGTCCGACACGGTGAAGGTTGCACATCCTGTATTAAAGACGGAGCAGACACAACAACATGTGTGTAAGGTGTATTTATTAACAACTGTGACATGCAAGGGTGGAGGAAATGTGAAGGGGGTAATTGAAGAAGTGAGTTGACAGTCAGGGTAAATGAGATACTTGAGTAGTCCCCACAATGATGTGGAGACCCAGTCCAACAGATGGATGCCATTCACATGGCAGTGTGGTGACGGATAGTCCAAAAGGTCAATGCAGTGGTGCAGTGGTCTGCCATCATGGCTGGTTTGGGGACTAGCGTTTGGCAGGTGCTTGGGCACGTGAGTCCCCCTGGCCTTTCCTTGGACGGCCCCTCTTGCGCTTCACTGGAGGGGCTACTGCTGAAGGGGCAGTGGTGTCTGAGGACTCACCCCCATCTGTGGACGCAGGGGAGGATGATGAAGTGTCATCCTGCTGCCCAACGGGGGGAGGCAGAGGGGTATGATGTTGCGCTTGCCTGTCCCTCAGAACCGCCACCAGCTGCCCCAGAAGGTCCACAATCTGTCCCATGCGTGTGTCCATGGACCTCCGCAGCAGGAGGTGCTCCCGAGATTCTTCCTCTAACCGGCCCATTCGTCCCTGGGCCTGTTGGTTTGCCCCAAGGACTCTGTCGATGTGGCCCAGGGCTTCCGTCCCAGGATCAGTCCCCCTCTGCATGAGCCTGTCCCGACCAGCTGCACTGCTGCCACGGTCCTGTCCGGTCCTCACATTGGCCCGCTGCATCCTCTCCCTGGCCTCCGCAGTCGATGTGGTGGGCTGCTCAACCCCTGGGGCAGGGTGGGTGTTGCGGACAGCTGTGGTGGTGGTGGTGGTGGTAGTAGTGGGTGACACACAGGCCGTGACAGCAGCTGTCAGAGGATGGTCAGGGGCTGCAGCTGATGTGGTTGGGGGGACAATGGGTGCCTGGGACTGGTTGCGGCCTGCCACACCAGATGGGCCAATGTGGAGCTCCTCATCCAAGGAATCCAGGGAGTCCTCATCCAGATGTCTCTGTCCCGGGGGGGACTGGCTCTGCAGGGTGGTGTCATCCTCTGCAGTGAGTTCTTGGTCACCTGTGGGTCAGATGTGAAATGGTCATTGTGTTGCACCCATCAAAGTTTGTGTTGGCAGTGTTACATCAACTGTTTGTACATCCAGCAGTTGTTCACTGTACAAATTAGCATTGACCGACATCCAGTGATGCATTACAAGCTGTTGTGGTACATACATTACTTGTCCATATTGGGAGTTGTCAAGACATGACATGCACAATATATGTTTTTTGACATTGACAGTCTCATGTTGGCATCCTGTTATTGATCAATCATATGTCATCCATTTACGCGTATGTGTCACTTGTAGAGCCCTTGTAGCGGTTCTCTCTGCACAGTGAGTGAGCATTGTAATTTCATGCATACCTTTTCATTGTGGTATAGATATCTGTATTTGCAATTCCAGACATGCTTCAGTTTGCTTTCAGTAGATCCTAGGTGGTCTGGTCCAATGCTACTGTCAGATGGCATGTAGTGGTGTGCATGGTTGTGCTCGGAGTTCCATCGACATGTGTTTCAGTCATTCACACTTTGGTTGCTGTCACAGTTTCATTTTCTTAGGTGTGTGCACACTATAGTTGCCAATGCTATCTGGGTGTGCAGTTGTGCATTGAGAGGCCTGGTGTCCTATGCCGACATGTTTTATTAAGTGCATATCTGGCTTTATGTTGTGGCTGTGGATATGTTGTGTTTGCTGTGTTTTCCTTGTATTTGTGAGACCTCTCTGTGTGTGTATGATGATGGCTTCCATCTTGGTCCAGTGTGGGACAGGTCAGCATGATATGTCCACATGCCAATTCTTTTGAAGTGTACATTGCAATGACTGACACATGCATGTTGGTGCCAGGAAGTAATGGGTCTTGTGTGCTGCCGGTCAGGTGGGCCCGTGTGAGTTGTTGTGCAAGCTTTCCAGCCCCACACACCCCGACCTGTGAGATGCGGTTACCTACCTGTGAGTTGGGTGGGTAGCATACATTGCCTGCCACATGCTTCTTATTGGGGGTGTAGTGTCCCATCCTCCATAGTGGTGGGACAGCATGCATGTTGCATTTTGTGGGACGGATAGCCAAACACACTGCACCGTCTCACTGTGAAGATGGCTACCTACCTGTTAGGTGAGGGTGTAGCACACAATGGCTGAGGCTTGCTTCTGGGTGGGGGAGGGCTACATCCTGCTCAGCTGTGGGACAAGGGGGCCTGGTGGGAGTTGTAGTGCAGGCCTCCCAAACACCCACCCACCTCCCTGTGATGATGGCTACCTACCTGTTAGGTGAGGGTGTAGCACACAATGGCTGAGGCTTGCTTCTGGGTGGGGGAGGGCTACATCCTGCTCAGCTGTGGGACAAGGGGGCCTGGTGGGAGTTGTAGTGCAGGCCTCCCACACACACACACACCTCCCTGTGAAGATGGCTACCTACCTGTTAGGTGAGAGTGTAGCAAACAATGGCTGAGGCTTGCTTCTGGGTGGAGGGAGGGCTACATCCTGCTCAGCTGTGGGACAAGGGGGCCTGGTGGGAGTTGTAGTGCAGGCCTCCCAAACACCCACCCACCCACCTCCCTGTGATGATGGCTACCTACCTGTTAGGTGAGGGTGTAGCACACAATGGCTGAGGCTTGCTTCTGGTTGGGGGGAGGGCTACATCCTGCTCAGCTGTGGGACAAGGGGGACTGGTGGGAGTTGTAGTGCAGGCCTCCCACACACACACCCACCTCCCTGTGAAGATGGCTACCTACCTTTTAGGTGAGGGTGTAGCACACAATGGCTGAGGCTTGCTTCTGGGTGGGGGGAGGGCTACATCCTGCTCAGCTGTGGGACAAGGGGGCCTGGTGGGAGTTGTAGTGCTGGCCTCCCACACACACACACACCTCCCTGTGAAGATGGCTACCTACCTGTTAGGTGAGGGTGTAGCACACAATGGCTGAGGCTTGCTTCTGGGTGGGGGAGGGCTACATCCTGCTCAGCTGTGGGACAAGGGGGCCTGGTGGGAGTTGTAGTGCAGGCCTCCCAAACACCCACCCACCTCCCTGTGATGATGGCTACCTACCTGTTAGGTGAGGGTGTAGCACACAATGGCTGAGGCTTGCTTCTGGGTGGGGGAGGGCTACATCCTGCTCAGCTGTGGGACAAGGGGGCCTGGTGGGAGTTGTAGTGCAGGCCTCCCACACACACACACACCTCCCTGTGAAGATGGCTACCTACCTGTTAGGTGAGAGTGTAGCAAACAATGTCTGAGGCTTGCTTCTTGGTGGGGGGAGGGCTACATCCTGCTCAGCTGTGGGACAAGGGGGCATGGTGGGAGTTGTAGTGCAGGCCTCCCAAACACACACCCACCTCCCTGTGATGATGGCTACCTACCTGTTAGGTGAGGGTGTAGCACACAATGGCTGAGGCTTGCTTCTGGGTGGGGGGAGGGCTACATCCTGCTCAGCTGTGGGACAAGGGGGCCTGGTGGGAGTTGTAGTGCAGGCCTCCCATACACACCTCCCTGTGAAGATGGCTACCTACCTGTTAGGTGAGGGTGTAGCACACAATGGCTGAGGCTTGCTTCTGGGTGGGGGAAGGGCTACATCCTGCTCAGCTGTGGGACAAGGGGGCCTGGTGGGAGTTGTAGTGCAGGCCTCCCACACACACACCCACCTCCCTGTGAAGATGGCTACCTACCTGTTAGGTGAGAGTGTAGCACACAATGGCTGAGGCTTGCTTCTGGGTGGGGGGAGGGCTACATCCTGCTCAGCTGTGGGACAACGGGGCCTTGTGGGAGTTGTAGTGCTGGCAGCATGTACACATGTACCCATGGTGATGTTGCTTACTACCTTTGGGGGGCTTCAGGGGGAGTGTCTGTTGTATCTGTGAGAGATGTGTTGGGTGGAGTGTTGTGCACATGAATGAATTTGTACATCGGAGGCATTATTTTGTGATTGGGCAAGACAGTACATTTGTGTGATGTTAGGCATTTGTTTGTACTTACCAGCCTCCACTCCCCCGGGTATTCCTGAGAGACTCTCTGGATGTAGAATGCCAAGCACCTTCTCCTCCCATTCAGTGAATGTTTTGAGTGGAACAGGAGGGCCACTGCCTGTCCTGTGAGCCAGCTCATGGTTCTTGGCTCTCCTCTTTTTGACCACTGCCTTCAGATCGTGCCACCTCTTCATGATTTCATCTCTATTGCGTGGCACGGTCCCTACTGCATTGACCTTCTCTACTATCCTTCTCCACATTTGCGTCCTTGTTGCCAGTGGTGTCTGTTGGACCTGGTTACCAAACAATTGTGGTTCTACCCTGATTATCTCATCGACCATGACCCTCAACTCGCTCTCAGTGAATTTGGGAATTCTCTGTGGTGACATGGTGTGTGATGTGTCAAGGTGTTTAGGGTGCAGGTTTGGGAGTGGTAGTGGTGGTTGTGATGTGTATGGTGTGTGCTGTGCAAAGGTGTTAGAGGTGCAGGTGTGGAAGTGGTGGTGGTGGTGGTGATGTGTGTGTGTTGTGCAGATTTGCCTCTCCTGTCATCTGTGGTGGATGTCCCCTCAGTTGTGGGGTTTTGCAAAGGATTGTGGTCTGTTGGGTGCTGGATTTATACTGGTGTCTGTGGGTGTGTCAGGAAGGGGGGTTGGTTGCAGGTGTGGTGTGTGTGTGTGTACCTGGGATTTGTAGTTTTTGTGTTTCCCATGGGGGTGTGTCTTTGGGCTGTGTTGGCTATTTTTGGGTGCATGCCTTGTGTGGTTGGTGCACTTTGTGGCCATGTTGTGTGTTTTTCTGGTGACCGCCATTTTTTGGGCGGAGCGTCCACAGTGGTGGCTCGGCTATGGCGCTTCCGCCATCTCAGTGATTCTTCACTGTTGTCGACCGTGGCGGTCGGTAGCAGCGCACTGCACCGCGGGGGTGTCGGGAATATCATAATTTTGATGGCGGTGTCTCCGCTGTGGTTGCGGGCGTTTGGCCTGTTTCCGCTGCGACACCGACTGCCGCGGACGGTTTTGTGCCCTATTCGCAGGCGTACGGTGGATTTTCGGGTCTCCTTTCCGCCGCGGTTGTGGTTTTACCGCTGGGGATCCTAATCTAGCCGTCGGTTTTCCCGCGGTAGCGGCGGGCGGTATTTTCTTGCTACCATGGCGGTCATTTTTTTTTCCGTCCGCCATCGTAATGACCTCCATAGTTTTTTAAAATATCTTTTAAAACACTCCCCACCCTTATCCCCTATAAACCCAACATCCCACTCCTAAAAAAATATTTTTAAATTCTAAATTTACATTTCAAAATTAAATCATTATTTTTTAATATTTATATAATTTTTCTAAACATTATTTTAAAATACTCCCCACCCTTATCCCCTATAAACCCAACATCCCACTCCTAAAAATATATTTCTAAATTCTACATTTAAATTTCAATTTTTTTACCCACATTTTTAAAACACTCCCCACCCTTATCCCCTATTAACCCTACATCCCGCTCCTAAAACATATTCTACATATAATTTTTTTTAACATTATTTAAATAATATACTACTACAAACAGATTTAAAAAAACACAAATATCATACTTTAACGATATTTTTACAGAACGATATTTTTTCATTCGATATTACATACTTCGATATTTTTCATTACACTTAAAAACGATATTTTTTACATCGATATACAGAACATCGAGATTTAATCCCATCGATATATAAAACTCGATATTTCTGTATATCGATATATAAAATTCGATATTTAGACTACTTACCCCAAGCCAGACCCGAGCCAATGGTCTGGCTTGGATCTTAGAATCCGTGCACGAGCAGAGTCCAGAAAATATTTGCTATGTAAATCATACAACAAACGTCACATAAAATATTATAATGTCTCTTCAAAATTCAAAAAAGTGTATTTCTTTAACTCTAACATGTAGAAGCTTTAGCATTTATAATGCACACTATAGCACTGCACTGAGAATGACTTATTAAAAGAGATAGTTTCATGCAACTTGCAGTCTGAACGTACATATTTGAAAGTGCTTTTAAATGTGATGCTGAAGAAAAAAGAGTTTTGTTGAAATAAAGTATTTGCTTAAGATCACACAATTTAAGTGGGAAGCCACAGTTTATCCAGGTTTGCTGACTTTACTTTGTACAAATCATCCAGGAAATGGGTCTCTATTTGTTTATCATGCAGGAGCAAATTTCGAAAAAAATGACATTTTGTGACTTGGTTTCTAGGAAATGCTAAATGCCATTCATCCTGAACATTTCCTTTAAAGGGTTTAGATTAAATGGTTTCTCAGTAATAGCATTCCATTAAATCATTTTTATATGAAATTACATACAACTACGGCTGATGTATGTGAATTAATGGAGAAACGAAAACTGAGAAACCACACTGGAGGAAACCAAATCATGGAAAACCAATTTTAAGAAAGAAAAGACAATTTTAAGGAAATACAAATGCATCGAAATTTAAAGGAAACATTTTAAAAGAAAGATAATTAAAGGAAAAACACAAAATCACACACTTGGGTGAAGATTGTGGTAGCGCAGGTTTTTGGGTTTAGGGGTGAGTGATGTTTAGGGGCAATGAAGGGTTTTTAAGGTTCAGGAATTGTTGGTGTTTAGGGGTGGTGAGGTTTTTTTTAGGGATCAAGCATCGGTGGAGCTTGGGGTGGTGTGGGTTTTCTAGGGTTCACGAATGAGTGGTGTTTAGGGGTGGTAAGGGGTGTTTAGACTTCAGGGATGGCGGTTGTGTAGGGGTGTTGATGTTTTTAGAGGTTACAGATGGGTGGAGTTTAGGGCTGGTGAATGTTTGTAAGAGTCAATGAGGGGTAGAGTTATGGAGTGGTGAAGGGTTTTTAGTGTGCAGGAATAGGTGGCGTTTAGGGTTGTGTGGGGTTTTAAGGGTTTAGGGATAGGTGGAGTTTATATGTAGAAAGGGTTTTTAGGGTGCAGGGATGGGGGAGTTAAAGGGTGGTGAGGGATTTTGCGGGTCATGAATGGGTGATTTTTAGAGAAGGTGAGGGTTTTTTTAGGGTTCAGGGAAGAGTTTAAGGGTGGTGCAGGGTTTTACAGTATCAGGGATGGGTGGGGTTTAGGAATATAAATGGATTTTTAGGATTAAGAAATGGGTAGAGTTTAGGGATCAAGGATGAGTGGAGTTTAGGTGTGATGAACGGTTTTTAGGGTTCAGAGATGGGTAGTATTTAGGGTTAGAAAGGGCTTTTTGTTATACCATTTTGAAATTTCCTTGCTCTTAAGGTTTACATCCTCAAGGCTTTGCTCCACCTCCCAGTCTCCATGTATATCCCCCTTCTCCGCTGCAAACCAAGAGACGAATTGCATGTATTTAAATCTGGAGAAGCCACTTCCAATTCTAGCTCTGTAAACCTCCCATGGGTGTACCCCTTCCGATGTTAAAAGTTCTGACCATATAGTGACACCTGCTCTTCTTATTGATGTTGCAAGACTATCCTTCAGACATAGCGGGGTCCCTGGGGATTCCCAAATTGGAGCAAACTCGGAGTAATACCCTATTCCCCATCTGCTTCTGACCTTGTACCAAAGTCTAAGGGCAGCCTTCAGTACTTTCAAACGCACTTTTTTAAAGTACCTAGGTGCCCCGAATTTATACAGAAAGCTGTCTCCACCACCATCCTGCCTAGTCATTTCAGCAAAAGTCTGCCCCAAGATGACTCCTCTGGCTTCGCAAGTAACATCCGAATATTCTTAAACTGGAAGGCAACACAGTACCACACAATATCCGGAAGGGACAACCCCCCTTTAATGAGCCTACTTCTCAGCTTTTTCCAAGCCAGTCTAGCACCTTTATGGGCCCAAATAAAACTCACGATCTTACTCTGAATTTTGCTGATATCCGAATTTGAGAAGTTAAGGGGGATGGCATTAAAAAGGTACATTAGTTTGGGTAGGATAACCATTTTTACTAAGTTGACCCTGCCATAGATTGTCAAAGGAAGATTTTTCCACCTGGCAAATAGTCGGTCGACTTCTTTTATAATCCTGTTTAGATTAATCTGAGGGATTTTATCAATTTTTTTTAACAATTATGATACCCAGATATTTGAACTCATGGCTTATTCTGCCCCCCAGTTATCGATATTCCAACACATCACCTCTGTTTTAGAGGTGTTAGCTAAATACCCCGACAGGGATCCAAATTCTTCTAATAGAGCTTCAACCCTTGGTATTGCCACCGCCGGATTGTCAGTATTCCTGGAGGCAGAGGAGAAGGAATACCCCTCACAACATCTAGTTTGGAATCAGGTCCCCTTGGAATGAGATATCGAAGACCTATATGAACCTTCTTTGAAGCTTTTGTATAAGTACGTTAAGCCGGCAAATCTCAAAAAGAATCACTTTTTTGTTATGAATCGACTATATTACACCCCTGCAAAGATTGCCAAGTTTGCCCCATCCTCCACTCCCAAATGCCCAAGATGCGACCTTATTAAAGCCAATGACATCCATATTTTTTATGAATGTCCTAGACTCAGTGCTTTCTGGAGGGGAGTTGAGGAAGCCTTTTGTGGTATCTTTGGAGAAAAAATCCTTTTAAATGTGACTCTGTTTTTTTTGGGGGGATGATGGTACGTTAAGTAAGAAGATGAGGCATTCACATAGAGGTCTACTGTTATACCTTGTTTTAATAGCACGGAGGGAAATATGTAAGAACTGGAGAGATCCTTTGCCCCCCAAACTTGAAGATTGGGTTAAAGCTGCGTTTGCAATGGCCCGATTGGACCAGGGAGGAGGAAAAGAGAACTGTGTGAACATCTGGCAGGCCTTTACATTGTGGGGTAGAGGTCTGGGACTTGCATAGTCCTTCCTGGTCCTATGATTATACCAAGCCACCAATAATGGGGGCAGGTCTGGTCTAGGGTATAGACCAAAAGCGAATGCAGCAGCCGTGGGGTGCACAGGTCGGAAGGGCGGCTTTTTTAAGAATTGCAGTCGCATGATTGGTGAGATGAGGACAAAAAAAAGAAAGGGCTTTTTGGGTTCAGTGATCGGTGGAGTTTAGGGATCAGGTATGAGTATAGTTTATGCATGGGGATACATTTTTAGGAGGCAAAGATGTATAGTGTATAGTGGTTAGTGGTGGCGAGTGTCAGTGAATTAAACCATCCAAAGTAATTGTTTGACAATGTAAAAGATATGAATCCAAAATAATGTCCCTTCACATAATGGATTGAAATAAATACCTCCGACACCAACGTTTTTGCAAGTAAGACCTGCTACCATTTCAATTATACTTTAAAAAATAATTATGCAGGAGCAAATTTTGAAAAAAAAAGACAGTCTATGAATTGGAGTCTATGAAATGCTAAATGCCATTTAGCCTGAAAATTTCCATTAAAGCGATTAGATGAAATGGTTTATCGGTAATGGTAATCCGTTAAATCGTTTTTCTATTAAATCACATACAACCAATATGGTGCCTCACGGCCACCCGCATAGTTCCATTCCCCCCACCCCCTCCTACAAAACCGTCCTGTGCAGGGAGGATGCCTTGCGCCCCTCCCGTGGACTCACCTTCCTGGTGCAATGTTCATCTTGTATTATCTCCCCTATGTCATGTTGAAAGGAGAGGAAAAGTGCCTCTTTGTTAGGAAGCAAAATAAAAAAGGAGCTTACATTAAAAGGCTAGAAAGTAATTTGCCAGGAAATTCCTGGCAGCATTAGAAAGTCAAAAAGCAGCTTTTCATCCCTGCGTGTTATTTACTGATGTCTGGTAATGTGCGCGGCACAGTACATTAGTATCACATAACTAGAGGATTTCTCAGAAAGAATAATATGACAAGGCTGCAAGCTGTCAAAATGCGCAACTCGAGGTAGGGGAACTGTCGCTGCCTAAAATAGAAAACATCAAACTAATGGAAAACTGTATTTTATAGAATTTGTGCAGCTTTCTGAAATCTCTTTCCCACAGAAGCACAGATTAAAAAAAGACAAAAGCTAGCCACGGTTTCGGGGAATGGTGGTGGGTTCCTTGTTAACTTGAACTGATTTTTAGTACCAGAAACCCAGAGGGCCACAGAGATGTATAAAAAAACTACACATATGAAAAACATGAGATAAAACAGTGTTTCAAAGATTATGCCTATTTCCAAAAGATTAGACTATCAAAGGAAAGGAAAGGGAGAGCTCGAGTTATCTTATGTCACATAAAGCATCTCTGTTCATTCCGCTTTTCTTTACATTCATGGACTTGTAGGGCTTGTATTTATAATAGTAAAACAACTACAAGTAGCAGAAAGTAATAGGAAAAAACAGGATTCGATAAACTTTAATTTGTATTTATCCAAGGGAGAGAGGGAGGTTGTGGAGAAAAAAGCCCATGGTAATTTTTTTCACAGCCCCTTTCCCTCTTGATGTACATAGAACTGCGCCAAATTATGTTATATGAAACCCATTCAATCTAAACTCATTCTTCCCCTTGCCATGATGAGTCCCAAGAGCAGACTTGGCCTTGGCTGATGGGTCTACCCCTCGTTAATAGTGTTCTGTGTGAATGCGGTGAGGCAGCACAGCAGGCGGCTTGTAAGGCATTGAACCTCTTTGTAACCAGATGTGAGATTCACGGTTCGATCCCCGGCGGCAGCTCAGCTCAGCACCATGTGACTCTGGGCAATAGCTCACTTAATTTCCACTCCGGCCCCCAGCGCCTTGAGACCCGTAAGGGTGAGTAGCTGCGCTATATAAAAACGGACTTACATTTTTTAGGGTTGTGATGACTTACTTTGCTTTCTTGGTGCCATATGAGCTTTGGTTCAAAGTGGGAGGTATTGACATTTTCTGGCTACTCCCTTGCCTATGTGTTACTATTCTGTATTTGCTGTGTACTTATGTGTGGGATTTATACATCATGCATATGACATTTTGAGTGGCACCCAACTGCTACTTGAATGTTACACTAGTAATTGTAAATGTTTGCATGTTTGTTTTCGGTGTAAGATTTTAGGGAGAGCCTCATAGTGCCATGAGCTGTGCTTGAGATGTATATTGTGTTTGTAGCAATAGGCGAGACGTCAAAAATAAACTAAGTAATAATGTATCAACAGTGCATTCTTTAAGAAAGCTGCAGGGAAAAGCACCTTTGTGATGTCCGTTAGCTTGTGCAACTCTCTGTAAAGTCCTCATAAGCAAAGTCAAATTCCATATTTTAAGTTCCACTTGCTGAAACACCCATAATGCGTTCCCTATAGTGGGTTCATCACAGAAATCCTCCCTTTAGTTCACCTATGCGTGCCGTTTTACATCGCACAATGGCACTCAGATATGAGATGCTAGTAACAAAGTCTATCCGAGCAGATCTTCCTGCCCACTTCTCTCACCAAACATGCCTGCTCAGGACCATGAGTTGTAAACAAAATATCAGACTGGACAACCCAGTGCAGTAACCATATAAATAGATTATTATCATATGAAATACCCAAAAAAAGACCTGCACAGTTGCTCGAAGCTGCACGCATACCAAAAAACCGTAAAGTGCACAATTGTCTCAACCTAAAATAAACTTATTTTGACTTGTACTTAAGTGGTTGTCTATTTACTTACTTTTATACTATTGTGCAACTTCCTCTGATGTGTCTGTAAAACTTACCTTTCGTCCTGAATTTTTGTCCTGAATTTTGACCCTCTGTCCTGAATTTTCACACTTACCGTCCTGAATTTGCACCCATGCCGGTTGGTCACCCTAGAAATGTGGGAGACGGGTTAGGGCATTCTAACATTTAGAGTGGGCCCTTGCTCCGATAGCGCCCTGGTTGGAAAGAAATTTGACACCCTCCCTGCAGCTAGTGGATAAAAGGAGACAGCAGAGAGCCCATTTTGTGTTTGCAGGTCAGTCACACATCAAAGCAGTGATTGGCCTCTTAGCTTGATCACGCTAGTGCCAGGCTATTAATGTTGCAGAGGGCGGTGTTGGTTCCTGGTGATAGGGGGTGAGGGCAGATGGAAAGTGGGTAATGGGGCGTAAAACGGGACATACTGCAAGTGAAACAAAAGCAGTTTAACCTGAATCATTTGAACCAAGAAAGAGGGATACTACTGTCTGCAGGAACTTAATGCAGACAACTCCATAGGACCCTCTAAAGATTGACGCCCTGGGCCTGGGCCTAGCTCGCCCATGCCAAAAGCCAACCTGCTAACACCCATCCCACCAATGATGTGATATTAGATCAAAATCGCAACACAGAATAAATAGACAAGTGCTTAGCCAGTCATCCTGGTCTTCGTCCTTCCTACTGCTCGGGAAGGTCTGCACACCTCACACAATCAGAAAAGAAGCTGCTCCAAAAGTTGCAATTGCTTTAAACCTTTCAGAAGGACCCCTACACAAGCCTCCAATCCTTATGTGCAGGTTCCAATTCCAATCTGTGCATCATTATACATCGCACCCTAGTTCCTGTGCTTTTCTCCTATCCGATCCAGAGGACGTTAAAAGGCCTTTCCAGATTAATGAAACAAACATTATTTTTGGTTTGTTTTTTGATTTGATTAGTTAAAAACATCGAACACAATCCCTCCCTCTTCTCTATATGCTTTTAATATTGACTAGCTCAATGCATAATGAGCAGTGGCTTCCTTTTGATTGCTAATCGTCACCAGGCCTGCGTGTCCTACTTGGATCTTTTTTATCTGGTGGGTCCTTGTTTGCTCTGCGCAGGAATCAAACCAATATCATTAAGGACAAAGGGGCTTATTTACAAGAAGGCTGCGCCACCGGACCGTCACTTTTTATGACGCTCCAGTGGCACAGGCCTCTCAATCATATCTATGATGCGACGCAAAGCCACTCTGCATGGCTTTGAGTGGCCTCATAGATATGGAGAAATGCAAGGCAGTGCAAAATGCTGCGTAGCCTTACTCTGCATCAAGCTGGCATTCCATGGGCATTGCAGTGGGTGTTCCCACGCAACACCCATGGATTTTGCCGCTGCCCCAGACATACAACTTCACGTAAACTTGGGGCAGCACCAAAACCTTATGCCTCCCCAGAGCAGGCGTAACAAGGAAAAATGTTTTCATTTCTCCTCGTTTTTGCATTCTGCAGCACACATAGAGTGAGGAAAACACCTCCATGGATTGTTTTTGTGCAGGAAGGTGTCCCTTCCTGCACAAAAACAATCCTGCTAACAACGGAAACACCCTTGCACCATGGTGCAAGGGTGCCTGCATTGGTGGTGGGCACCAAATTGTGCACCGGCTGAAGGGACAGGAATGCACTGTGTCTCGTAAATATGGTGCATTCCTGCCCTTTCGATTTTTGCGTATGGTAATGCAGCAAAATGACTTGTGGCGCTGCCTTACGGCAATTTTTTGTAATTATGCCCCAAAATGTCTCTTGCTATAGAAGGTTGGAATAGTACGTTAACAGACAATAAACTTTGTGTAAAATGCTGTCGATTTTGTCAGGGTGAGAGGGATTCCTTCCTGATTTGACATTGTTCATTGGTGCCTTTGTGATTATCACCTCTCTCATTCTTGGGTATATCTCATCCATTCAGGAGGTAACCTCTCTTGGTTCACACACATGTAAGTATCCTATTGGTACAGCTACCAGGCATAACACCTTGGGTCTAGCAGTACTGATTAACCTGTGTACGCATTAGATAAGGGATAAAGGACCACCTGCCATTCATTATAAGGATATTGTAAGTCACCAAGGAGTTCCATAACCATATAGAGGAACGTGGCTGAAGGCTGAGCTCATTTATAATGGTATGGAACTCGGAGGTGACTTGCAATAAATATCCTTAAAATGTATGGCAGGGAGTACTTTATTGCATACAATACATGGTCATACCATTACCTTTCCCACAAACCACTTAAAACCTTGCGAGTAGCTCTTTCATATGAAAGAGTAAGCATGTTTGCAAACATGAAAAATAAAAATAAAACCTCTAGTGCAAAATTAACACATCAAAAACGGGTTAGGTATTTGTTGCAAACAGATATTAGAAACTGTTCAACAGAAGTCAGTTTTTTGGTTGTTTTAAAGGCACTAGCTCGGTTTGTGTAGAAACATGCAGAAAGATTCTACCTTTTCTATAACTATCTAAGGAGTGCAAAAAATAAACATGTTCTCTCTGCTTGTCATTGTAGGCTAAAAAATAAAGCAGAAGAAAGAAAAGCACAATTCTGTTTTCGGTGCTTTAAACAGCTGCTTCAATTATGCTCTGTGACCTGACCTGCCTTTCACCTCGGCTGCTGGCCCTGGCAGCAGACATTGTTACGTCGGAACTCGACTTTAATAACGTATAAAAGTCGACTTCTGACGTCTTTTGTTTTTTATAATTGGTAACTGGTTGTGGCAGAAGTCACTGATTATAAAGAAATCAGAGACAGGCGTTTATACAGGGATCATAGAATACCATGTATTATAAGGTTATCATGGTATGATGGAGGAGTTGTCCTGCATGAACAAGCTATGAGAACTCTGAAATTCACCAGGCTCGCAAAGCCAACTTCTCCAACATTGTTGAAAAGCCTGTGTCAAACCCCTTCCTCTAGAGGCATTGATAAACTCTATTCAGAGGTCTGGTGTAATTCTATCAGTATTTCTAAAATGCTATAAGTATTTCTAAGTGTGGTATGGCTGTATTTGGTACTTCAATAAAATAAAATTGTAAGAAATTGATTAATACTTGAGAGGGATGAGAGCCCCACTCAAGTAATAAATGCAATCCTTTTCAGGGTAAAGGACAAAAGTCACTAAATAAACCTGTGCTTAACCCTCTGGTATCTTGGCACAAAAGCAGTCAAGCGTATCTTAGAGACAATGTGTAAAGTATTTATGCAGCACTCAGATAGTAATAAAGTGAAAACACAACACAAGAAAGATCCCAAACTAATTCAGACAAATAGAGAAAATTTAAATAAATAAAATGACACCAATATGAGAAAAAATTAATTGGTTGGACAGGAGATATGATTTTTTTAAATAAATTAGTAGAAAAAGTGCCAAAAAGCACAAAGCACCAATGGCGGTTATCTGATCGAGCTGGACTGGGTCAAATTTAAAAGTTAAGATTGGCAGCGATGGAGTGCGGGTCAGATACTGTGACCAGGTTCGTCCTGGTGGAAAGTTTACCTTCTAACTTAGTCGAGTTTCACGCAAGAAGCTCTCATTGACGGGGTTGTTAGTGGTCGGGCTACTGGCTGGATCCAAAGAGGGGGCTTGTCGATGATGGGTTGCTAAAGTCCCAGACCTTGGTTGTAACTTCGCAGCGGCAGTGCAATTGTTGTCGGCATCACGAGTTGGTAGATGATTGAAGCTTTGATTTGGCAGCACATGCATGGCGGTCATTGGTGCGAAGAGCTATGGGTGGGGAAGTCTGAGGTCTGTATCCAGGAAGGTCTTGTTGGCAGCTGGATTCAGTTCCTGCCTTGGTCTTATAGAAGTCCACTTGCATTTGAGAGGAGCCCAGGAATGGTTCTTTTTCACTCCAAGAGCCTGGAGCCTCTGGTTTTTCACCTGGAGTCCAGTTCCTGCAGTTTTCGGGTTGAAGAAGTGCACTCTAGCATGAGCCAAAGGCCCAGGACATGGATGGGGGGTCACCACTTGGGGGTTATGTCTAAGCCCAGTAGAGGGCAGCAGCAGGGACCAGGCTCGTCCAGTTGGCAGTGGTTAGCTTGGCAGTTGCAGGTAAAGGCCACTGGAAGCTTGTTCTGTCCCTGTAGCTCAAACAGGAGGTCCGCCAACTGACCCTTGGAATCACTTTTGGGACCCTGGGTTTAAGGAAAGAAGGTTCAGTCTTCCTTCTTCAGACAGCAGGGAAGTCCTTCTTCTGCATCTTCTCAGGTCCAGGAATGTTCTGATGAGAGTTTCTGTGGGAGCCACTTTTACACTCTGTGTCAGCTTGTGTTTGCGGGTCACCCACTTTGTCTAAACCTAAGCTGGTTCTTGTCAGGTCTTCCCTAGGGGACAAAGGGCAGGCAGGCCCAGGTATGAGCTGCATTTGCCAGTGACATGGTGGGCATCGTCAGAAGTCAAGGAAAGGGGTGAACACAGCCCTCAGGCTACCCTTTGAAGTTCAGGAAGGGTTGAGTACAACCGCCGTAGGCCATCCAGCTCAGGAGAGGACTACTCTTCCTCATTCCCAAGGCCCCTGTCCCCTGTCTAGAAGAAATACATTCCACTAGAGAGCAATGCCATTAACAGTCATGTGACCCTGGACACTGGTAGAAAGGCATATTTGGTTTAGGCAGAAAAATGCAAACTTTCTAAAAGTGGCATTTTCAGAAAAGAGATTTAAACCCCAATGTTGCCATTAAAGAGAATTTTAAATTACAACTGAAACAAGTGGAAGAAGTATTTATCTATCTGCTCCCAAACTGATGTTATCACTTATAAAGTGTAATAATAATGTAATTCAGTGTTAGTCTCCAGAAAAACAAGCCTTTTAAATATCATGCACCCTGACATCTGAATCTTTAGGGCTTGCCTAGGGGTGACTAATAAGTATTAAAAAGGAAGGTGTAGGCCTGGCAAAAGGTTTATTTTGATAGATCGAAATGATACACTACATGTTGCAGTGGCAGGCCTGAGACATACTTTACAGTGCTACTTTAGTGGGTGCCACAATGAGTGCTACAGCCCACTCGTTGCATTTAGTGTACAGGCCCAGAGTACAGGTAGTAGCACTTACTAGGGGCTTACAAGTAAATTAAATATACCAAATAGGTGTATGCCAATTTTACCATGATTGGAAGGGAGAGAACAAGAATTTACCACTAGTTAGCAGGAGTAAAGTGTGGCGAATTCAATTCTAATGCCAACAAAAATGGGTTGAGCAATGGAAGGCAAAATTCTAGAGTGACCCTGCAGAAAGGGCCAAGTCCAACATGACCCCCTACAGCCAAAAGCTGGGGTAGACTACTCAATACCTTGATGGGTTTCTCTGCTCAGGTGATAGAACATGGACAATTGGCCTCTTCTGCATTAGCATTTGTCAGTTCTTTGCCCCTCTGAACCTAGTTAGACCCCTCTGCCAACATACTTTTGAGCCCCTGGACTAGCCCAGGGGGAACGTTTCGCCTTATCGCTGAACCCTATCTCTGAGGCTCCTTATCTTAGTTTGCTCACAGATGCATCCCAGTAGGCAGACCATAGCCAACAATGTGATGTGGGTCATTTTGCGCTTTGGTTCATACTTCTGTTCCAACCCAGGGAAAACTCTGCCAATGAGGGCAACAACCATCAGAGGCCACTGCCAGCTGTCAGAGTCAAGGACTAGGCCCCTGACCATCCACTGCCAGGCAGAGGTTCCAACTGGTGGCCTTGGGCAGGCCTCACTTCCAGCCTTGGGGCTGGCAAGGAGCTCCTAACTTGCTCCTGTGGTTTCTCAGAGTGGTAGGCAACAGCCCCTGGTGATAGGCATCCTACTTCCACACTCTATCCCCCATCTCAGGGGTGGTGTCCTGAGAGTGGTCTCCCAGTCTACGCTCTCCACCCTATGGCTGAACAGGTGCCTGGGAAGTCAGGACTTCGAATGGGGAATCACCACTCCCCACCAAGGGCAACACACTCTGTCTGTGTCATACAGGGATCTGCCTAATGCAGGTCTCCGGTCTGCTGTCTCTGTGATGACACAAGTAGTATATCCAAGTCAGAAGTGACCTCACCAGGGTCAGTCTTGGGATACTATTTTATCAGAGCAGGTAACTCCTGATCTGCTGGTCCTCCCACTGTGGATTTCTTCTACCTCCGTTTCTCTCCATCTGGGCCTCCCTATTCTCTGTTTGAGAGTAGCAATCCCAGAAACCTGAGTTGCTGGGGCACGTAGTAACCCCAAAAATCTGAGTTTTTGGGGCACCCTGGGCGTCCACCCCACCCAGACCTTCTATCACTGGTGGTAATTCATTTCCTAGGATGCAGTCAATGGGCATCTTGGGACTGATTATGACCTTTCTCTGGGCCACTTTCTCATCCCATTCCAGGGATACCATGGCCATAGGGCATACAAAGTCCTGCCAATGGGCCTGGGTTATCCTGCACACCTGTTCTGTCAGGTACTGATCAGGGGAGTCCAACCTTTCCACCACCGTGGTCTAACTGGCACAGGTATCTCTCTGAGCAGTGACAGGGACTCCATTCACTGTGATCAGGTGAAAATGACCATTCCTTCCGTTTATCCTATGAGTCCACCTCCCAACCAAGAGACACTAGGACATGCTCTACCTTCTGCTCCTCTGAAGTACCTCTTCCCAAGGCCAAATTGACCACTCATGTGGAGTTCCCACCAGTGAGTGATTTCCTGGTACAGACAGCATCCCCCTGCTTGTGTCCTAACTCAAAATAGTCAAAGCACTTGGGCTTGAAAAGGGGCACTCCGGTCCCCCACCTATCAGAACCCCCCCTTCTCTTTTCTCAGAAGTGGCATGGCAATCCTTCAACCCCAAATTAGTTTGGGGCACTCCTTGGAAGTTGTCTGTTTTTCCCATTCTCCCCCTGCTCTGCTGGGGGTGGGCCCAGATCATCCTTCTTGGGGTCAATCCCAGGTACCTTCTTTGACACTTTGATTCTAATCCCGAGGTCAGTCTCCTTTGCGAGTACCTTGGGTACATTGAGCTTTGAGTCAATAAGGTGTTGGCACAAATCTGAAAAGCAATTAAGGAGCATGTGCTCTCTCAAAAATAGATTATATAGCCCATCATAGTCACTCACTTTGCTTCCCTTCAATGAACCATTTAGTGCCTCACTGGAGTTATCCATAAAATCTGCCCAAGACTGGTTAGGCAGTTTCTGATTGCCCCTAAACTATAAGCGTTATCTCTCTGGGGTAAGACCAAACGTTGTGATGAGGGCTTCCTTCATGGGGGCATAGATCATTTGGTCTGCTACCTCTAGGTAGCTGACAAATGCGATTTAAAATCTGACTTTACCAATAAAGATAATTGAAAATTACCATTCACACTGACGGAATAAGCATTTCTCTATCTTCTCCCAAACTGAAGATATCACTTATAATTTTGTAATAAGGCAACACAAAGTTAGTCTGTGGGAGAGCTATGACAAATGACTTTGGAGTTTTTTACACTGCTGGGACATGTAATACTTAAGTACATATGTCCTACTTTTTAAATACCATGCAGTCTACTCTATAAGCCTTTAGCGCCTACCGGAGGGGTGACTTTTAGGCACTAAAAAGGGAGGTTTAGGCTTGGAAAGCAGTTTATTTTGGCAGGTAGGAAAGATAGTTTTAAACTGCACTACAGGCTGCAGTGGCAGGTTTGAGAACGGTTTACAGTGCTACTTTAGTGGGTGGCAATGTGTGCTGAAGTCCACTTGTAGCATTTAATTTACAGGCCCTGGGTACAGGTAGTACCATTCACTAGGGACTTATAAGTAAATTGATTGTGCAATTAGGTGTATACCAATTTTAACATGTTTGAAAGGGCGAGCATGACTTTACCACTAGTTAGCAACAGTAAAGTACTAATGCCAGCAAAAACAGGATCAGCAAAGGAAGGCAAAAGTCAGGGGTAACTCTTCAGAATGGGCCAGTTCCAACACATATCCTCTCAGATGCAAATTGCAGTATTCAGAGACAAATCATAGGGATTCTAATCGCCAGTAAAGAAGAAGTACCAGCCTCTTTCTTGTATGCAGCTTCTTTTGTGCATCACAAAAAGCCCATGACTAGCGATAAAAAAGAAAAGAAGGATAATAGAAGAGAGCACGACAGCTTTTTCCCAAGTGATAATATCATCACCTTACACTTTAGTGCCACCTAAAAAATTATTCACGACTCCTCAAAGGAGTCGCAAGACACCACCTGCTCTTTTTTCACATTGACCTTAGCTCTTCAGATTTTTTGTACAGATCTCCTTATCTTCTCCTCCTCCACTTTTTTGACCACTGTTCAAGTACCACTATTCACGTTTTTCAATGTCTACAACAAGATATGTATTTTTTTTTTAAACCAACAGTGAGAGGACGATCAAGGAAAATATTAATCTCAGAAAAGTTTCTGGACTCTCTTCTCTGGCCACTTGAGGAATTCAGTATCCGCTAAGGTGAGTCTTTTCACCCATCAGTTTTGCAAATGACGATGACAGGCAAGTCTTCTCGTTATGACTAGGGAGCTCAGTGGAAGTCTCTGAATAGTTATAGGTTGTTTTCAACCCAATAAATGATACATAATATAAATCTACCTTATTTGGAAGAGATATTTTTGAAGAAGAAGTAATTTCCTTTTTTCCGGGCAAATTGTTCACATAATCAATATTTTCTGTAATTGAATAAGAATATGTGCTTTAAGTGACTTCCAACAAAATTCTTTGCCCTTCCATTTCTTGGGAGACTCAGTAACACCAAAAAGCCATTTTTATCACCAATCTCCAAACTATTTAAATTATTTTTTTGAATCCAAATATTGTCTCTCATAAGCCTGTTCCTGGAAGGGGGAACTCTATCTGTATTAAGGGGCACATTTATGAGGTGAGTTGCGTTGCTCTTACACCAGACAATGTGGTGCAAGCATGACGCAAGACCAAAATGCGATTTATGAAGCCACACAAGGCCACCTTGCTTGGCCCTGAGTAGCTTCATAAATCTGGAGTAATTCAACACAGAGCACATCTCAGTGTTGCGTTAGTCTGCCATGGGAAGGCATTCCATGGGCGTTGCATAGGTGTTCCTATGCAACTCCCATGGTTTTTGATGTATTCCCAGGAATACCAAAAGTGGCAGACCTGGGAATGCGCTGAAAAGATATGCCTTTGCGGGAGAGACGCAACAAGGAGAAATTTCTTTATTTCTCCTTGTTACTTCCTCTTTATACGTGTGCTGCCTTCTTCAGCACACGTAGAAAGAGGAATATGCCTCTGAAGATTGTTTTTGTGCAGGAAGATGCTCTTTCCTGCACAAAAGCAATCCTGCATGCAACACAGGCACCCTTGCACCACAGTTCAAGGGTCCCTCAATTGGATCCAGGCAGCCAAAATGGCACCAGCGCAGAGACAAAGGCAGGAATGTGCCATATTCTTTTAAATACAGCGCATTACTGCCCTTTTTAGGTCTCGCCTACGCAGCGTGCATGCGCTGCTTAGGCAAAAAGACCTTTTGGAATCGCTTCGGCTTTTCAGCCAAAAACGTGCACGCTTTCCATTGCCTTCAATGGCAACGCGTACACGTTTGGCGATTCACTTGCGGGAGCGAGCGGCGCCATATGGTAGCAATTATCGCTCCTGGCGCCGCTCGCTCCCGCAAGGGAAACGCTTTCACTTTTGCGGACAGTTTTTTTTTTTAACTTGTTTTCTGTGTTGTTGGCTTTGTGGTAGCTTCTTCTGTGCCACTTGGTGCATGGGTTGTCCTTATGGACGTGACTTGCCCCATTTCTCTTTCAGGTTTCTGGTGCCACATTTCTGCTCAGCACATTCCTCCTAAAACTGCTCGTTAGTGGATTTGAAGCTCATCTTGGGTTTTCCTCATTTGTCTAGTGAGGATGTTACGTTGAGGTAGAGGTTGCCAAGTAGAGTTTCAGGCTCAGTTGATGCGGGCTGATGGTTTTAGCGGCACTATCGCTTGCCTCAAACATCTTTGTGATCATAGTTGTGAAATACTTGATGAGAATGGAGAGTAAGAATACCTGATGTCAGTCATGGATTCGTAGGCTGGATTGTAAACCCTGATGGAAACGGAAGAATGATTCGACTATCCCTGGGTGTGCAGAGGTTTTAGGGCTGAATATGAACATGAGGTCTCGCATTGGCTGCCTTTACATTTACAGCCAGACAACTGAATGTAAATCCACCAGAAGAGAATGCTCTCCCTGTGCGAGTGGATGATGGCTCCATTCTGTTCTCCTATTTTTATGCCATGCTTTCCCAAACATGTGCATTGGGATTTCATATACAGTCCTTATAACTCTTGAACCCTTTGAAAACCTTCCAGGAAGAAATACAAGTGGATTTTTTGGAAAGTTGTTTTAAATTACATGAAACTCGTCTCCCGTAAGGGCACCATTTTGTGTGGCACAAAGCATGCTTGCTGTTGTCTTGTCCAGGACCAAGGATTCCGATGCCTGTGGCTGGGTGCTGAGGGAAGTAAGGGGGTGGGGGCATCTGGAAGGGGGAGTGCACATGCTGTGGAGTAGCAAAGTGGCACCAGAGCACACCGAGGACAAGCCAGGTGCCTTATCGAGGCATATGGAGTCAGGGTCTTGAAGGAGTCCACCATTGCACTGCTTTGTCGGTTCTCCCCGCCTGCACACTTCCACTCGCTTGTTTGCCGCAGGGCCAGCTCAAGCAGCCGTGCACAAGTGATCTGTGCACGTTTATGAACGGGGCACGTACCTTTCTGCTACTGCCGGCACTTCCATATCTATGGGCGTGCCGTGTGTAAAGAGGGTGCAAAGATTTAATAAAGTCTAGCTGGAATTTCTTGAAACACCTGGAATAAATAAATGAAAGTTTACACTTACAAACGTACCTCGTGAACTAAGCTGCCGCTAACAAATATTGGTCCAACAGTAAGAAACGGTCTCATTAACTTCAGTCTGACTGAACCCTTCTAGCATGGCTGCTGTTGCACAACAGGCCGTGAACACTTGCTTTACTGGTTCCGTGGAGGAAGCAATCCAATTACCTTTTTCACCTAAATGTTATTTTTTTCTTTTTTTATCTGTTAAGCTGCCATTTCCTGTTATTACCAATGACGTCTCCCTTTTATAGTTTTACATGTGATGCTTTCGCTCTGTATTCTTCAGTATTATCGTTGTGGGCGGTGCTGTGGCCACAGGCGGGCGCGCGCGCTCCCTCAGCCTGCCTGGAGTGAACATGCCGCGGTGTTTGTGACTGACGCGCCCCCGTCCCCCTACACCCCTGCCGCCCCGTGCAGCCCCGACCCCCGCCGCCCCCTGCGCAGCCACGTCCCCCGCCGCCCCGTCCCCCGGTGGGAGCCGCGCCTTCAGCGAGTCCGCCCCAGCCGTGCAGACACGAGCTCTGACCCCGGCTTCACTCTTGGACGGGGCCCAGTGCATCTGGACGTCATTTGGGGGAAGGGAAGCCCGCGCGGGGCCTTGGAGCCTCCAACAACGGGGAGGGGAAGACACTCTCCTAGGATGTTCACTTTTATAACTACAGCTGAGGGCGGCGGTGGGACTGGCTTTCATTAACAGCGGGATGACATCATGGCACTGCGGCTGCACTCCAGCGCTCACGATGGGTACACTGTTACTGGAATCATTAGTGCTGCTGGGACATGGAGCCCAGTGCAGCGGAATCCAGCACTGATAAAGCCAATAGGCATGCCTTGTGCTTGTATTAAAATGCTTTTGTTTGTTGAACTTGAAGATGTACTTTGTGACTAACGGCTTTAAGTGGGATAAAAAAAAAGCGGAGCGTGCTCTAGGGTGAGCCACTAGGAATCCTTTTCGAGGGCCGTGGCCTATATAATTAAGAGAGTGTCTTAAAACAAGTAAGGTAAAATATACGTCCCATAATACCATACTACCAGTGTTTTGGTGCCTCCCTGTGAGGCTTCCATCAGAGACCTATCAGCCTGAGACCCGGAGGCACCCGGCCCTCTTAAAGCTCCAGAGGTATTGGTGAACATTGTGCCATATAAATGCCAAGAACCTGTGCATAGCATAGTTTTTTTAGGTCTCGCCTAGGCAGCGCGCATGCTCTAGGAGATGACCTTTAGAAATTGGTCTGCTCCTTTTCAAGCACACTCGTTTTTGTGATGGCATCCACCTTGCGGGAGCGAGCAGCGGCGCGCCGACCATCTGTTTTCAATTAGCATGGCTGTGCGCGCCGCTCCTCGCTCCCGCAAGCACGAGTGCTTGAAAACAGCTTACCCTCCCCCACCGTACCTCACCTCCCTCTCTCTCCTCGCCCACACGTCCCAGCCACTCACTCGCTCCGCCCTCTCCGTCTCCTTTTTGCTTGCGCACTCACAGAGCAGCAGCTTCGTTCTTTGGGTTGGTTGTTGGCCCCGCCTACAAAGCGCCAGCCCTTTCTCTATTTTTGCTCCCGCTGTAGCCCCGCCCCTTTCTCTCTCTATCTTTCTCAGTGCTCTTCTTTCCCTTGCTTCCTTCCTTCCTCTGCCCCTTGGGTTTTTCTGTTGTCTCTTCCATCTTCACGCCCTCCTCTATCCCTTCATTCGCGGGAAGCGCGGACGGTGTTTTTCTTCTGTACCTTGAACACACGCCTTGTTTACTTTTAGGCCGTGGCTGTTGTCTCCGCCCAGGTTGGTGCTTTACCACGAGCACGTTTCTCACGAGCGCCTGACTCACTGTTCAGCTATGTGCAGCAGCAGCTGTCAGAGTCGATTGCCTGACCCGCCCATGGCACCCCCCAGGTATGTGCAGCAGCAGCAAACTTGTGCTTCGGTTTACAGGTCAAACTCTGAGAACTGCAGTAAGATCAAACTCTGAGAACTGTAGGCTGCTCAGGCACCCGGAACTGCAACTACGTTTTAATATTGGAAGTGCCATCATTTTGTAATCGGGGCCATTGGAAACGCTTCATTGCCTTGCGTGGTCGTAGTTTTTTATTTGTAAATGTGGATTTGCTGCAATAGCCACATAATCCACCATCTGCTACATACTTTGGAGATGTTATCAAAAATATAGCTGCAACTGGAAATTATTAACCTTGCTTCAATCTGATGCAGCCAAAGGCCATAAACTTTGTAAAACTGGGTATTTTTCGTCTGTTGACTCCTTTAATCATGTTTTTAAAAACAAGCCTTGACAAAGGCAATAGGTCTTGTCTTTTGCACTTTGTAAAGCCTTTTGCTGATGCTGATGGAAAGCTAGGAATACACTAACCTTTTCTACTGCCCTTCTTCTGTACCGCCTCCTTTCCTTCTGTTTCTTCCAACGACCATATGATTCTCCCCTCCCCTCTCCTGTCTCTTCCCCAGGCATTATGTTTTTCTTATAACCTTCTCTCCCCCTACCCTTCTGTCTCCTCCATGCCCATCGGTCACTTTCCTTGCCCGTCTGTTTCTTCCCAGCCTTTCTGTCTTTACCCGGCTCCTGTTTCTCCGCTACCCTTCTTTCTCTCCACTTGCCTTTCTGCTTTTCCCCTTGCCCTTCTGTTTCTCCCCCTGCCTTCCTGTCTTTCCAGTGCTTCTGTCTCTACCTCGCCCTTCTGTTTCTCCCCTTGCCCTTCTATTTCTCTCCCTGCCTTTGTCTTTACCTGTGCTTCTGTCGCTACCCCTGCCCTTCTGTTGCCCCTGCCCTTTTGTTTCTCTCATACTAGTCTGTCACTCCCCTGACCTTCTGTCTCACCCGTACCCTTCTGTTTCCCCCCTACCTATGTTTCTCCCCCTGCACTTCTGTTTCTTTCATTCTGTTTCTTTCACCTGTCCTTTTGTCTCCTCACACCTACCCTCCTTTCTCAATGTCATGTTCTTTAGGTCTCCTGTCCTTCTGCCTGTAACCCCTTACCTTCTGCCTCTATTCTATGCCCATCTCTCTTCTCGCTGCACTTCCTGCTCCCTCCCTTGAGCTCTACATACTGTCTCATCCCGCTCTCCTCAGGTCTATATTTCTGCACTGCTCTTCGCATCTACCCTTATTTTACTTTTTCATTCTTTTTCCTCACTTCCCTCTCTCTACCTCCTTCCTACACTTTCTTATTCTCTTCACTAAGTCGCTCTTTGCCTTCTATATTTGTCTACATTGTCACCTTGTACCCATGCCTCTCTGTCTGTCCTTCCCTCCCCTGCCTGCCAGGCTTTCTCTCACTCTAGGTATGCATGACTCCCTCCCTGCCTGCCTATCTGCCTGTGCATCTTCCTTCATGTCACCCCTTTCTGTATATTCAGTTAGCGCCTCACTCCCTGTGCACCTTCCACCTTTGCTGCCTGTTTTTAATTTCTAAATAACTTAATGTCATCTGTCTCTCTTCTTATTTGCCTTGGTCTCGCGGGAAACTGCCAATCTCGGTCCCCACTATCTCTCCCTCGCTGTGCCTTTCTTCTATCTCTACCTTCCTATAACAAGCATTAGAACAGACAGGAAGAGGTTGCAGCATTTCAAGGTCAAAAATAATAGAAGACATGTTTTAGGTTAATTGTTTTTTTAATAGGGTTGTTTAGTGGTACATAATGTCTTCTTGGTTATACATACATAAAGTAACAAAAATGCTAATTACACTTTTTTATTATAGCTTTTCAACATACTGCACAGCAGCCACAATTCTCTACAACATAGCTTAAAAACATTGGCAAAGCCAATAGCTCTAGCTGAAAACTTATAAAGTCCCAAAGGCGAGACCTATTGGCTATGCCAATGCTTGTTCTGTCAGGCAGCGCAGCACAGTGACTTTCTGTGCTGTGTGACTTTCACATAAAAATTCCCCTAACCATTTTGAAATATCAGTTTGATATTTGCATGCCTGACCACATTTAAATTGCAAAAACACTCCCTTCTGTTTGCGCTTCCACTGGGAAAGTGAGTCTTTTTAAATTCTATAATTGTAGAATCCAGGTGTGGTTTTCGCGTATTTAGCTTCCTCTGTCATATGCACAGACACATTTATTTGGCTTTTGAGATGTATTGAAATTTGCAAAGATCGCCTCTATCCAATATTCTGTTTTTGATTGTTTGTATGTGATATGTGAGTGGGGTCTTCTCTGCTCACTTAGACAATGTCTTATTTATATTAGAGTTTGAATACACAGATTCTGAATTAATTGGAAAACAAGAAAAGTCTGTTTTATTTCCATAGCTTTTGACTTAAAAATCCAAACACAGTTAAACTCTTAGGTTGAACGCAATGGCATTGCGAGTCTATACTTCAGCTCAGGATTCACTATCACAAATTCCAATGAGTTTAATTCTAGAACCTAAAACATTGTTCAATTTTGATGAAATTTCGTGGAATGTGCCTGAAGATAATTAAGGTGTGGTGTTTCTTAAGCATGTGTCAGTGCACCTTTAAATTATGTCATAGTTTGCTCCACAATGAACATGCAAGAATTGGAATGCTGGTGGGGAAACGACAGTTACAGCTGGAGTGGCTTGGATGAGGTGCAATAAATCCTTCACTTGATATAGACCTGGCATCTTCATCCAATGATCCTGTGAATTCGCACTTTGCATTGGCAGCATGCTTGGGGAAAAAGGATTAGCACCTGAGCAAGATAAGCATTCGATTTAACAACTATAATAAGCGGTCATCTGCACGTCCTATAGTGAGGTTTTTTTAGAGAAAGAAAAAACTGACTTACAAGACCGTAGACTGTACCGACGAGGGTCCAAGTTGGCTGGATGCTATTTTTCACAATATTTGGCATTTGGCAAGCGGCGGTCTCAGTCACAATCGGGTTAGACACATCCAGGCACGTGCGCAACGTGGCAATCGTGTTAAATGAACACTCGTCGTTTACACGATAAACCGCCATAATCGATTGGAGTTAGCTGTTCAAACGGAGAAGAGGCAATCTCTATAAAGGATTCTTTAACGAGATGACGTCTGTGACACATGACTTGCATGTCACCAACCGTCATTTTTTTTTTCTAGGTTAGTGGTCCTATAGACAAATTTCTAAAGTTGAGACAGCCGTTTTGAATTCTTTAACTGTTATCTCTTGTTGAAGCTACAGAACCACTTGGTTTGATGTTGATTCCAAGAAACATATTTTGGAAGAAATATTTTACACACTAAATATAAGTTAAAGCCTTTGTTAAAAAAAAAAAAGAAGAAGATTTTTTTAATTAAACCAAAGTATTGAATAAAAGAGAAACTAGTGGTAATAAGGCATAATAAGACATATTTGGTTTCCACAATACACTTAAAAGGATAAATGGAAAATACGGTGACAGGCACACCTTTCATCAGTATATATATATATAACTATCATCACTGGCTGTTGAGATGGTGACAGGCACACCTTTGAGTAACGTAGTTTTCCATAATTTCGGTATTTCCACTCTCAAGAAACCATGCAAAATGTCACACGTCCACCATTTTTTACACTTAGTCCAGATGAATCTAGTATTAAGAAGAATAAATGGAAAAATGTATTTTCCAATTAAGCAAGAGATTATGGTATGAATTTAAATACAGAACGGAAGTACTCTCTCTTGCTATACTGTTTAGGAGCAGAAGGCCGAGGACTACTAGAAAATCCACTCAAACCAAGCCAAGAGGAGGAGAGACGCTTAAATGAAAATGACATTCATATAGAACAATTAGACTTACATTATTTGATAATCTAAATTGGTCCAAACTGTGTGGCATGTCGTAAGATATTGGAGTGGAAGCAGTGCTTAATTTGAAAAAGATAAGTGCCAGGGCCCTTCTCAGGAGGCCACCTCAGCTTGCACCGCCCATTGCCACTATCAGCGCTGCCAATGACAGTATCTACAGAACTACTAACCATCACACTGCTATAAGTTTGACAATTTAGGCTGTTCAAGGCCCCAAAGCTTTAAGAATGGCTTGACAGCAGGTATTAGCTGTTTTAAATGCATATTGAAATAATAACTGACTATTGTTCTGCTTATCTTTAAATTACACAAACAGCGCCACCATGTGGCAGCTGACATAAGTGCCGATGTTGACAATTAAGTGCTGGTACCAAGCACCGGAAACCACAGGCTCAAATTAAGCACTGAGTGGAAGACACACTACTCACCTTATTGAGAAGATTACACACGGACACATTTGTGAGGATACGTAATGGCCCAGATGGAGAGTGCACCGCTTCGGTATGCTCCACTCGTGGCGTACGGCATAAGTGCATCTTGGCTCCCTTTTTGTACTTATTTTATGTAAATGGTCTCGAAAGTCATTTAGTTCTACTGTGTGCTGATGTACCTCGAGTAGTGAAACTTTCAATACCCACCTTGCATTATGCTGACGATGCAGTCCTCCTTGTGAGAACTGTAAACGGCCTTCGAACATTGTTGGATGCATTCACTGTTTTTATGAGCAATCTAGATTTCAATGTCAATCTGACAAAATCTTTTATTATGATAAGTGGCCCCAAAAATGTAAAATCAAATTTGCACTTTATTGGAGGGCGCGAGGTGAGTAAGGTTTAAACTTTAAAATTACCTAGCTATTACCATTGATCCTACGTTGCGCCGGGACCATCTTTTAAATACTAGATTGCAACAACTGCCCCGAGCAATAGAGACAATCTTTCGTTTTGCAGGTAGGCTGGGCCACAGACCGGTAAGGGAGCTACTGCAGTTATACAAGATTAAATGCATCCCAGTGGGCCTCAATGGGGCTGGCATTTGTGGGTACACAAACTCTGAGGCACTGCAGCAATTGAGAACAGTTTCCTAAGTAGAAATTGAGAACAGTTTCCCTCGTAGACTCCTCTCCGTCCCCAAAGGTATCACTGCACACAATCATCATTATAGAGAACTGTGAATAAATTATATTCAGGATTCTGTCAGAATAGTTCCCATTCTTTTATGGCTTAAAATATGGCTGACACCTGCGGTGCGTAATTCAAGACTAATTCTTAAGGACTGCCTGCAATTAGATAGCATGTTAAACATTCTCTGGCTTAATTACATGAAACAGGTCTTCTTTAATTTAGGAGTTCACTGAATATTTTACTATACCAGAATCTATTGAGCCAAATTGCAAGTTACAATTTAAAAATGTGGGGCCTCATTTACAGAAAATTGACATAGGGCAGCGCCCAGGTCTTTTTGCTGAGCTGCCCTACGCCAATTTGTAAGGACAGGAATGCCCCGTATTTACAAGATAAGGTGCATTTCTGTCCTTTCCGCCTGTGCACAATTTAGTGGCAGATTTACAAGGACTGGCGCATCTCTGCATATTAGCAAGGATGCGCCAGTAAAGATGCAACATGCAAAAATACCCTTGCGCCACCACGGATGCGTCGCATTTACAATGCGGCGCACCGTGGCGCAAGGATAGACAGATGCATGTCGCATCTTTTGTCGTAAGGGCAGCGCATTGCTGGAGTCGTGTCGCAAGCGCGACGCAACTCCAGCAATGCTCAGGGGCGGCCTATTCCTATCATGCTGCGTCACTCCTTATGCTTGCTTCAAGCAGGCGTTAGGTTTTGACGCAGCGGCGTCGTAAAAGTGACTCAGTGAAATCTTGTAGATTTCACTGCGTCACTTTTACGAGGCTTGCTTGCGACAGAACACTCACCCTGCATACATTATACCTGACGCAGGTATAATGTAGCGCAGGGCTTTACAACGTGACGCATCTCCCTAGATGCGTCACGTTGTAAATATGTCGCAACGTGGCGCATTGTTTACGACGCCGCTGCGTCACAGAAGTGACGTAACGGCGGCGCAAATGTGTCGCAAGGGGCTTGTAAATCTGCCCCTTAGTGCCTAGCGTCAACGCAGGTACTCTTGCACCATGGTGCAAGGGTGTCTGTGTTGTTGGCAGGATTGTTTTTGTGCATGAAGGGGCACCTTCCTACACAAAACAGTCCATGGAGGCATTTTCCTCTTTCTATGTGTGCTGCAGAATGAAGTATACACGGAAAGAGGAAAAAACGGGGAGAAATTAAAAAGATTTCTCCTCATTACGCCTGCTCTGGGGAGGTGTAAGGTTTTCGCGCTGCTGCAGGTTTAAGTGATTTTGTAAATCTGGGGCAGCCTAAAAATCCATGGGTGTTGCGTAGGAATGCCCATGGAACGTCTCCTTGATGCAGAGTAAGACAACGCAGTGCTTTGCGCTGCCTTGCTTTGCTCCATATCTTTGAGTCCTTGCAAATCCAAGGAGGGTGGCTTTGCGTCACCTCATTGATTTGATCTGGAGGCTTGCGCCACTGGAGCGTCAAAAAAGGTGAATCTCCAGTGGCACAGCCCTCTTGTAAATAAGCCCATTGTTTTTTTATCCTTTGTAGCAATGATATGCAGTTATTTCCTAATTTACTCCTTTAATTACCACTCATAGTTTAGAACCTTATTTGGCCCTTATTTGCAATCCACAAGGCAGATTCTGTCTCACACGTTTTCACTTAAGCACGTTGCAATTTTTATTAGCCTTCCCAGTGCAGGGTGATGGTTTACAAGACAGCTTAAATATCCCAGCGACAACGTGTATCTGCAAAGCACTTTGCGCTTTACACCTTTTTGCACTTACACAACGCACAATGTAAGTGGTTGCTGCTCCCATTTTACGAGCCTCTGCTATTAGAAACCACAAGTTAGGCTAAACTATTCCTACAGCTCCTTGAGTGCCCCGAAATCCACTTTTCTATCATTAATTTTATTTGTAGGACTCTAGCTGTCTGCAAAAGATAAAAAAGTTTAAAATGATTCCATCCTATTGACGATTTTCATGTCTTTTATTTGTTTACGGTATTAGTTTTAGTAGGTGCAGCAGAGATGAACCTAATGAATTTTTACGTCATATCCTTTGTGATTAGCTCTGATCTAATGAGTTGAAATGTTTTGATCTTAGTGGTTTAATGGCAATTGTTTTTTTGATTTTTATAAATGTTTTACTGTACTTAATGCTATAACTTTGGACAAAGAATACAAGGCAGGAACAAATCAGTTGAAGACTGTGTTACCAGCTTGAAGAAATTAGTGGCAAACTATAACATTGGAGGCTACAATGAAGAGACAATCCAAGATCAATATGTTCTACAATGTAATAGTGACAAAATATGTGAAGAACTATGGCTGAAGGATGCGCCACCTTTGGAAGAAGATTTGGCATTGCTGAACGTGTAGACATATGACGAAATCTGGGAGTGAAATTAGCCAAGACAGAGGAGTAAAAAGATCCAGTAGTTGAAGAACTTATGGAATAAGCCTCTGTATCAAAAAACACTCTTAAAAGATTTTGAAGATACATTTGGAGGTGTACCTTTTTATTATGGATATGTAGGGCACAAAGCTAATTTCGGGGACTGTCCACCTTTATAGGTGGTGTGTAATGGATGCAGGAGTAAAAGTCACCATTATAAATATTGCAGATTTAAGGGAAAAAGAGAAATGCTTAAATAGGTGACTGAAACTATTATCTTGCAGATTGCTTGTGAGAAGTGTGCTCACCCAGCAGATGTGGTAATCACTGGTGGTATAGATATGGAAATTAAATTAGATTAATGTTCTTATCTGAAATCATTACCAAAACACCAATGAGAAAAATGTATGAGTAAGGACAAATTGGATAAAATGGATGTCTCACCATGAGGATATGAAGGAGTGCCAATCAAAATGTTGGGATATTTAAAAGATTGTATGCAAGTGAAGTAGAATGTTAGTGAATGTTGAAATGTATGGGCCTTAGTCACAAACAATCGGGAAAGTCCAGGTAGAGACATTTCCTCTGCCTCAATGTACTTTACCAACACTTCTGTACAATTGCAATTTTTTTTCCCCTAATGGAAGATAAACTTTTATGTGGAGAAAGCCCTTACCCTTCTCCCCCACCAAAACTAGAGGTGATCTGTTCTCCTTTCCACCCTGGAAGGGGAGTTACTCCAGGCCTGCACTGGAGTAAATCTCTGACCACTTTGTGAGTGGGAAAGATGAATCAGAGTTTGGCAGTGCCCATAACTTACATGTTTGTGGGCATTCCCAAACCTCAAAATCAACCCATGCCTTGGAATGCACTCGTCCCACCCCTTGAGTGGATTTACAACTGCGGATATTTCCGCACCTTTGACAGAAATTTCTGCTCTCGTTAAGGGATTTACATCTGTCTATAATCCCTTTGTGAATTCCTGGCAGGCGTTATGAAGGTGAATTCGGTAATAAATTTTCCTTTAAGACCTAGTTTACCTTTGTGAGTTGGACCCATTTTGTTGAAATTTGATTGAACACCCTGTAACTCTTGTTTATTTAAATATATTTTTTACAGACCTAGAAGCAAGTGGCAGTGATATCTGTTGCCCTGGATAACCTTTCCAGAGATAGCAATATGTGAGCACCTTCATCTGTTTTGGAATGTATCATGAAAGTGACTCCGGATTATCCGTTGCAGGTCAGGAGGAGTGGCGTATCCAGACGTGCCTAACGCTGGTCCATGTGGGAGTAGTGGATAATGTTTTAGGATAGGCACTGATTATGCAAAGGGTTTACATTTATAGTGGCTGTCTAAACGTAACTCTGGTAGATAACCGTAAAATCTGTGCTTGTACAAGATCCAACATTTGACACCTCTTGGTTGAGGCATTAAAATGGCTCTAGCAGTGGGATCTAGAAATGTATACTGAATTTACGCAAGAAGCTAAGTCTATACTTCCGCACAGAAGGCAGTGGAGACATTGTTTTACCCTGGTGCGAATAAGTACACATTCAAATATGGGAGGCCAATAGTTGTTTAATGTTTTAAAAGACCATCATATTACTGGATGAGAGGAAATTATCTATTGTTTATAATTGTTCAGACTTAGAGCGTCAATTAGGGTTTGACAGAGCAGGAAGGACTACATAAAGCAGCGGTCGTCCTGCAAACCAAGTCCACAGTTACCCCACTCTATTTAGAGCCTGGGCAACTAGTTACAGTCACCCCTGTGCTATCATTGGCAGATGGTCCGCGCGCCCCACTGATTGTGAAAAATCAAGCAGTGGTCCGTCCGCCACAGGACAGCTGGGTCACAGTGATGAACGTACCCCTGATTGGGTGCGGGACTAGAATCATTCATTTCCCTTGCCCATGTCTGCAAAGAGTGGTGTGGCATAAATGGGCAGGGAAAATGGTAAATGGCTACTGAGTGCATTTTTTTAAAATCCAGAATGCACAATCTCCAACTTCGAGAGTATTTTTTCTCTGAATAAAAACCTTTACCATGCACACACTTTAAACATTGCTTCCAGTAGGCAAACCTTTGGAGCTGTAAATAGAGTAGTCTTTCATCCATGTCACGTTCACCACTGATGTCACGCTTCCAAGCCCTGTTACCCTACCCTCTCTGTCACCCTCACCATCAGTCTCCATCGCAGCCTGTCACTTTCCTGATCTCTGATATACTCTCCCTCCCTGTCACCTTCCCCATATCTGTCAACATTCCAAGCTCTGTCACACTGACAATGCCTGCCACAATATCTATCCCTGTCACTCTCCTATTCTCCATCAGCCTCTCCATCCCTGCCACTATCCCTTTCCCTGTCACACTCCCCATCCCTCTTACACTCCCAGTCCCATCCAGCCTCCAAGTCCTCTCACTCATCCGTCCCTGCCCCACTCAGAGTTCTTGTCACCCCCAATACTCTTTCACATTCTCAATCCCTGTCACCCTTCCAACCAATGTACTTTCTCCATCACTGTCAACCTCCCAGTCCCTGTCCCACTTCTCCATCCGTGCCACACTTCCAGACCCTGACTCTCTCCCTGTTGCATGGAGCTGCAATTCTGGAAAACAGACATAATCCACTAAGTCTAAGAGATGAGCTTTAGGGCCATCCTTGTGTTGTCTGAACCTGCCCTCAACAGCACTCTAATCAAAGGATGAGCAAAGTTGCTGCAGGATGGAGGCATGAAGGTGGAGACACAGACTAGAATGAAAGAGATGGAACTACAAGAGAGAGGGACAGAGAAGGGGAGGGTAGAGAGAGGGGCAATTTCTACCTCACTGGGTCACCCTTTCTGACAAGGCTATATTGCCTTTCCTGATCTCTGACACTTTACATGCCCCATTAGGATACAGTGACCAAGCAGCACCAGGTACTCCTCTATTTGCTATTTCTGAGGTGGACAGTGGATGCATACCCCTTTTTTGGGGCTGGGGGAGCGGCAGGAGTAGTGATATGATTCTGCAATGCAATGCAATGCAATTCCAGGATTTACATTGCTTTGTAGATCACATTTAAAAGCACATCATGCTAAGTAAAAGTGCAACCAATGGCTAATTGATAGCCAGCCACAGCCTGATGTGGACTGAACTGGCTTCAGAAGCACAATAGCAACAGACGCAGCCCTAATGAAACTGAAGCCTAGTGCAGTCAACATAAACAATCCCGACTCACAGTTGTGTCATTTGGAGGCAATGAAAAATTTCCAGGAACTTTCAATTGGTTCTAAAGTAGAGTATATCAATATAACAGTGTCAACCTACAACACATAGTAATGGTATGAATACAATTCACATCATATATGCACAATCCATGTGAGACCCCCGAACTTAACGCCACGGTCCTGGCGAAATATCTGATTTCCTCTGGACTGAGCTCGAATTAGTCGGAGAAAGCATTCCCATAATGTGCAAGTGATGTAATTTAAACACCTATGGGGTCATTTTCAAGCCCTGTGCACTGCCAGAGTGTCACTTTTTGTGGTGCACAGGGCTTAGCCGTATTTACAAGGCCACGTAAAGCCACCCTGCATGGCTTTTCATGGCCTTGTAGATATGGAGTGAGACAAAGGAGCGCAAGTTGCTGCATTATCTCATACTACTATGGGGAGGAGTGCCATGGGCATTACGATGGGTGTTCTCAAGTAACACCCATGGCATTTGACACATTCCCAGATTTACAATGTTATGTAAACCTGGTAATGCGTCATAAGCCTACACCTATTCAGGGGAGGCAACAGGAAGGTGCAACGGGGAGAAATAACATTATTTCTCCTCGTTTCTTCCTACCTCTATGGGTGCTGCATTCAGCAGCGCACACAGAAAGAAAAAATCACCTCCATTGGTTGTTTTTGTGCAGGAAGGTACCCCTTCCTGCACAAAAGCAATCATCCCTATAATTCACACATCTTTGCACCATTGTGCAAGGGTGCCTGCATTGGCGCAAGGCAGCCCTTTGAGTGCCAGTGAAGGGAGAAAGGGCAGGAATCCGGTGTATCCTATAGATGCAGTGCATTCCTGCCCTTTTCTTTTGAAGCAGGGCAACCCAGCAGGAAGACTTGCAGCACTACCCTAAGCCAAAACAATGTAAATGAGGCCCCTAGTCCAGTCCTCAAGATATGTAAGGGAGTTACTTCTAGGTCTTGGCCAGTCAAGAAGATATGCAAAGGGTGTCACTTCTATGCCAAGTCAGGTCCATCTCATGTGCAAGCATGATGCATGTTAGAATATCGCTGATATAAATATTTTGTCCTAAATATCATGCTCACACTGCTGAGACAAATATTCCAGAATGGAGGAATTAGGATTTCCTTTGGATTGGACAGTCAGTCTCAATGCACATGATGTGATTTGATTGGGTCTAGAAATTACACCCCTTAGCTATCATATGAAGCAGTCAAGGTCTAGAAATGCCACCTCTTACACCTCATGTGCATTTATCCTCTGATGATTAAATCTGACAGTCCAGTTGTTAGACCTGGCATCTTTGACGTGTTTTTCCCTGTCTTTTTAGCTTCTGGCCTCCTTTTTTTGACTGTGTGCTGCATTTTGTTTTTGCTGGTTTTAGAACTCTGGGCACTTTACCACTGCTGACCAGTGCTAAGGTACAAGTCCTCCCTGTGTAAATTGTATCTGAAATTGGTTATCCATGATTGGCATATTTGATTTACTGGTAAGTCCCTAGTAAAGTGCATTGTGGGTGCCCAGGGTCTGTACATCGAATGCTACTAGTGGACCTGTTACACTGATTGTGCCACCCACATGAGTAGCCCTGCAACCATGTCTCAGACCTGCCACTGCAGTGTCTGTGTGTGCAGTTTTAAACTGCCATGTCAACCTGGCAAGTGCACCTACTTGCCAGGCCCAAACCTTCCCTTTTACTACATGTAAGGCAGCCTTAAGGTAGGCCCAGTGTAGCCCCAATGGGCAGGGTGCAGTGTATTTAAAAGGAAGGACACGTACTGGTGTGTGTTACATGTCCTGATAGTGAAATACTGCTAAATTTGTTTTTCACTATTGCAAGGACTATCTCTCCCATGGGTTATCATTGGAGTTCATCTACACAATTAGGATCAAATGGGATCTGTGAGATCCGGGGGGTACTGATCCCTAGTGGAAGTATACTTCACATAGAAGTACGACTGGCTGTATGTGAGCGGAGGACAGGGGGGAGAGATAATGAAGAACGAGTGTTATGTAGGGACCTACAGGGGAGAGATATCCCTCAGGACAAGAACCCTCACTCACCGTTAGGTGACATGCTTCATCATATGGGTTCCCTCCTCACACCGTAGTGTGAGCTACGACTCCCCGAGGGGAGGAGCAGAGGTGTTTTCTTCAGAAGATGAGCGTGGAAAGGTGGATGAATGAGGGGCAGAGTGCAGAAAAGTGTGAAAAGTGTGATGTAAAAATGTCTGTCTGAGTCCACTGAAAGTTTATTAGGTGGTCACAGCGACATGGTTAAAATGCAAGAGGCATGACTACACGGAAGGTGAAAACTAGGATCGCAGCTTTCTCAATGCGAACGGGCAGTTTCTCAACGCGAGCGGTCGCAAGCATACCCGACCACTCGCAATGAGAAACCCGACCCCCCCCCGCATTGAGAAATCTCACTGGGAGGTTTATTTTCCACGCTCGCGCTCGCCAACTTGATGTTGACGATCACGAACGAGGAAAAATCTCGCCGGGAGGTGGATTTTCCTCGCATGACGTTGGTGAACGCGAGCGAGGAAAAAAACTCCGCTCCGCTGCGCGAAGCGGAGTTTTTGGGAACTCCGCGAGCTCCGCGTAACGGGGAGTGCGGAAAACTCCGCAAACTCCGCAAACTCCACGAGCGGAGTGAGTTCACCGCCCAGGGTTAGACTCGTAGCCCACACTACGGTGTGGGGAGGGAACACATATGATGAAGCATATCACCTAACGGTGAGTGAGGGTTCTTGTCCTGAGGGATATCTCTCCCCTGTAGGTCCCTACATAACGCTCATTCTTCATTATCTCTCCCCTCCGTCCTCCGCTCACATACAACCAGTCGTACTTCTATGTATTATATTATCATTGGAGTTGCCTTGTAACTTCTTACAAGTGTAACTTTCAATTGGGAAGAGATAGATATTTGGAGTTTGGGGTCCCTGAACTCACAATTTAAAAATACATCTTTTGGTTTTTGAATTGCGTGTTTGAAAATGCCACTTATAGAAAGTGGGCATTTTCTTGATTTACCATTAGGTGCCTCTGCTTCCCTGTGGAATCCAACTCTGAGGGAGGATGACAGTTGGGTTGTTTGTGCATTCTAGACAGTCACACAAAGGGAACTGAGGTGTGCCCAGAAGATCATGATGACCCATCACCAGGCTGATGGGCCTTTCTGAGCTAGAGTGCTGGGAGGAGCTGTCACTAATACCTTAATCGGGCTGTGCCTGTCCTTACACAAAGTTGTCTGAACCCCCCTGTAGTATGTCTGGAGCCAGGTCAGGGAAAGGCAGGGTTTTGTGCACTACAAAGACTTTTCTTTGAAGTTTGCCTACTTCAAAGGCAGAAACTGGTATAAGTACTGGAGCTGTGACACCATAACTTCAGAACACTTCTGGACTAAGAGGATATTCTGCCAGGAAGTAGAGCTGGATAATGTAGGAGGAACTGACACTCTGCTGGTGGCTTTGTTGTGCTGGCCTACGGCTTGCTGCTTTTGTCCTGGGAGTTAAAGGGCTGGACTTTGCTTTCTACATCCTGCTTTTCAAGGTTCTCCAAGGGCTTGTTCAGGCTTGCCTCCAGTTAAGAAGTCTCAGGGCCATCACAGACTTCGCCTACCAGTGCCTGGACTCTTCTGCTGAGAATCCTGATTTGCCAAGTGCTGCCATATCCAGTTCCTGGGCCCTCGGAAGTGGAATCTGCTAAATCCAAGAATAAAATCCACGTATCGACTCTCAGCGCCAGTTTTTCCGACACAGGACTGCCGTGTGGTTTCAAAACCAATGCATCGCTGCTGTGCGGCTGAAGAAATGACGCAGTGCCTGCCATAAGGCTAAAAGATTGCCGCAAACCCAAGTCCCGAGCACCATGTCACCAACGTCCGTGGTGCAAGCTCCAACTCCGGAGCGGGCTCTCTTGTGCGGCTTAAGAAATCAACGCATCACCTGCTTCGTGGCTGTGAAATCGATGCAGCGCCTGTTCCACCGCCGTTGCATAGACGCAGCGCATCTGGATTTTTGATGTATCGTCCCTGTGCACCAAGTTCTTCATCAACATTGCCCAGCACTAAGGAACCCAGTCCGCGTGTCCGGAGAACAGCGCATCACCTCCCCTCACAGTAAGGAACCAACGCATCACCTCCTCTGGCAGTAAAGAACCGACACATCAGCTCCCCTGGGAGTAAGGAATCAACGCATTGCTTGCTTTTCAGGCGCCTCACCTCCCCTGCGCCTGTTTACATCTTTGATTTTGATGCATCCCAGGTACTTTGTGGTAAATGTGATGCATTCATAGTTTCTATGGACTGAACTATTTTAAAACTTTTAAAAGTGATATCTTAACTTTTGTATGTTGGATGTTTGTTGTTTTGGTCTTGTTTCATGCAGATAAATATTGGCTATTTTTCTAAACAGGTGTGGTGTCCTTTTATAGTGTTTTCACTGTGTTACTGTGTGTGTTTGTAGAAATGCAGTACACATTGCCCCTGAGATAAGCCTGACTGCTCGTTGCAAGCTACCAAGGGGGTGAGCAGGGGTTATCTTAGCTGTGTAATCCCTCTACCCTGACTAGAGTGAGGGTCCCTACTTGGACAGGGTGCAAACCACTGCCAACTAGAGACCCATTTCTAACACCAGTCAAGAAAAAAATAAAAGATTTCCTCTAAACTAGACTTTCAAACTAAGGAGCCTGAAACTGGGTTTGAGTGCATGGTATGGTACCAGAATATAATGGACTAAATATTGTGTGACCAAAATATTGTGTCCTTAATATTGTACACAAGAATATCGCCCAATGGAAGTTATTGATAAATAATCGACATCCAATGGAATTGTATGTTTGCAATTGATATTTAGGACTGAATATTGATATCAGCGATATTCTAACATACTACGTGCTTTCACATGAGATTTTGTGGGGCATATTCAAAGGAGGTTTTGAGTTTTGATATTTCCTTGAGAACTAGGTACTCAAAAGTTAGAAGTCATTGCAGACGATTGAGGGTTTAAATAGTGGATTGTAGTGTCAGATTGACTGTATAATTTAATCTAGTGTCAAGATTATTGACATTGGCAAAAATACTTGCATATCTAATTCTGCGAATACACTTATGGAAGTTATCATGTGAAGCAAAGAAATGGCTGAGTTCTGTGGGTATATAAGATAACCATTTGCTTGGAAGTGCAGTTCCTGTGGAGTAAAGAGTGTGGATAGATATATTCAAAATAGATATAGTGTCAGCTTGATACCACTGTCCTCCAAAGGTGTAAAAAAAACCTAGTAAGTATAATTGTTATTCAACACATCAGTAATATTTTCGGTGGGCCTGGTGCTCACCTTTGTAATAGTAATACTAATTTCCCCTGGATCGCCCTCAACCCCTAGTTCTACCCCTGTTCCATGGTAACTCTAAAATAAGGTTGTTTGTGGGAGAAATGCTGAAAGTGTCTTCTAGGGGATCAGGTTTTCAAGATGCCTGCCATCCAATTAAGAAAATTGTACTTTTGTTTAGATTTTGGTTCTGCCTTAAGGGCACTGAGAAGTTGTTCTATGTGAAGTTTGTGTATTGTAAAACTAGTCACTGAGGTAAGGGTAAACTTTTTTCATTTGAGTAGCTCTTGATATATTTCTGGGTTTTACTGAGCTTTTTATTTTGTTCTATGGCGTTAAAACTAGCAACTGTTTTCTTCAACGGGCATTCTTTGCATAAGAAACTCTTCAGATTCAAGAATTGTTGGGGCATATTCTCAAGGACTTACCACCGAGTCAGCGGCACTTCATCGCAGCCAAAGTGGCGATAGATTTATCACCCTATGCACAAGCTGGTGCTAACAGCCTATATCGCCAGTTTTCCTGCGATAGCAGTCGCAAAAAACATCGCCACGGATGACACCGGCAACTAACGCTAATGAGATGCAGAGTAGGCGTTCCCATGCAAAAAGCCGCGACAACACCACTTCGCAACATTCTCAACGACCAGCCAGATCGGCGATAAGATCACAAAACATGCGATAAGGCACGTTAGCAGCAGGGAACTAACATGTGCTCTTTCCTGGTATTAAGTCGGACGATAACCTGCACCAGAAATGGGAGCCCAGCCCACAGCCACACCAGAAGAACAACAGATGCCATGGAGCTACTGATCATGCAGCTCGGACACCCAAGAGGGCCACAACACCCACCGCCACCACCCCTAGGACCCCCCTCCCTGGGGCCCTACCCCGGGCACCCCCGTCCCCCCGGACAAAGAGATTTTACACCAACTTTACGAAATCATGAACAAAACAATTCGCCTGATGTCGCACAATTACAACAATTAACATTCATGTGTGGTCCGAAAAAGGAGAATCATTCATTCATCTCTGAATTTCCAAACAAATCAATTTATTCAAATTTAACTCAAAACAACTATTTGGAAGAGTCATGGCGGGTCTTCTCTGGACAATCTGTAAGTCACAGCCTGCAAGACAAAATTCAAGATAAGAAGGTGTGTCATGCTCTCATCAAAGGACAGAGAGAGAGAGAAAGAGAGAGAGAGTGAAAAAGAGGGAGAGAGAGAAAGAGAGAGAAAGAGAAAGAGAGAGAAAGAGAGAGAAAGAGAGGGAGAGAGAGAGAGAGACAGTGAAAGGAAGAGAGGGAGAGAGAGAGAAAGAGAGAGAAAGAGAGAGAAAGAGAGGGAGAGAGAGACAGTGAAAGGAAGGCTCTTGGCACATACATGCCAACTGTTGTGTGTGTATCGCTATTGGTGCACCATAAGCCTAAGGCCTAGCCCCAAATGCAGCGTGAAAGCCACATCACATTTCCAGAATGCAAGCAGTAGTCAGACTAACATTAGGGATGAAAGCTCCTTTGTCTCAATACATAAGGCGGAAGGAAATCTGCACCTCCGACCTTGGTCTTGCATGCAGCAGGCACCCCCTGAGAGAGATACCATAGCAGATGATGACGACTCCCACACTACGCACAGCGCTAATGAAAGACCAACGTATCCACACCCCACACACAGAAGTCCTTGCTCGAGGTACTCTTGCATGGAATGCCCTTGACAGTTACGTACACAACAACCCATATGTCCAAACGTTGCACACACATACGACTCATTGCTCCGAGCTGTGGCATATCATCCACATAACTGCCACAGGTCAGAAGAGTGCCGGTTCTACGAGAGCCACCAACGCAATGGCAGAACATCCCGGGCACATGCACAACCCCTGTCACGTGGAACTGTATCGTGCATGTATGCTGCATTTGTTGGGGGCACTGCCACTGGCAGTGTTGCGCATCAGTTACCGTCTGAGCTTCCGTCTTGCGTACGTCACCTGCGTCCAGCCCTGGTTCCACTGTCGATCATGCATATTCGAGTGGCCCATGTATGTCTGCCTATCCAACACAACGGTAGCTCAACTGGATTATGACTTGTGTGTGCGCCCCCTGTTGGCCCACGACCAGGAGTGTAACCGTGATACCCGTTCATGGGATGCCTTGATATTTGGCGTATGTGCTGGCAGTTGGGCATGGGAGATTGCACAAGTCCTCGTGTGCAGTGACCACATCGAAGCGCTCCCCTATTGGGCTGTGTTGCGCATTGGTGAAACGGCGTGGACTGAGCACATCTGTCCGGTCCAGTTAATGGATTGGCTCGCCCTCGTGTTCGTTGAAGTCGACAACGACGTACTCTTGGAACTGATTGCCCAGGAAGCTGCGCTCGCATTCATGGACGAGTAACTACCTGCCTGCAGCCACAACTGCTTGTAACCCAGAGCACAGGTCCTAACACCTTGTTGCATCTTGGAGAAATGGTCACATATCCCACCACAACAGTGGACATGGCTGCATTCGCCTGGACTCAGAATGCATGTGCGTGCACCTACGCGTGTTGACACACACCTGTGCAAGGTGAGGCAGTCCCATGGGCGGAGCTGCACAGCGTCGCTTGTCAAGGTTCCTAAATCTGACATACTGCTGGAGGGAGAGTACACATATGGCAATGTAGTACTACATGTGACCTACTTGGACCCTTTCACCTGCTCACTGTCAGCAGAGCAGACAGTCTGCGCAGTCCGGTGGTACAGCACTATGCAGATCCCATGGGCTGTGAGTCATGTCCCCTGACACGGGGCAATGAGCATACGCCAAACATCACATGACTTGTCCAGCAAGGCAAGGTGGGCTGAGACCGTTGCCATCCGTAATGATTGGTGTTCATTTTTGCCTCCCCATTTCTTGCACCTCTACATGTTCCCATGCTGCCTGTTAGTGTCTGAAGCATTGGTCTGCATGTTGTGGCCCTTGCCCATACTGACACGCACATGCTAATCAAGTCTACGCCACTTCACTAGTGTTCAACTGTGATGAGTGTTGATTAGAATGACAAATCGTGTGCCTCAATGAGCATTGTCCGTACACAGGGAGGGACTGATTGACACATTTCACTTAGGGGTGAGTCCCTATTGCCATCTCCACCTCTGTGAGCCAGACATTGTGGTTGGGATAGTAGCTGGTAGACCTGTGCTCTTACGTGTCTTCAGCAATGTGAGTATGATGTCCAACTTCTTGCCATGTGGATCAATGTGATCCATCAAAACAGGCTGTGTCTACACAGTTGAGTGTGAGTAGGTATGCAAAGAGATGTTCTGTTGTCACATGTGATGAGGGACACTACTTTAGGCCTGCTACCGAATTAGACATTTTTACACACAGCCCCATTTAATACATGGACGTGGGGCTACGTTGGGGGGTTGCGAGATTAGTGTTCATGAGCAATGAGTCCACAGCTAGTTCACACCTTCACAGTCATCTAATTGACCATGTGGGTCAGGGTCAAACATGCGCATTGATGTCATTTCCCAGGGTGTACCTTTTTGTGCAATCAATGTCCCTACATTCATCCATACTTTTATACTTGATTGAACATAGACATGACACATCTGTGTGATTTGGAATGTTTTATTCACATTCGGTGGAGTGTCGGAGCAGGAGCAGTACATGGCCATGCAAACCCCACATTACATGGTTGCCCAGTGAAGGGCCAAACAGAGTCCTTTGGGGAATGACAATTTAATCGGAAGAGGAAGAGTTCAGTCCGCAGCCTGATTGCTGTGTCATTGGTAACCAGAGCAGATATGGCAGTCCATGTCGGGGTCCAGGTGAATGTCGCAGAGTGTTTCGGGGGACAGTGGAAGGTGTTGTTCCCGGGCATGATGCAGAGGGCTGAACCATGAAGGAACAGGCCATATGGTGGGGATGAATGCTACAACCTCCTTTGTCACACAGAGTCATTGCCATCCACATCTTAGTCCTCTGATATGTCTTCTGTGTCAGGTGTGTCAGGTGTGTGTGGTGGTGTTATGGCTGCATCACTGTGTGCCACTGACACATCAGGTGGCGGAGGTGTTATGGCTGCATCACTGTGTGCCACTGACACATCAGGGGGTGGAGTTGGTATGGCTGCATCACTGTGTGCCACTGACACATCAGGGGGCGGAGATGTGTGTCGAAGTCCCTGCAGCAGTCATCTGGGACAGGCTCTGTGGCAGCAATGGCAAGATGAGGTTCTGCAGGGCATGGAAGATCCCAGCTTCATCTCGCTGGTGTACAGCCATGGCAGCCATCGTTCCAGCCTGCATCCGCTCCATGTTCTCCATTGTCCTCCGAATCTGTGCCAACTCTGTGCTGTCATCGCTGGAGCATGTCTGACTAGACAGTTCTTGTATCCGAGTAATGGCTCCAGCGAGGTCAGCCAAGGATTGTTGTAGAGCATGGAACGGACTGTGGGTGTCCGTTAGGGACTGTAAGTGGTCCCTGATGGGACTCATACACCGACGTATGGCATCAAGTTTGGCTGCCATGTGGTCGAAACCCACCCGCACCTGTTCAGCCAGCCCTCTCTGGCAGTCTGACACACGTCGTTGGAATGCCATGTGTCTTTCCGTGAGGTGCTGGGAGCCAGCCGTGGTGGTGGGTGCTTCCTGCTGTGTGGGCTGTGCAGGGGGTGGGGTCACCTCGATGCAGCTGGGCTGCCCTGCTCCTGGAGGTGGGGTGCGGAGGCTGTCCACGAGCCATTGGAGGGTGTCAGAGCAGATGGCCAGGGGTTCCTCCTCCTCCTCACTGAAGAGATGTCTGGTCTGCTCTGCAGGAGGTGTTGATTGTCCCTCTGCAATGTGAACGGGAGATGCAGGTTAACAGTGTGTTCCATGTATGTTGACGCATTGTACATGTTTACATACAGACTGCATGACAATGTACATTGTGACTGTTTTGGATGAGCTGGCTATTTGATGGGAGATAGTGGACATTTCGACTACATGACGGATGTGAGGTTGTTCTCGTACATTATCATCTCACAGTTTCCTGCTATGCCAGATGTGATTGGCCAGTTTCTACGCACAAGCGGCACCAGTTGTGTCCTCTGTTCTGTAGTGAATGTGTTGCACTTTGTGCCACATTGTCATTAATGTTGATGCGCTGTGATTGCTATGTGTGTGTGCTGCATTGTGGGAGAGTCGCCCCTGCAGCTCTGATTTAGCGGCCCCTTATCCCTTTGAGGCGGTGTGCCTTTGACTTGTGTGCTTTTAAGGTGCTGAGATGTTGGCGACTTGGGTCATTTGTGCTCTTGGACGGTTTTTGTACTCTTGTGCATTGTTTGTCTGCAGATGTGTTGTTGACGTCAGGGGTTGTATGTGCACGTGGATGTGTCAGAGTGTGACCTGCTCCTTTGAGGATGTGATCCACACTGGGCCACCTCAGTGTCGTGTCATGCACCATGTCATGTATTTTGACTGCAGCCATGCTATTGGTCATGCAGTGTCACTTGCATTGTCAGTGTGGCTCACAGAGCCGCTGCTTTGCTGGATTCAGCACATGTGCATGGGTAGATTGTGAGATTGGTGATAGGGAGGGGGGCCCCTTTGTGCACATAGTGGACGGGGGCCTACTTGGTGTTTCTATGTGTGCTGCAGTGTTCCAAGGGTATCAGGGACATGTTCCACAATCATTGTGGGTGTGCAGTGTGCTATACATAATTGTGCATCTGTGCCATTGTGCCCATCTCCCCCCGTCCTCCCAGTCCCTGGTCGTTACTCACCCTGTTGCTGTTGGGTCAGGTCATATCGAGCTGTATCCGGACCCCTAACTCCTTGCACCGTCTCCACACTGATGACTGTGGCCACCATTTCCTCCAGCTCATCCAGCTCCTCCTGTGGCGCAGGACTCCCACCTCCAGTCGCCGTTGCTGCCTTCTGGTTGGCAGCAAGTTTCTGCTTGGTTTGGCTATTCACATCATGCCAGCACCTCTTGACCTCCTCCATTGACCTCCTCAACACTCCGACTGCATTCACGTTGTTCACGATCGACTGCCATATTTCCGTTTGTGTTGCCAATGACACAGCGGAGGTGACGAACAGTTGTTGGTAGTGTCCTATCACCTCGGTGACGATGATCCGCTTTTCCTGCAGACTGAACCCCGTCTTCCTGTAGTACTTGAAATTTTGGCTTCGTGTCATAAGCATCGTCGAATCATGACGATTTTGGTATCAGCAGAACGACAATGACGAACATACTATATCCAGGCAATTTCGGCGTGTTCGAATGGCTGGATCACCTTCAAATCAGGGATCTCGTCCTGAACCCTCGGGTTCCATTTGTGCATGGCAGCCATTTTAAGTGGTTGCCCTCACATAGGCTGATAACTAAGGCCAAAACGAGTCTGAAGGACACGTACACCTTTGTTGACTTTTGTGTGACCTGGGCAAGCTGACTCCACTGCCTGAAGCCAAACCTGTTCGACCAGTTCCTTTCCCAGTGACCGATCAAGATTAGTATCAAGGCACAGCAAACCATAAACCTTTCATCACATTCAAACCACTCCTAATCTCTCACACACCTGTCTATGTTTCTTTCTTTATGACTTGCTTTACGAGGAGGAGGTGCCCGATTTTATTAGGGGTCCATCTGATATCTGATGAGAATGTCGGGCCTTGCCGGAAATTGGTCTTGGGATGGACAAACTGAAAATGGGCTTGTCATCATGACTCTGCTTTTTCAATGTTGTAAATATCTGAATGGTAAACTGTAAAGAAGGAATGTTAGGTATTTTGCATGCTTGCACAAGCTAGGACTGCCCCTTACTTGTATGCTGAAGTTTGTAACCCTGAGAGCATATAAAAGGCCTCTGTTCTTTGTATTCCTCAGACTGCCTCATACAGTTGCTACGGCTTCTGTGTGACGTGGCCTCACTTATGTAAGTTTAATAAAGATGTCTTTTCATATTTCAGCTTCTGTAAAGTTCTTTATATTAATAAGATCCCTGAGTTGAAGATTAGATTTACTTCAAATGGCGCAGCTTCATCAGAGAAGTGGCTTTCTGTGGGAGATCTTGTCAGGAGACTGAAATCTACTGAGGAGGACAGAACAAGATTCTACTAAGGAGGTACTCTGTGCACAAGGATTCTGGAGATTCTTTGTTTCTGCAGCCCAGTACATTTCTGATCTTCCTGATTTTTGATCCTCCACATGACGTCACTCCTGACTGAGAACCTTTTTGGCGTGAGTATTCTAAAAGACCGTTAGGTCATGTAGAACTTGACAGATAGAATTTGGATAACCTTTTGATTAGTAAAAGTAAGAGTTAAGTATAAGTGGGTCGCTCCCAGTCGTTTGTTCTTTGGTTCCTTGGTTCCTTTGAGTCTTAGTTTGATTGGTTCTTAGTTTGTTTGGTCCTTAGTTTTATTTGAAGATTGCAATTTTCAAAAACCGAGGGTCTTGTATATTTACGAGTGTATCGATAGAGATAGCCCCTTGAAGTTTGAAGCTAGATTAGTGAGCTATAAGATGCCTGATCTTAGCAAATTTGGAGCTTTATGTTGGCCAACTTTGTATACGTTTGGATTAGCCGGCTTCCTCTAAAGGGAAAATCTAAATAGGTTTAGATTTACAAACATATTTCTTCCTTGGTGATTTTGTATCCCCAGGGAATTAAAATATGACATAATACAAAACAAGGATCCTTTGTTCTGCGCAGTTTTTATGAATGAAGATATGCAGAACGATTTTGTTTGGTGTTCTGCTAACCAAAGCTAGTGAATTGAGTGTATTTTCGTAGTCTTTTAAAAAAAAAAAAAACACAATTGAGAAGCGTTTCTTGTAAATATAACTTACGACTAGTATTTACAAATGGTTTGGTTCTAGTACAGTCTGTGGGCTGTCCTGAGTATTGATAGGTGGGTTAAAATGTGTGTGTTTAAATGTCTGTGGTTTTCCTATTAGTGCAACTTCTGTAAGAGAATAGCGTTGGCGCTATTCATGAAATGCATGGCTAAAAGCGCGCCGTATTGTGTGTCCTGAGTGTTTCACCCCTTTCTGTTTATGTCTCAAATGAGCTCAATGTCTGTTCGTGGTTTTTCTTGATGTTTTCAGTCTATTAAGCAACATTTTGTAAGTATATTATTGGGTCTGTTGCTAAATAAAATTGTCCTTTTAGAAAGAAAAATGTGGCGCCAAATTTTGTCATGTTTTAAGTTAGGCTTCTGTGTTTAGGCTTATAAATAAATGCGTCTAAAATGATAGGCAAGGGATGCAGCTTGCTCTTATATGTGGAATTATCAAAAATAAAAGGGTTTATTTATTTATTTATTTATTTTTATTTTTTATTTTTATTATTAATTATGAAAAATAATTATTAAAAATAAGTGCTACAAAATTCGTTTTTTACTATTCATGAAGCTTAAAGCTCATACTATGACATCCTAGCATTAAAATGTAATTTAAGTTGTGCTATACCGAATAATGACGACATTAGCATATGGATTTTCACTTGGCGCAGGTGTAAAAAACTCATTTTTCTAAAGATTTACATGAGATATGTCATATATCTAATATCTGTAATGTGTAAAGAACATCCTGAGGATGATTAATATGTAACATACTTATGGGATATTTATTTTTAAGTGCCCCAAACATCAAAGTCGAATTTGGGTATTTTTGCCATTTAAAATAGCTTTAAAGTGCTTTAGGCTTCAGTAAATGAATACATTTAGGTATAAAACACAAATTTGCAGGTTATTCCCATTTTGGGTTCACTTGTTGCTGCTTATGATACTATTACAAGTTTACCTGTGTTGTGAAGGGATATACATGACGATGTGTATCCTGCAAACAGTTGGGTAGATTTGCTTTGACACTAAATTTCACAGAAAGACAGACAACACTTCACCAGTGTATGTCAAATTTGGCTTTAATGGTATTTGAAGGAAAAATAAAAAGATATCAAGGAAACAAGGTTTCATATTTTTTTTCCCTGAAGAAGGAACTGGAACATTAGCGGAGGTTACCGTATATGGTTTAGCGGCCAGCGGTAGAGCCAACCTTTTGTCACCCCCTGATGTCACATCATGCCTAGTTATTGGGGATTTTAGCTGTGTCCTAGTTCCATTTCCTTTTTCCATATTCTTTTCACCAGTTTGCCTTTTTATTGATGTATTGTTCAAGTTCACACTTCCAGACCGCAGTAATATATCAGAAACCCCCATATTATGTATAATTCCTTTGCATCACCAGACTGGTTTTCAAGAATTCTCTTTAGGCCCACTGCAATGTTTTCCAGTCTGATTGTTAGGATAGTGATGGACTGGTTAACTGACTCAATACTATAACAAAACAAGTTTTCCATCTCAATAGGAGATACCTTACATTTTTTTTTTTTTTGAACATGACAAATTTTCAATGACTCTTTTTAATGTGGTTATTTTTACCCTTTTGTTCATACTGCTTTAATTTTTGGTGGGATCAGATGTGTTCTAAATTATGGAAAGACCAGGACTCTCTAGTTCTTGTCTTTTGTTTCCACATTTTGATCATTAGCCTGTGTATTGCATAGTGCACCTGATGCACAACTTTTAAAGGAGGTATCTACATGCCCCTGATAATCTGTATTATGCGATTTTTCTTTTGAGATGTTTTTAAGACAAGGAATTTAGGAACACCTAGACTTAATCATGTCGCTATCTACCATTAGATGATGGAGAATATGCTCTCACACGGAAACCCAATTGAAGAGCCTAGAGGCACTGTTGTGCCTACTGCCTTTGTCTTTGTATTGCCTTTGAGAAATGACAGTGTGTTCTAGACCAGAACTGTCTCATGGCATATGGCCATTCCTCGCAGATTGCAGGCCACCTGCTTGCAGTCCCCTTGTTAAAACACAAATAAATTGTATTCGCATTAATTTTAAGAAAACAACTGCGTCACATTTCCTACTTCACAAATGAGAGGCGGACGTCTGGTATCTCCGAAGTATTATGCTTGCTTCATCAGAAGGCGTTGAACATCAAAAAGAAGCAGGAGAGTTTCAGTGCAAAAGAGCGAAAGGATTGAGGCCTGAGTTTTTCACCTGTCATGTGCTGGTAACCTCTGACAGTGTGCAGTCCCTTGAGCCCCTCGGCCTGAGTTTTGGCCACACAACCCTTTTCCTTTGCTCCAACGGAAGTGCAGTGCACCGGAAGATGCAAGAGTGGGAAAAGGCACTACATTATGGTGCCCATCAAAGAGCAGCCTGAGCGTCCTCTGACACTGAGTAATGAGTGTCGGAGCCTGAGAATGTAGACCCGGATCTGCATAAGATGATCTGTGCCCTTGATCAATGAGGAGCACACTATCTGTAGTGCCTGCCGCAGAGGAGAGATATCGGTGCACTGCCTTGAGACATTGAGACTTTCAAATGAGCTGTGAGTGTTTGCCAGGAGGGCACTCCAACGGATACTGAAAAACACTATTTTTCATATAAGGCCTGAATCAAGAGGCCCATGCAACAATGGGAGAAGATTTGATGGACGATGGAAGCTCGCCAGAGAGGCTTGAACGGACTTTGGACATAATTGATGCATAAAGTGGTTTCCGTGTGATTGCATAAAATAGGTGTTATGAGACTGTTTCTTATTGTTTTGCTGGCATTTGTCTTAAAGTAGTATTCTGTTTAGTAAAAGCAGAATAAAGTCCATTCTCTGGGGAAGAGTATTCCCTTTTCACCTCAGAGCATTGATGAGGATCACCACTGTTTCACCTGAACATGTAATAAATTACTGAAATACATAGGAGCCCTAAAAATGTTACTAGATAATTTTAGGATTTACTTTATGCTTAGGGTGGTGAAAAATTATGAATTCGTTTGTAATAGTGGTCACTACTTTCTCCTGTTGTCTATATGTTCTTAACAATGTGTTTTCTAGTGTTTTTAAACATGACATTGTCTTTTATGGGTGGGATTGTTTTTTTCTACCCAATTGACATCTGTACCCACCTCCCAACCTATGTCTCTTCCTACTACTACTTCTTTGCATTCTTTCAATACTTTACCTGAACACGAACTGGTTAGGAGGTCAGAGTTTATTAATAATTCCTTTGTACCGCTTCTGCATCAACACCAGTTAGTAGTGAACATCACTAATTGTTGGGTGTGTGGTCTTATGCCACATACTACAGATAGAGGTATTCCCTATTTGATCCTGCTATGTGTGGCCTCTGTGCTACATCGTGTGTAAGGAAGCCTGTATCAAGGTACGAGCTAAGCAATAGGATGATGCTACAGCAACATCTCAATGAATTTGTGAATATAGACCTGGACTCAGATTAGCGTGAGTATATATATTAATTGCCTATGTAAGGGCAAAAGGAGGGTCTGTAGTACTTGAAATTTTGGCTTCGTGTCATAAGCATCGTCGAATCATGACGATTTTGGTATCAGCAGAACGACAATGACGAACATACTATATCCAGGCAATTTCGGCGTGTTCGAATGGCTGGATCACCTTCAAATCAGGGATTTCGTCCTGAACCCTCGGGTTCCATTTTGTGCATGGCAGCCATTTTAAGTGGTTGCCCTCACATAGGCTGATAACTAAGGCCAAAACGAGTCTGAAGGACACATACACCTTTGTTGACTTTTGTGTGACCTGGGCAAGCTGACTCCACTGCCTGAAGCCAAACCTGTTCGACCAGTTCCTTTCCCAGTGACCGATCAAGATTAGTATCAAGGCACAGCAAACCATAAACCTTTCATCACATTCAAACCACTCCTAATCTCTCACACACCTGTCTATGTTTCTTTCTTTATGACTTGCTTTACGAGGAGGAGGTGCCCGATTTTATTAGGGGTCCATCTGATATCTGATGAGAATGTCGGGCCTTGCCGGGAAATTGGTCTTGGGATGGACAAACTGAAAATGGGCTTGTCATCATGACTCTGCTTTTTCAATGTTGTAAATATCTGAATGGTAAACTGTAAAGAAGGAATGTTAGGTATTTTGCATGCTTGCACAAGCTAGGACTGCCCCTTACTTGTATGCTGAAGTTTGTAACCCTGAGAGCATATAAAAGGCCTCTGTTCTTTGTATTCCTCAGACTGCCTCATACAGTTGCTACGGCTTCTGTGTGACGTGGCCTCACTTATGTAAGTTTAATAAAGATGTCTTTTCATATTTCAGCTTCTGTAAAGTTCTTTATATTAATAAGATCCCTGAGTTGAAGATTAGATTTACTTCATTCCTCTTCCTCTTCTCCTTGCCCTTCCCCGACCCCGAGGTTCCTTGCTGGTCGTCTGTGGGGCTTGTGGGGTTCGCGTTGTCCTCTGCACTCGGTCCGGGTGCATCCATGGTGCTACGCAGTTTATTTTTTTTTGTCTTTTTTATTTTTCTGCTTTTATAGAGCATTTTCCCGCATGACGCATGGGAATTGCAGGCCTGTCGCTGGTTATCGCTGAATTTTTATCGCGATTTGGGGCATCGCAACTTTTTTCACGTTTGTGTTTCGCATTTTTTCGGCGTTGCGTTAATTTTAATGCGGTCATTTGGCGCGTTATCGTGAGACTATCGCATGGTGCCGTCGGGTTGAGAATACAACATTAACACGGTGTTATTTTCCCGCGATAGACTGCGGTGTGCAAAGTTGCGTTAAGCTAATTTTGCGATAATTATCACACGTTCTTGAGAATATCCCCCTTTGTTTCCCAACTAAGCAAATTTTTTCTTCTCCCTTCTTGTTGTGCTCAAGAGCACTGTCAATCCATAGGACCATCGAATGCCTGCAATAGGTTGTGGCTAGATGGCTAAAGCTTAAGCAAAATTTTGGGTGATTTATAAAAATGATCGCTGAGTTTTATCTCTTTTCCTAATGGGATCATGCCTGCTTTTAGAGAATAAGTAGGCATGCAAATGTCAAAGTTGGTACTATTATTTTTTTTAGCTTTTTCATCTAGTCCAAAAGGACCTGTGACATGTGAATAGGTTGAAGATTGGAAGAGTCCCCCCAAAAAGAGGGCCTACTGATTATTCTGTTTATGTACTCATCAGAATAATTTGAAACTTATTTTTGATTCATTCTTATCCAAGTCATTTTTAATTAAATTTAGCAGTAGGTTAGTTCAAACTGCAATCTACAACAAGCTCTCGATGTCAAAAGACTGCACCACCTCGCAGACCCCAAGTGGAACCAGATTAAGTATATATCTCTATCAACAATATCCACGTGAGGTATCACTTCAAGAAAGTGTAGTTAAAAATGAGATACATTAAATAAAAATCACTCATCGTTAAATGACATCAAGAAGAGAACACAATTTGTAATAAAAGCCATGAAAATGGCTCAAACTGAAATTTTTTTTATTAGGCCTTGGAGTAATTTTAATTATAACGGAGTAATCAAAGTAATTGTGATAATTTCGCATTACTCTATGATGTGTAATTACCAATAACGCGATTACGCCCACATGCGTAATTAAGAGTTAATTTGAGGGAAAAATAAGCACAGAAGCAATGAATTTAGCAAGTGCGCAGCAGCTGCTCACACATCTGTTTGTTTTGCATTTAGAGCTATTTTATTAGCGCAAAATGCATCCTCTCAACCATTTTGGATGTCAGGGTGCATTTTGTGCTAGGAAAATAACTCTAAATACCTTGAGTAGGTTGGGAGGAAAAGTATGCTGCTATTTGCGTTCTGTTGCGTTAGGGCAATTTATTAGTGCAGTATGCATCCTCTGGCCCATTGTGGGTATGAAGGAGCATTTTTGCACCAATAAAATAGCTCTACATGGCGAATTACTCTTCTTGCGAAATTACACAGAATCTTGTGCAATTTTATGTTAATTACTCGTAATTATGCTACAGCAAATTACGTGAGTTGAGCCCACCCCTAGCTTTTGTATGAATTTATGAAAAGCAGGCAGAGACATATAACGTTAAAAAAACTTTCAGAAACATGCTGAGTGTGGAAAGTGACCACACTCTGCTAGTGGTGACAGGTACAGCCTGAATGGTGAATAAGAAGCAAAAATATCAATAGACAATATACAAACAAAAACAATAAAATAACAGACTGTATTAATGATTAAATCAACTGGGACTTCCAAAAAATGGATTATGCACTCAGAATCCCGTGGTTCAGTTATGTAGAGTCTCCTCTGGCATTGTTGGGACTGCACGATATATATGAAACCCCACTGCTATGCGCTAGTTTTCCGAAGCTTTAGTTAAACTGTGGGGCATATTAGCAAGAACCTCGTTAAAATTATCGCCGTTTTAGCGGCAGGAAACTGCCGCTAAAACGGCGATAATGGGCTTGCTAATATGCGTTATAGAATTTCAATAGAAGCCCAGGTTAGGGGCATATCAGCAAGGGACGGCGATAATTATCGCTTAGCGCGCTTAGCGCTAGGATAATTATCGCCGTCTATCTCTGGAATTTATCGCCCTGGTAGCGTGTTATTAACAACGCGTTACTCCAGGGCGATAAGAATTCCAGCGATAGCGGGAAATCGCCGCTTTGCAGGGAACATCGCTGGTTTTCCAGCGATGTTCCCTGCAAAACGGCGTAGCACCTTGCTGATACGACCCTGTGGTCGTATCAGCAGAATCCATCTCCCATGAAAAGTATGCTTAAGTCAGGAATTTAACAGACGTTAAATTCCTGAGTTAAAGCTGAGGTAGCGCGATTTTTTTTTATCGCTGCACCTCCTTGTTAATATCGCGAAGCTGCCTTCGCGATATTAACATGTGTTGTTTTCACAGCCACGCCTTCTTTGCATCTCATTAGCGATGCAAGGCGAGGCTGTGAAAAAACGGGCTCTACATCAAGGAAACACGCGCTAGCGTGTCCTTGATGATATTGCGATATAATTATCGCCGCTTTTCGCCCAAAAACGGACGCTAAAGCGGCGATAATTATATCGCCAGCCCTTGATAATATGCCCCTTAGATGTCCTGCACATCTAACCTGGGCTTCTATTGGAATTCTATAACGCATATTAGCAAGCCCATTATCGCCGTTTTAGCGGCAGTTTCCTGCCGCTAAAACGGCAATAATTTTAACGAGGGTCTTGCTAATATGCCCCTAAATTTTCCTGGCAAAGGCACGAAATGACCGAGTGGGTGCAAATAAAGACAAAAGCACAGTAATTTTATACCAGACACTACCACCTGAAAATCCTGGTGCATTTTCTTATTTGTCCTTTGTTCAAAACCCACAGAACCGATTTGTTTCGATATGCTTTCGTCTAAATGTTATCCCTCTTATGATTGGTTTCCCCGAAAACACTTATGTACTTAATCAATTGTCACCCTGTCCTTGTGACAGATAATCTATCCAGTCTAATATGCATTTTTTATTCTTTTAGGCCCTTTGTATAGCCAGGAGAGAAAGAAGTATATTATTCCCCTTTTGCGTAAACATGCTTTTAGACAGTGTTTTCCAGCTTTATATTGTATTCAGCAATTGGCAGATCCCTATGTATGTAATACTATTGCTTCTTTTCTCTGGGCAATTTTAAAACGTCACCAAGTTTTTTAGCTGTTGCAACTGTGGTTAGGGCAGAGTTTCTTCTTCTTCATCTTCATTATTATAGCAAGATCTTAAAGGCTGGCTTATAATGACAATTTTTAGGGGAGATGTGGGGCATAGATTATCTTTTTAGTCCTGTCTTTCCCTATGCGTTTTTATTTAGATTTAGACAATACAGTAGGAGGGAATAAATGTAGGTCGTTTTGGGATTCTCAACTATTATCATTTGAAGTGATGGATTTTATCAGCATCTTAGTATTGAACATGGTACAAATATGTCTGTTTTTTTCGAAATACTTTTTTAGTGTCAAAACAGTTACATGTATTTATTGTACTTTTATGCGTTTTAATTAATGTGAATAAAGTTTGTATGACTGACTGATTAAATCAATATAATTCAGGTCTTGCATACTGTGTTTAACAAATATAACGCATCTGTATAGCTGGGTATGGCAACAGTGTTTCAAACCAGGCATAATTGGAAGGGTCATCTCAGGATGAAGGAGAGTGGACAGAGCACGAAGGAGAGTGGATTTAGCACTAGAAGTGTCTCTTACTACAACACAATTATTAAATCTTTTCAATCAATCAATCAATGATACTTTATTTCGGTTTGAGAAACCATAAAAGCATGCAAACAAAGGTTAAAGCCATTAAAATATGTTAGTTCATAAAAATATATTAATTCATAATAAAATTCAAATAACTGACAAATACAGAGTCAGTATGGCCTAGTCACGAGTTAACAGTGCCACTATGCCATACATACTTGTAATTATCAATAGCCCAAGGCATTGTATGAGTGCATAGAAGCCTACACAAGTGAGCCTGAGATTGATTTGTCAATTCTCTGAGGATTTGTCTTTAAAATAAGCATAACCTGCTTTATAAATCATTAAAAAAAGACCACAAAGCACTGTGTAGCTGCATCCGTACAGGCTCATAGACACTCTAAAACTCACTTTTTAAGCATTAACGAATACTGTCTGGTGTCATGGTCATGATAATTGCGCAGAGTGTGAGTCCAACAAAAACATAACATCATAATAAAAATATAATTTTCGCTGTAGCATAATAAACAGAGCAGCCAGCTCCATAAAAGTGCACAAGATGCTCCCCATGTCAGATAACCCTGTACCTCATGTCATTAGTTGGCAGCTTAAGCCACTAAATACAGAAAAATTGCTAATAGGACATAGTGTTTGTTCAGATAGTCCACTTCTAGTCAGTGAAGAAAGTTAGCTACCGCACACACAACAGGCTCGTTTGTTTCAGCACACAGCAACCTAAAAGTGGTAAAGCACTGCCTCGTTCCAAGCTGCTGGCAAACTGCCAATCTTCCTTGGGCAAGCATAGCCTAGACAGAAGAAAAAATAATGCAAAAGTGTCTCATCCTCCTGTAGACAGACTGGCCTGGATCACCCTTCCACTTCTGGCAGAAGGACTTAACAGGGAGGGTGCCAAACAGAAACTTGGCATACAGCATCCAAGCTAGCGGTACCAAAATGTGATCAAGGAAGAGTTCAAACCTGCAGTGATACTTGAAGTCCATAAAATCAACAGTAAGGGACACTCTTATCACAGACTTCAAGCCCCAAACCTGGACCCAGTACATTTCCTTGATCTGGGCCTTAGATAATGGATTTGTGTGAGACTCATTCCCCAGTGGTATTGTAAGCCCAATTGGGTCCATAGTGACTTAAGGAAGGCTAGCTACTTGATCTTGTTACTCTTGTCCATGGCAACTATCTCTTTGAAGGTGCAGTAGTAATTATCTAAGGCCAGAGTACACCTCAGTCTTCGCCAATATGCAATTGGTCTAAGCCTGGCCTTGTTTGAGATTTATATTATGCCAGTGTCCATAGTAGAGGGAGAGTAGGGGTACTCTTGGGCAGATTCAATATTGATCTTAGGAAGTTACTTTTGCCAGTTGGCAAAGTTGATAGACCCATGTAACCCCATACTTTGGCACCGTATGAGGCAATCCCTACTGCCTTGGATTGGTAAATATTGAGAGCTGGTGAAAACTGTCTGGTTTTGGAGGAGTTATATAACTTTCAAATCCCTGAGGAATAGTGATTCAGACTGAGGCCACTGTTCCTGATTTGGGGAAGCCAAAAGATTTTGGAGGAAACTCTGATGGCCAAGTAATCAAACTCAGTCACCCTTTCCCAGTTGGTGCCACTCAGTTTAATGGACCCTTTAAAGGCCCTATGAGGATTGATGGACATGAAGTTTGTGTTATTCAGGTTGATTTCCAAACCTGTCCATCAAAATCTGTAAGCCCGCAGGGATTTTAGATACCATCAAGGTCTCATTCACAAATAACAGTATAGGTGTTAGTCGGCCTGCAATCATAGGTGCATCACTCCTACACTGCTCCATGATGGCTACTACATCATACAGAGAAAAAAGAGTAGGGGCTAGCACTCAGTCCTGGCGCACCCCTCGTCTAACCTTTATATCGTCGGTGAGCTTACCTTGCTGGCCCCATCGGACTTGTGCATAAGCATCCGAGCGTAGGCATATTAGAGTGTCTAGCAGTGTCCTAGGAATCCCCTTAGTGTCTTCCAAAGCTTGCCACATAGGACTGGATCGAAAGCAGATTTTAGATCCACAAAATAGCATAAAGATGTTCTTTCTGGATGACCACGATTTTCCAGTAAATAGTCATGAATCTGAACACTTCATCTATGGTGCTGACCTGTTTCCTAACCCTGCCTGGAGGTATGACAGCGCGTCAGCTTCTTTTATCCACGTTTGAAGTAAATTCAGAATCTGTCTAGAAACTATTTTTTGAGAAGCATCTAGCAGGCTGATTGGTCTTTAGTTAAGTGGATTATCCTCTGAGCCCTTTTTTTGGATAAGTACTAGTTCTGCTGCTTTCCAAGAGGCTGGTATCTCTGCACCCCCTAAAACTGTATTTGCAAGCTTATTAAAGTATACTGCCCAACTATCACTAAAAGCAATGAAAAGGTCCCCTGGGATCCCATCCGGCCCTGCAACTTTTCCTTGGATTATGCTCCTAATGATGCTCTTAGTTGCCTCTAAGTCTATAGTCAAATCATATTCACTGCTAGATCTGGTGCTAAGTGGGGCACAAATGACAGTGTCCTCCTCACCTGCCATGTCAAAGCCCTGGGAAGTCCTCCCATCATAACTGAGGCTAGATGTGGTTATTCATACTTTCTTGTTCTTGCTGTTTTCCATTATCCACTAACATCCAGAATGATTTGGTGTCAGTCAAACTAACTGCATCAAAGATAAGGTCCCAGACGGAAGAGTCCCACATCCTATGGACCTTCTGCTGCACTTCTTTATACTGATGTCTCATAGAGCTTATAAGGTCACACCTCCCGCTTTTCAAAACAGATGGTAATTCCCTCTTAGGAGCTCTACAATCTTTATAAAACTATGTAATACAGGCATTAGTGAATGGGCTAGCCCTCCTACAGTTCAAATGGAAATATTCGCCAGCAGTGGAAAAAAGGACCTTATGTATAGCAAGAATAATCCTGATTCCTGAATCAGGATTAGGCTGTTTTTCTATGTCCTCTGGTGCAGTGGTGAGGGCTTTATTTATGTTTACCAGGATATTTTATTGAATCGAGACTCTAGCCCTTTTCAGAGTACACCTGTTATTTGTTGGCCTGATGTCCGTACTAAGAGACAGTGGAATGACCTTTGGATGTAATATGATATCCACCAGTGTGCAATGAATGATGTTATGGTCGCTATCGGACCTTGAGACTACCTTCATATCATCAACAGCCCTCCATAAGGTCAGAGAGACAAGGGCATAATCGATTGGCTAGTATGTCCTGGCCAATTGTAAGGATAATGAGCTTGAGCAGCCTATTTAGTGTGACCATTACAGGCCCAAAGGCCACAAGATAAAGTAAGTGACAGCAGCTGGTAAGCAGCATCTATACACCTCTTGACAGGGGGCGTGTCCAAAGCGAGGATTCCCCATTCTTCATCCTCAGCCTCGCTGGGGGACATGCCAGAGATGTCTAAAGGCTCAAAGGTAGTGTTAAATCCCCTGAGACAATCAGGGAGTGAAGAGGATCAGAGGTTCCCCTCTGTAACATAAAGTCATTCAGTGCTGGTGGTTCTCCTGCCCCTCTGACACCTCTATTGTAAATGTTATTGAAAAACAATGGGTGTCGTGCCTTGCTAGATAAACAAATGGGCTGTAGATCAGGTCTCAAGTCTGTGAGTGAGTGCATGAGTGTCTCAGTGGGTGTGTGAGTAAGTGTACGAATGTTTTAATGAGTGTGTCAATGGGTGTGTGAGTGTCTGAATGGGACTGGGAGTGACTGCATAAGTATCTCACTGGGTGTGTGAGTAGTTGCGTGAGTGTCTGGGTGGGTCTGTGAGTGGGTGCGTTAGTGTCTGAGTGTGTGTCTGAGTGAGTGTCTGATGGGGTCTGTAGGTGGGTGTGAGAGTGTCTGAGTTAGTTTGCGAGTGTATGTGTGAGACAGTCTGTGAGTGAGTGAGTGCATGAGTGGGTCTGTGAGTGGGTGTGTGAGTCTCTAAGTGAGTCTGTGAGTGAGTGAATGAGTATCTAAGTGGGTCTGTGAGTGCGTGTTTAAGTGTATCAGTGGGTCTGCGAGTCATTGCATGAGTTTATGAGTGGGTCTGTTAGTGAGTGCATGAGTTTCTCAGTGGATCTGTGAGTGAGTGAATGATTCTCTGAATGGGTCTGTGAGTGGGTGCGTGAGTTCTAAGTGAGTCTGTGAGTAAGTGCATGAGTGTCTGAGCGCTCTCTGTTTTGCCATTCCTGCTTATTTATCTGCTCTCTGTTTTGCCTTTTCTGCTCATTTTTCTGCCCTTTGATTAGCCTTTTCCGCTTGTTTTTCTGCCCTCTGTTTTGCCTTTTCTGCGCGTTTTCTGCTGTCTTTTTTGCCCTCTTCTCCACTGTTTTGCCTTTTCTGCTTGTTTTTCTGACCTCTGTTTTGCCATTTCTGCTCGCTTTTCTGCCCTTTGTTTTTCCTTTTTGGCTCGTTTTTCGGCCCTCAGTTTTGTCTTTCCTGCTCATTTTTCTGCCCTCTGTTTTGCCTTTTCTGCTTCCTGTTTTGCCTCTTATGAGCCCTGGGGATCCCACCTCCATAGAGCTTTACTGACATTAAGGAGGGGTGCCGGAGGGACCCCCTCCATTGAGCTCCAAGAATCCCAGGGCCCACCACCTCCACGGGGCTTTATTTAAACCAAAGGCAGGGGCCACACGGACCCCACTCCGGGGCTTTCATATGCCATGGGAACTACCACCTCCCCAGGGCTAATGTAAAAATTATGTGGGGGCTGCACGGACCCCCTGGGACCACCACCTCCCTGGGGCCAAATACATTCTTAAATGTGGGAGGGGGCCATGGGGTCCCCCTCCTTGGCCGCATTAGGCCCGGGGACCCCACCCCCAGGGGTCAGGCCTTGACTCAATGGCAAGGGGAACTGCCCGGCCCCCCTCCCTTGGCCGATTTCAGCCCCGAGGACCCCATAGCCTGGTCCCAGTCATGTATCCCTGGATGCCCTGGTCCCAGCCAGAGCACCTAGTGTGCTGGATGGCGACCGTGAGGGAAGCCTCAAGGCCCCCATGGTCCCAGCAAGCTCCCCGCCTCCTGCAGGAGCCGCCATTGCTATTGCACAAAGGGAGATGCTGGAAATACAGCTCCCTGTGTGCAAGAGCAATCGTTGTATCTCTTTTCCTGCCCACTTGTCAGCGGTTGGGAGCACTTTGACAGCTCCCGCCAGCTCAAACCAGAGTGTTCGTTTTTGCTTGGTGGGAACTGTCAGCCCCCGCCAAGCAAAAGCAAACAGCTATATCCCGGGGGTGGGCACCCTGGGATATAGCAAGAGCTGGCCCAGGGGGGTGGTGGTCCCCAGGGTCATGTATGGCTCCAGGAGAGGGGTTGCGCGGCCCTCTCCTCTGTGTAAAGCCGGGCCCGGGGAGGTTGCGGCCCCTGGGGCCATATATGGCCCGGGAGGGGGGCTACGTGGCCCCCCTCCCAGTATTATTTATTATTTAGGCCTTGGGGAAGTGGTGGTTTCCAGGGTCTGGGGGGGTCCGTGTGGCCCCGCAAAATGCTATTATTGCACCACAGAAGTGGTGGTCCCCGGGGCTTCTACAAACCCAGGAGGGGCGTCCATGCGGCCCCCCACTCTTTATTGAAAACAAAGTCCCGGGGTGCTAGTGCTCCCTGGAGTTTCCAGAAGCTCCAGAGGGGATCAGCATGGCCCCCTCAACTATTTGAAATAAAGCCCAGGGGAGGTGGTGGTCCCCGGGGCTCAAAGAGCCTCAGGAGGGGGTACCGTGCACCCCCTCATTTTTTTTAATAAAATGCCACCAGGACGTGGCCCAACTGGGGGCCCGTTTCTAAACAAGTGCGGGTGCCCATGCTTGTTGTTTTTTTGCCACGAATTTCACAAATTTGTGACAACTTATTCAAAGGAAATGCTTTTCTACTCTGCCAGGGTCACTCTGGGACTTCAAGACCAAGGCTTGAGGGTCAGGGTATTCATACCCTGCCCCCTTTTCTATTTTTAACATTTTTATTGGGACCCGGCTGAAGCCGAGGCCCAAGATGGCTGCCAACACTTCCCGGATGAAGTGTTGGCAGCCAATCAGTACTCTGCAGATCTCTGCATGAGCTTGCTATTATTCGTGAAGTCGTCGCATTCTCAGATATACAAATTTGCATTTCCTTTAATTTCTTGACAACTACTGAACAGATTTACACAAATTAACTGAAAGCACGATCTGCATAACCAGATTTACCTTTCTGCCAAATTCGGTGTAATTCCATCCAGTGGTTCGGGCTGAAGCCATGTTTAAAACTCCTATGGGAATTAACATGGGAAACAAGTTTTTTGTGACTCCCCCTTTTTCTCAGCCCCCACTTGATTGATCACCCTGAAACTTTCCATGCACAAAAAGAATCACCTGCGCACTTTTTTGGGAACAGTTCCTGAAGATTCGTCAAACAACGCCAAAGATATAGGCAAGTCAGAAAACACTTTTCCTTTGGAAACATGTTCCTAACTATTACTGCATGCTGGCAACCACCAGTAGGTAATATATATTACGTAGTAGGTAGTTATAGTTAGGACCATGTTTCCATAGGAAAAGCATTTTTTGACTTGCCTATATCTTTGGGGCCGCTTGACGATTCTTCATGAAATTTTCCCAAAAAGTGTCATAGTAAGTCTTTTTGTGCATGGAACTTTCAGGGTGATCCATCAAGCAGGGGCTGATAAAAAGGGGGGGTCAAAAAATGTGTGTTTCCAATGCTAATTTCAATAGGGAATTTTGAACACAATAACAGCCTGAACTGCTAGACGGAATTACACCAAACTTGTCAAGAAGCTAGCTCCTGGCCCAGAAAAAGAGCTTTTGGTTATTGAGCGTAAATCTGTTCAGTAGTTTTCAAGAAATTTATAACAAATCTACTTTGTATATCTAGGGGCATGGATCCTCCAAGTGTCCGACAGTCCCCATGCTCAAATCTGATTGACTGTCAACACTTCAAACCAGGAAGTGTTGGCAGCCATCTTGAGACTCAGCTTCAGGAGAGTCCCACAAAAAAACATTTTAAAAAAGAAAAGGGGACAGGGTGGGAATACCCTGACCCACTAGATGTTGTGGTGGGGTCCCAGAGGGACCCTGCCACAACAAAAAAATATTTTGCTTTATTTTTTGTGGGAGCCGGGCTGGATCTGCAGCTTCTCTAATTTTTCGCTCTTGAGTGGGCCAGGTCCCAGGGCTCGCTGGGTTTACCCGAGCTCTGAGGACCACCACCTCCCCAGGGCAAACAATGTAAAATAAATGCGGGGGCCCGCATGCAGGGACTGCCACCTCCCTGGGGCACTGTAAAATATGTCTGTGGTGGGTCGGCTGGGCCACCCGCCCCATTGGGACCGCCACCTTCCTGGGGCAAACTATGCAAAGTAAATGCGGGGGCCTGCATGGCCCCTAGCAGCCCGGAGACCACCACCTTCCCGGGGCACTGAATAATCCACGCCCCAGGGATCATCACCTCTCCAGGGCAAACAATCTAAAATAAATGCAAGAGGGCCTGCATGCCCCCCTCACAGCTCTGTGGACCGCCACCTCCCTGGGGCTCAAAGAAAATAATGAAAGGTGTCTATCGCGGGCCACAGGGACCACCACTTATCCGGGGCTTAATTAAACATTGGAGGGGGGCTGCATGGCTCCCCTCATGGAGCCATGGATGGCCCTAGGGACCATCACCCTCCCAGGGCTGGCTCCTGCTACCTCCCAAGGTGCCCACCCTCGGGAGGTAGTTGTTTGCTTTTGCTATGTCAGAGCTGACAGCTCCCACCAAGCAAAAGCAAACATAACTCCGCTTTCTGCAAGCCGGAGCTGTCAAACAGCTATGACTTGCAGAAAGCTGAGTTTTCATCTGTTTCCCTGCACACAAATATGCATACAGAGAAACAGATGAAAACATTCAGAGCAATGTCGGCTCTCGCAGGAGTCAGGGAGATGACTGGGACCGCGTGGACCTTAAGGCTCTCCCGCCATTCCCATTGCCCCAGAAAATAAAGCAGAAAGAGGCTAAATAAAGGTCAGAAATTAGCAGAAAGATGTCAGATAATGGTGAGAAATGAGCTGAAAGAGGCAGAATAGAGGACAGAAACAAGCAGAAAGAGGGATGATAAAGGTGAAAAACAAGCAGAAAGCCAAAATAAAAGGTCAGCCTTGGACAGAAACGAGTAGAAACAGGCATGACAAAGGTGAGAAAAGAGCACAAAGTGGCGAAATAGAGGTCAGAAATGAGCAGAAAGAGGCAGAATAAAGGTCGTAAAGGAGCAGAACGAGGCAAATTAAAGGTCAGAAATGAGTTTGCTGAGAATTGCTGGGACCTCGTCAGAGGCTCTGCCCCCTTTTTCAGTCATTCTGCCTAGGGGCCTCCTGGCACATTACTGGTTGGGGTATGAATTACCCTTGGCTGCTGAGGGTCGTTGGGGGCCAAGAGCCCCTATTGTTTCCACTTGTAAGTCTTCCACACCTTGATTGCTGAGACATGGTCGGAAGCCCTGCTCCCTTTCTCAACCACTCTGCATAGGGGACTCCTGGTGCACTACTGGTTGGTGGATGAAGTCCCCTTGGCTGCTGAGAGTAGTTGGGAGCCAAGAACCCCTATTGTTGCAGAAAATAAGTCTCCCAAAGCAGGATTGCTGAGACATGGTCAGAGGTCCTGCCCCCTTTCTCAACCACTCTGCACAGGGGCCTTCAGGTGCACTACTGGTTGGGGAAGAAGTCTCCTTGGCTGCTGAGGGTCGTTGGGGGGCAATAATTCCTATTGTTGCCACAAGTAAGTCCCCTGGAACCGTTTTGCTGAAAAGTGGTCTGAGATCGCCTCCCTTTTCTCAACCACTCTGCACAGGGGCTTCCTGGTTCACTACTGGTTGGGGGATGAAGTCCCCTTGGCTGCTGAGGGTTATTGGGGGGAAAGAACTCCTATTGTTGCGGCAAGTAGGTCACCCACAGCTAGATTGCTGAGATGTCGTCAGAGCCCCACCCTTCCTCAACCACTCTGCACAGGATCATCCTTGCACACTACTGATTGGGGGATGAAGTCCCCTGCGGTGCTCAGGGTCTTTGGGGGCCAAGAACCCCTATTGTTGTCACAAATAAGTCCACCACATCGGGATTGCTGACACGTGGTCGGAGAGCCCAGCCCCTTTCTCAATCACTCTGCACAGGGGCCTCCTGGCGCACTACTGGTTGGGGGATGAAGTCCCCTTGGCTGCTGAGGGTTGTTAGGGGCCAATAACCCCTATTTTTGCCACAAGTAAGTCCCCCATAGCCAGATTGCTGAGACATCGTTGGAGGCTCTGCCCTCTTTCTCAAACACACTGCAAAGGGCCCGGGCTTCCTTGCTCATTACAGGTTGCAGCTGTTGTCTGCCTGCATATATGGAAATGAGATGTGCATAGCACAACCTGATGAGAGTGGCACATCAAATTGAGCTCGTATTTAGGAGACAATGAACTGCGAGTAGTGACTGGCAATCTGGCAATTGAAATTTTCAGTGATTAACTCTGAGATTCTTAGCAGTTCTATTTAAACTCATGCTTGCGACTGTTGAAAAATTGCGGTTTGGAACATCATGAAAAGTATGCTGTTTCAATTTTTAATTATCATGTGTCACATACTGCTAAGAGAAATCTTGTCCCTTCAGTAAATTACGTACCGCCTGGGGGTAGAGTGTCTGCATGGGGGTATTATTTTAGGTAACTCATCATGCTTAGTATTACAGCATTGTGTATGGGGATTTGCCTAGTTTTTTGTGCATTTGTTGGGATCTATGTGCGTGGACCCGACACTGGTCGAAAGTATTAACGGGAGGTCCTTGCTGTTTACAAATATCAGCATGCAAGTTACTAGACCAATTGCATTTGCATAATGTATTGGTTATTGTGATGACATTACTGAAGCCATACAGACGATGTTTATTTATATTTTTTTCATGTGAAGGGCAGCAACACTGTTAGCTGTTTTCTATGTTTATGAATCCCGTGTTTCACATGAGAGCTTATAAGTGAAAATAATATGGCGTCCGATATGTCGAAAAAGGCCGGAACCTCGGCAGAAACGCATTCAGAATTGTGGACCGTGTCTCAATAAAGAAATGCAAAGGGATTCTGTGCTGTGTTGGACCTGTTCTTTATTTTGGAGCAGGTTTTAGATGTATTAGGTTTTGGATATATATATGTACGTATGTATGTTGATATATATTCACTGAAAAAAACTACAGGTTTCAAGGACGTTACAGTTAGGCTGACATTTCACTCGTACAAAACCAAAGAAATTCGGCCGTTATAATTAGCTGAGCTAACTATAACTCGCGCCCCCGCAATGCACTGCTGATGACGTCACATATTACATCACTCATGACATGGTCAGTGACATCACTGATGACATCACTGATGACATCATCCAGTGACTGAGTGTTTCTAAAAAATTTAAGAATGTTATATATATACACGCCAAGGTTTATTGAAGAATGAGTGGGTGCATGAGTGTTTGAATGGATGATTTAGTGGGTGCATGACTTACTGTATAAGTGAGTGATTAAACATGTCTTAGTGAATGCATGGGTGAATGACTAATCTGTGTGAATGTCTGTATCAGTCTGTCAGTTGGTGTGTAAGTGGCTGCATGGGTTGGTGAGTAGCTACATGAGTGTCTATATGGGTTAATGATTGGTTGTTTGATTACCTGTATGGGTGCCTAAGTGTCTATGTGGATGGGTGGGTGTGTGACTCCCTGCATGGATGTGTGAGTGGGTGATTCAGTGGGTGTATGGGTTCATGAGTGCATCTGCGAGGGGCTGTATGGGTGAGTGAGTGTGCGTATGGCTGTGTTGGTGAGTGAATGGATGTGTCAGTGGTATATGTGTGAGTAACTACATATGTGGAAGGCAGTATATGTGAGTGTTGGAGTATATAAGTGACTATATGTGAGAGTGAGTGATTGTGAGAGTGGCTGTATGGATGAGTATGTGCTTGTGTCACTGATTGTATAAGAGAGTAAGTATGTGTTAGTATCTGTATGAATAAGTAAGGTGGTGTGTGTGTAACTGTATAGGTGAGTAAATGGCAGTTTGATTGAGTCTTTGGGTGACTATGTGTGTGAGTATCTCTGTGGGTGAGTGGCGGTATGTGAGTGTCTGTATGGGTGTATGGGTGCATATATCAGTGGCTGTATTGATGAGTGACTGCATGTATGAGTGACTGTATGGTTGAGTGAGTGGATGTGTGTAGACCTATGAATCAGTGGGTGGGTATGTACTAACTGGTATTGGTGTGTCTATGGTTTCGTGTATGATAGTCTGTTTTTTAGAGTGGGTGTATGAAAGGTTATATTAGGGTGAGGAGGTGCATCAGATATTAAGTGGATGATGTCATCGTGATGTCATTTGAGATGTCATGAGTGATGTCATCAGTGATGTCACTGACCATGTCATGAGTGATGTAATATGTGACGTCATCAGCAGTGAATTGCGGGGGCGCGAGTTATAGTTAGCTCAGCTAACTATAACAGCCGAATTTCCCTGGTTTTGTACGAGTGAAATTTCAGCCTAACTATAACATCCTTGAAACCTGTGTTTTTTCCAGTGAATTTCTAAGTTTTTTTTCAAATGCTATTCCCTAACTATAACATCCCTGAAACCGGTGGTTTTTTTCAGTGAATTTCTAAGGTTTTTAAAATGCTAATTCCTAAATATAACGTCCCTGAAACCTCAGTTTTTTTCAGTGAATTTCTAATTTCTACCTATGCCTACATAAGTAGGACATGTGCAGAAAGAGGAAGAACTTGCCAGGTAGGTCGCTCCCCCACCACACAGCTCCGCCTGTGCTGTCTGCCTGCTGCTCCTGTAGGTAAGATCGCCCTCCGCTTGTGGCCCCGGTGCCAGTTTTGTCTGCTTGTCTCCCTTTTCCTCTCTGTGCCCCTCGCTGCCCCACTGTTGTTGTGCCCGTGATTTGCCTGCTCTCCCCCCGTTTTTCCTTCTGTGCCCCTCGCTGCCCCACTGTTGTTTACCCGTGATTTGCCTGCTCTCCCCCCGTTTTTTCCTTTCTGTGCCCCTCGCTGCCCCACTGTTGTTGTGCCCGTGATTTGCCTGCTCTCCCCCCGTTTTTCCTTCTGTGCCCCTCGCTGCCCCACTGTTGTTTACCCGTGATTTGCCTGCTCTCCCCCCGTTTTTTCCTTTCTGTGCCCCTCGCTGCCCCACTGTTGTTGTGCCCGTGATTTGCCTGCTCTCCCCCCGTTTTTCCTTCTGTGCCCCTCGCTGCCCCACTGTTGTTTACCCGTGATTTGCCTGCTCTCCCCCCGTTTTTTCCTTTCTGTGCCCCTCGCTGCCCCACTGTTGTTTACCCGTGATTTGCCTGCTCTCCCCCGTTTTTTCCTTTCTGTGCCCCTCGCTGCCCCACTGTTGTTGTGCCCGTGATTTGCCTGCTCTCCCCCCGTTTTTCCTTCTGTGCCCCTCGCTGCCCCACTGTTGTTGTGCCCGTGATTTGCCTGCTCTCCCCCGTTTTTCCTTTCTGTGCCCCTCGCTGCCCCACTGTTGTTTACCCGTGATTTGCCTGCTCTCCCCCGTTTTTCCTTTCTGTGCCCTCGCTGCCCCACTGTTGTTTACCCGTGATTTGCCTGCTCTCCCCCCGTTTTTTCCTTTCTGTGCCCCTCGCTGCCCCACTGTTGTTGTGCCCGTGATTTGCCTGCTCTCCCCCGTTTTTCCTTCTGTGCCCCTCGCTGCCCCACTGTTGTTGTGCCCGTGATTTGCCTGCTCTCCCCCCGTTTTTTCCTTTCTGTGCCCCTCGCTGCCCCACTGTTGTTTACCCGTGATTTGCCTGCTCTCCCCCCGTTTTTTCCTTTCTGTGCCCCTCGCTGCCCCACTGTTGTTGTGCCCGTGATTTGCCTGCTCTCCCCCCGTTTTTCCTTCTGTGCCCCTCGCTGCCCCACTGTTGTTGTGCCCGTGATTTGCCTGCTCTCCCCCCGTTTTTCCTTTCTGTGCCCCTCGCTGCCCCACTGTTGTTTACCCGTGATTTGCCTGCTCTCCCCCCGTTTTTTCCTTTCTGTGCCCCTCGCTGCCCCACTGTTGTTGTGCCCGTGATTTGCCTGCTCTCCCCCCGTTTTTCCTTCTGTGCCCCTCGCTGCCCCACTGTTGTTTACCCGTGATTTGCCTGCTCTCCCCCCGTTTTTTCCTTTCTGTGCCCCTCGCTGCCCCACTGTTGTTGTGCCCGTGATTTGCCTGCTCTCCCCCCGTTTTTCCTTCTGTGCCCCTCGCTGCCCCACTGTTGTTTACCCGTGATTTGCCTGCTCTCCCCCCGTTTTTTCCTTTCTGTGCCCCTCGCTGCCCCACTGTTGTTTACCCGTGATTTGCCTGCTCTCCCCCCGTTTTTTTCCTTTCTGTGCCCCTCGCTGCCCCACTGTTGTTGTGCCCGTGATTTGCCTGCTCTCCCCCCGTTTTTCCTTCTGTGCCCCTCGCTGCCCCACTGTTGTTGTGCCCGTGATTTGCCTGCTCTCCCCCGTTTTTCCTTTCTGTGCCCCTCGCTGCCCCACTGTTGTTTACCCGTGATTTGCCTGCTCTCCCCCCGTTTTTTCCTTTCTGTGCCCCTCGCTGCCCCACTGTTGTTTACCCGTGATTTGCCTGCTCTCCCCCCGTTTTTTCCTTTCTGTGCCCCTCGCTGCCCCACTGTTGTTGTGCCCGTGATTTGCCTGCTCTCCCCCCGTTTTTCCTTCTGTGCCCCTCGCTGCCCCACTGTTGTTTACCCGTGATTTGCCTGCTCGCCCCCGTTTTTTCCTTTCTGTGCCCCTCGCTGCCCCACTGTTGTTGTGCCCGTGATTTGCCTGCTCTCCCCCCGTTTTTCCTTCTGTGCCCCTCGCTGCCCCACTGTTGTTTACCCGTGATTTGCCTGCTCTCCCCCCGTTTTTCCTTCTGTGCCCCTCGCTGCCCCACTGTTGTTGTGCCCGTGATTTGCCTGCTCTCCCCCCGTTTTTTCCTTTCTGTGCCCCTCGCTGCCCCACTGTTGTTGTACCCGTGATTTGCCTGCTCTCCCCCCGTTTTTCCTTTCTGTGCCCCTCGCTGCCCCACTGTTGTTGTGCCCGTGATTTGCCTGCTCTCCCCCCGTTTTTCCTTCTGTGCCCCTCGCTGCCCCACTGTTGTTTACCCGTGATTTGCCTGCTCTCCCCCCGTTTTTCCTTCTGTGCCCCTCGCTGCCTATCGCCATTCCCGCCGCTGCGTCCCCTGCGGCCCCGCCCCCCTGACTGCCCATTCGCTGCCCCTGCCTCCCGCCTCCCAGCTGCTCCTCCCTCCCACCTCCCCATAAATGGCGGCCGCTGCACGGCCGCGCAGCGGACGTGCGCAGCGGGCGCGCCGCTGGCGCGCCGAAGGCGCGCCTAAGGCAAGCCCGTCTGCGCCCGTCCGCGACTGGACCGCGCCCAGCGCCAGAACCCCTGGATCCCACCGATGCAACACCACTCGACGGACCTACGACGCCGCCACACTCACCGCACTCAATGCCGGCCGGAACCCTGCCTGCTACCGAGCCTCACCGAGACGCACCCACGGACCCTTCACCTGCCAAACCTGCCGATTCACCTGCCCCCTGACGTGCACCACCTCCGCCAAGTCGAGCAACAGCAGCAACCACCTGAAATGCATCCTGCTGAACACCCGCTCCGTCCACAGGCACGCCGTGGAACTCTGGGACCTGCTCGACGCAACAGCACCGGACATCGCCTTCCTCACCGAAACCTGGATGAACGCCTCCTCAGCGCCTGACATCGCCATAGCCATCCCGGATGGATACAAGATCACCCGGAGGGACCGCGTCAACCAGACGGGAGGAGGCATCGCCATCGTACACAAGAACACCATCCGCATCTCGACTAACTCCGACGAGACCTTCACCGCCGCCGAACACCTACACTTCCAGATACACACGGACCCCAAGACCACCCTCCGAGGCACCCTCATCTACAGACCCCCGGGACCACGCACACTATTCAGCGAAGACATCGCAGACTTCATCAGCCCGCACGCCATGCCCTCCGCCGACTACATCCTCCTAGGGGACCTCAACTTCCACCTGGAGAACAACAACGACAGAAACACCACCGCCCTGCTGGACAACCTCGCCAACCTCGGACTCAAACAACTGGTGAACACGCCCACCCACTACGCCGGCCACACGCTTGACCCCGTCTTCTCGTCCAGCAAGCACATCTCCTTCAGCCACGCCACCGGACTCCACTGGACCGACCACAGCTGCGTCCACTTCAGCTTCAGAAAGACTGCGACCCACCACCACCCGCAACAGGCTCCCCGCCGGAGCTGGAGCAAGATCACCGCCGAGCAGCTCACCGCCTCCCTCAGCCAGAACACACCCACCGACACAACGGACCCAAACGAAGCAGCCAGCAACCTCGCCAAGTGGCTGACCGCCTGCGCCGACGACCTCGCACCACTAAAAACCCTCCCAGCAGACCCGGAAGCAAGAAAACCCCTTGGTTCACCAACGAACTCAAGGAATCCAAGAAGAACTGCCGCACTCTCGAGAAAACCTGGCGACTCGTCCAGACCACAGACAACAGGACCGCCCTCAAGCACGCCACCCGCAAACACCACCAGCTGATCCGTGCCACCAAGAAGTCGGCACTCAAAGAACGACTGGACAACAACGCCCATGACAGCAAGGAACTTTTCAGCATCGTCAAAGAGTTCTCCAACCCCAGCGCCGGAAACAACGACATCACCCCCTCGCAAGACCTCTGCAACTCACTCTCCGCGTTCTTCCACCGCAAGATCACCGACATACACAACAGCTTCGACGCACAAACAACGCACCCTACCGCCGAACCAATGCCCGCCACCACCACCCTCTGCAACTGGACCCCGATCAACACCGAAGACACCACCCGCACGATGAACTCCATCCACTCCGGATCACCAACCGACCCCTGCCCACACCACGTCTTCAACAAAGCCGACGCCACCATCGCACCCCATCTCCGGGACATCATCAACTCCTCCTTCCACACCGCCACCTTCCCGGAGAGCTGGAAGCACGCCGAGCTTACCGCCCTCCTGAAGAAACCAACGGCGGACCCCACCGACCTCAAGAACTACCGCCCCATCTCGCTCCTTCCGTTTCCGGCCAAAGTCATCGAGAAGACCGTCAACAGACAGCTTGCCGCCTTCCTCGAGACGAATGGATCCCTCGACCCCTCGCAGTCCGGGTTTCGGGCCAACCACAGCACCGAGACCGCCCTTATCGCAGCCACCGACGACATCAGAACCCTAACCGACAACGGGGAAACAGCTGCCCTCATCCTCCTGGACCTCTCCGCGGCGTTCGACACCGTCTGCCACCGCACCCTAGTGAAGCGCCTCAGCAACATCGGAATCCGAGAGAAAGCACTGGAATGGATCATCTCGTTCCTCGCCGGAAGAACCCAGAGAGTCCGCCTCTCCCCGTTCAGATCCGAAGCCACCGAAGTCATCTGCGGCGTTCCACAAGGATCCTCACTCAGCCCGACCCTCTTCAACGTCTACATGAGCCCCCTCGCAGCCATCGCACGCCGACACAACCTCAACATCATCTCCTACGCCGACGACACCCAGCTGATCCTCTCCCTCACCAACGACCCCACCACCGCCAGAGCCAACCTGCACGACGGGATGAGAGACGTCGCCGACTGGATGAGGAACAGCCGCCTTAAACTGAACTCAGACAAGACGGAAGTCCTCATCCTGGGCTCATCACCCTCCGCCTGGGACGACTCCTGGTGGCCCCCGGCCCTGGGCACCGCACCCAAGCCAACGGACCACGCACGCAACCTGGGCTTCATCCTGGACTCCTCCCTGTCGATGACCAGACAAGTCAACGCCGTCTCATCTTCATGCTTCAACACCCTGCGCATGCTCCGCAAGATCTTCAGATGGATCCCCACTGAAACCAGGAAGACCGTCACCCAGGCACTCGTCACCAGCCGACTGGACTATGGGAACACCCTCTACGCCGGAACCACAGCCAAACTTCAAAAGAGACTCCAGCGCATCCAGAACGCCTCCGCACGACTCATCCTGGACATCCCCCGACACAGCCACATCACCGTACACCTGAAAGACCTGCACTGGCTCCCCGTCAGCAAGAGAATCACGTTCAGACTCCTCACCCACGCACACAAGGCCCTCCACGACCTGGGCCCAAAGTACCTCAACGACCGCATGTCCTTCTACACGCCCACACGCCAGCTACGATCAACCAGCCACGCCCTCGCCACCGTACCACGCATCCGCAGAACCACCGCCGGAGGAAGATCCTTCTCCTACCTGGCGGCCAAGACCTGGAACTCCCTCCCCACTCACCTTCGGCGAACCCAGGACCATCTCGCCTTCAGGAAGCAGCTCAAGACCTGGCTGTTCGAGCAGTAACTTACCCCCTCCCCCAGCGCCTTGAGACCCTCCCGGGTGAGTAGCGCGCTCTATAAATGCCGTGATTGATTGATTGATTGAAAGGCGCAGAAAGAAGCAAGAGAAGTGCAAAAAGAAGCAAGAGATGTGCAGAAAGAGGAAGAAAGGTACAAAAAGAAGCAAGAGATGTGCAGAAAGAACCAATAGAGGTGCAGAAAGAGGCCTACTTTGACTGTACCTTAGAACGAACTCATACAAAGTAGCCTAATCTCTAATCCTTCTCCCAAGATGTCTTAAACCTCACTTTTCTCTTGAAGGTTTACTATTAATCGACTGCTCAGAATGTTAGGTCTACCAAATATAAAACAGCAATCCTAAGCATATCACTGTTGTAAGTCTGACCAAGTTTGTGAAGGTATGCATGCGTGTCTATGCTTTTTCCTAGTGACATGCTAAATGAAAATAAACATACAAATACTTGAATACCTGTGTTTCAAACAGCATACTCTGTAAATTTGTGTACAAAAAGGTGTATGCATTTCTTCCTGCTCACAATACGGGGCACATGGGTATTCAATAGTATATTTGAGATGCTCTATAACACATATATACATAAGACATGTCTGCCTGTGCAACCGAATGACAGAGCAGAACTGAGAAGATTTGACCACCTATAGGAGAAGTTACCCTCTTTTTAACCTACCTTCCTCAGATGTATACCACATGTAAGAATACATGTACAAGTAGACATATACCTCAGTCACGAGAGCACACAGACCTTTAAACTTGACAGCTTGCACTTCCCATTTGAGTACAGAAAGAGGCGAGATAAGTTCAGTAAGAAGCAAGAGAGTTGCAGAAACAGGCAAAAGAGGTACAGAAAGAGGAAAGAGGGGTGCAGAAAAAGGTAAGAGGAGTGCAAAAATTTGCAAGAGAGGTGCAGAAAGAAGCAAGAGCCGTGCAAAAAGAACCAACAGAGGTGCAGAAAGAGGCAAGAGGGGTACAGAAAGAAGCAAAAGAAATGCAGAAACAAGCAAAAGATGTGCAGAAAGAGGCAAGAGGGGTGCAGAAAGATGCAAGAGAGGTGCAGAAAGAAGCAACAGGGGTGCACAAAGAGGGGAGAAGGGTGCAGAAAGAGGCAAGAGGGATGCAGAAAGAAGCAAGAGGTGTAGAAAGAAGCAAGAGAACTGCAGAAAGAAGCAACTGAGGTGCAGAAAGAGGCAAGAGAAGTGCAGAAGGAAGCAACAGAGGTGCAGAAAGAGGAAGGAAAGTGCAGAAAGAGGCAAGAGACTTGCAGAAACAGGCAAAAGAGGTGCAGAAAGAGGGAAGAGGGGTGCAGACAGAGGCAAGAGAGGTGCAGAAAGATCCAAAAGAGGTGCAGAAAGAGGCAAGAAAGGTGCAGAAATGTGCAAGTGAGTAGCAGACAGAAGCAAGAGCAGTGCAGAAAGAACCAACAGAGGTGCAGAAAGAGGCAAGAGGGGTGCAGAAAGAGGAAAGAGAAGTGCAGAAAAAAGCAAAAGATGGTGCAGAAAGAAGCAAGAGGGGTGCAGAAAGAGGAAGAGGTAAGAGAGGAGCAGAAAGAGGCAAGAAAGGTACAAAAAGAGGCACCAGGGATGCAGAAAGAAGCAAGAGAGGAGCAGAAAGAAGCAAGAGAGTGTAAGATGTGAGTCCAGCCACTCACCTGAAAACCAGGTCCGTCTGCAGGGACGATGACTGTAGAGTTCCTGACAGAGAGGAGCAGAAATAAAGAAAGAGAGGTGCAGAAAGAAGCAAGAGAAGTGCAGAAAGAGGCAAGAGAGTTGCAGAAATTGGCAAAAGAGGTGCAGAAATAGGCAAGAGCAGTGCAGAAAGAACCAACAGAGGTTCAGCAACAGGCAAGAGGGTGCAGAAAGAGGCAAGAGAAGTGCAGAAAGAAGCAACAGAGGTGCAGAAGGAGACAAGAGAACTGCAGAAAGAAGCAAGAAAGTTGCAGAAACAGGCAAGAGAGGTGCAAAAAAAAGGGAATAGGGGTGCAGAAAGAGGCAAGACAGGTGCAGAAAGAGGGAAGAAGGGTGCAAAAAGAGGCAAGAGGGGTGCAAAAAGAGGCAAGAGGGGTGCAGAAAGAAGCAAGAGACATGCAGAAAGAAGCAAGAGAGGAGCAGAAAGAAGCAACAGAGATGCAGAAAGAGGTAAGAGGGGTGCAGAAAAATGCAAGAGAAGTGCAGAAAGAAGCAACAGAGGTGCAGAAGGAGGCAAAAGAAGTGCAGAAAGAGGCAAGGGAGTTGCAGAAACAGGCTAAAGAGGTGCAGAAAGAAGCAAGAGCAGTGCAGAAAGAACCAACAGAGGTGCAGAAAGAGCCAAGAGGGGTGCAGAAAGAGGGAAGAAGGGCGCAGACAGAGGCAAGAGGGGTGCAGAAAGAAGCAAGAGAAGTGTAGAAAGAAGCAACAGAGGTGCAGAAAGAGGCAAGAGGGGTGCAGAAAGAGGCAGGAGAAGTGCAGAAGGAAGCAACAGAGGTGCAAAAAGAGGCAAGAAAAGTGCAGAAAGAGGCAAAAGAGTTGCAGAAACAGGCAAAAAAGGTGCAGAAAGAGGGAACAGGGGTGTATACAGATGCAAGGGATGTGCAGAAAGAACCAACAGAGGTGCAGAAAGAGGCAAGTGGGGTGCAGAAATGTGCAAGAGAGTAGCAGACAGAAGCAAGAACAGTGCAGAAACAACCAACAGGGGTGCAGAAAGAGGCAAGAGGGGTGCAGAAAGAGGCAAAAGAAGTGCAGAAAAAAGCAAAAGAGGTGCAGAAAGAGGAAAGAGGGGTACAGAAAGATGCAAGAGAGGTACACAAAGAGGCACAAGGGGTGCAGAAATCTGCAAGAGAGGTGCAGAAAGAAGCAAGTGAAGTGCAGAAAGAAGCAAGAAAGGTGCAGAAAGAGGCAAGAGGGGTGCAGAAAGAGGCAAGAGAAGTGCAGAAAGAAGCAAGAGAAGTACAGAAAGAAGCAAGAGAGGTGCAGAAAGAGGCAAGAGAAGTGCAGAAAGAAGCAACAGAGGTGCAGAAAGAGGCAAGAAGAGTGCAGAAAGAGGTAAGAGAAGTGCACAAAGAGGCAAGAGAGGTACAGAAAGAGGCAAGAGAGGTGCAGAAAGAGGGAACAGGGTGCAGAAAGAGGCAAGAGAAGGGCATGAAGAAGCAACAGAGATACAGAAAGTGGCAAGAGAGGTGCAGAAAGAAGGGAGTTGCAGAAAGCGGAAGAGATGTGCAGAAAGAGGCAAGAGAAGTGCAGAAAAAGGATGAAAGGTGCAGAAAGAAGCAAGAGAAATGCAGAAAGAGGCAAGAGAGGCGCAGAAACAAGCAAGAGTGGTTTGCACACCATTAGTACCAATTTAACACCCACATTTAGCAATAAGTAAGAGGTAACCATTCTAGGTTTACAAGAGGCCTTCCAGCATGCTATAACACTTGTCGCTGCATTTTTGGTAACGTTTGAGCCGTTTGAGCTAGAAACAAGGTTTTTTTGTTCAAATCTGCAGATTATGCCGCAGATGATGGATCATGTGGCAATTGCGGAAAATGTATAATAGTGCGAAAGTTGGTGCAGCCAAACAGTTGCATAATTCCAGTGGCCCTGCTCATACCTCTGACTAGGTCCAGAAGTGCTCCTCAGTGGTTCCTTCTTTTTTGTCTCATTGAGTTTGTAGTTTAGCTTCTATGGAAATGAGGAAGACTAAACCTGAGGTTACCACTCCACAACACAGACTACCATACCACACAATTACTCTCCATAACACATAATCCCACTCTACATAATTCCTATACACTAAATACCACATACTTTCTATCCACATAATTTCACTGCACAACATACCACATAATTTCACTACACACATTAGTAAAAAACTTTTACATTTACAACGCCAATAGCTCTAAATCTCACAAATGTGAGACCTATTTCATTGCAAATGCTTCTTTAAATAGTAGCAGCATTTGCAGAGTGGTGTAGAAAAGGGGCTGGGCCTCCGACCAGTGCTCAGGAATTCCGCTGCATAGGACTTTCAGGAAGTACCAGGAGGGCTTCTTGGCACCCAAAGTCCCTCAGGAGTAAAGTGGACTTCATCCCCCAACACGCAGTGTGCCAGGAGGGGCTTTTGCAGAGTGGTGGAGAAAGGGGGGCGTGGCTTCCGAAGACCTCTTACCAATCCCTCTGTGTGTGACTTACAGGAGGTAACAGGAGGGGTAGTTGGCCCCCAAGGACAACATTGGGGGCCAACCACCCCTCCTATTACCACCAGTGAGTCCCACACAGCAGCATTGGTAAGTCGTCATAGCAGGCCACGCCCCCTTTGCCCACCAGTCTGCAAACACACTTCCTGGTGCGCTCTTGAATGGGGATTGAAGTCCCCTTGCCTCCTGAGGGTCCTTAGGGGCCAACTAGCCCACCTGATATGTCCAGTAAGTCCCAGATAGTGGGATTGCTGAGAGGTGGACACAGGCCATGCCCCCTTTCTCCACCACTCTGCAAATGCACCTCCTGGTGCGCTCTTGGTTGGGGATGTAGTCCCCTTACCTCCTCAGGGTCCCTGGGGGCCAACTACCCCTCCTGTTATCTCTAGTAAGCCCCACACAGCTGGATTGCTGAGAGTGGTCTGAGGCCAGGCCCCCTTTTTACAACACTCTGCAAACGCGCCTCCTGGCGCACTGCTGCTTGGGGGATGAAGTCCACTTTAGTCCTGAGGTCCTCAGGACTCAAGAGGACCTCATCACCTCACCACCAGCGCATCAAGAGGCGCGTTTGCAGAGTGGTGTTAAAAGGGCGTGGCTCGGACCACCTCTCAGTAATCCCACTGTGTGGGGCTTACTGGAGGTACCTGGTGGGCTAGTTGGCCCCTAGGGACCCTCAGGAGGGAAGAGGACTTCATCCCCCAACCCAGAACGTGCCAGAAGGCGTGTTTGAAAAGGGATGCAGGGAGAGGGCGGGGCCTCCGGCGAGACGCCGGTTTCTCTTTTCTTTTGTTTTTTTTTTAATGGGGGGCTGTGTGGCCCCACTTCTCTCAGTATTTTTTGGGCCCTGGGGACCTTATCCCCCAGGGCTCGAGCCAATTTTTTTATTTTAAAAAAAAACAGGAAGGGGGCTGCGCGGCCCCCCTCCCGAGGCCGATTTCGGCCCCGGGGACCCCATCCCCCAGGGCATGGCCATTTAAAAAAAATAATAATAAACTACAATTAAAGGAGGGGGCCACGCGGTCCCACTGCTGAGGCCTTTTTTGGTCCCGGGGACCCCATCTCCCGGGGCTTTGCCTCTTTTAAAAAAATATTTTTATTAAGGGAGGGGGCCGTGTGGCCCACCTTTCCTGGGCCACTTTTGGCCCCGGGGACCCCATCATCCAGGGCCTGGCCTCCTGTTGGGGACCGTGGGGGGGCCCCAATGCCCCCATGGTCCCAGCCAGCTCCCTGCCTCCTGCGGGAGCCGGCATTGCTTTTTCACATGGGGAGCTGCTGACATGCAGCTCCCCTTGTCCAAAAGCAATCTGCTTTGCTTCATGGAAGCGAGAGCAGGTTTCCTGCTCTCGCTTCCATGAAGCGAAGCAGAAGTTTGCAATGGCAGGGCGGGAGCAGTGCTCCCGCCCTGCCATTGCAAACTGCAATGTCCCGGGTGTAGGCACCCCGGGACACTGCTGGAGCCGGCCCTGGGGGGGCGGTCCCCAGAGCCAAGGATGGGAGCCGCGCGGCCCTCCTCCCAACGTATACATAGTGCTGGGGAGGTGGTGGTCCCTGGGGCCGGGGGTCCGCAACGGACTCCCGTATTTGTATACAGTGTGCCCCGGGGAGGTGGTGGTCCCCTGGGCAGTGTGGGGGGGCTCAAACCCCTCCAGACAGAGTTTTTCAAAGTAGCCCCGGAGAGGTGGCGGTCCCCCGGGCAACATTGAGGGGAGGAGCCCGCCACGCATTTTTTTTTTAATGAAGCCCTGGGGAGGTAGCGGGCCCCTGCTACAAAAACAACGAAGCGCAGGAGCCCGAGCTTCGTTTTTAAAAACATTTTGGCCAGATTCGCGAAACCAGGGCAAATCCCTCGAAGATTTAAAAAAATGCTTTTTTTGGCCCTGGAGCAGTCCTAGGGGGTCAGGGTGTTTCTACCCTGCCCCCTTTTCTTGTTTTATTACCTTTTTTCTTGTGACTCAGTTCAACCGAGTCACAAGATGGCTGCCAACACTTTTTGGTTTAGAGTGTTGGCAGCCAATCAGAATCAAGCTCGTGCTCGGGAGGGTTTGCGGATCCACCGCGGTCACCAGATATATCAATATTTTAAATATGAATATTTCAGGAACTAGTGAACGGATTTATACCATTTTAAAAAAAGGTCGCTTTCTGAACCAAGAGCTACCTTTTAGCCACATTTGGTGTAATTCCGTTCAGCAGTTCGGGCTGTAGCTTTGTCTAAAGTTTCCTATGGATATTAACATAGAGAAAACACGTTTTGGGACCCCCCTTTTTTCTCGGCGCCTGCTTGACGAATCACCCCGAAACTTTCAAGACAGGAGCTGACCGGAGCAGGGCATTAGTTTTGAGAATTTCGCAAAGATTCGTCAAACGGCGCCAAAGATATTGGCAAATCAAAAAACTCTTTTCCTATGGAAACTAGGTCCTAACTATAACTACCTACTGGCGACCACTGGGTCGGAGGAAGCTCAATGTAATAAATGCCTTTTGAAACCAAGCACTCTTCGTGTGCGTGCCCTTTTCTCTGAGGAGTAGGGTTGGACTGGATACTTTTAAGTGCTGGCGGTCGGCGCTTTACACGCACTACCAGTCGTAATTTTTGGGCTTTTCAAACGACCGCAGTTTGGAGGAGTTTGAGCATGTGAGTGCTATTGATCAGCCCCCAGGGTTTCCGCTGGAACGAGGATAACGGATGACAGCAGTGTGGATGGCGGCGATCCCGACGCGAGGAGGTCTTCAAGGCATTCAGCGCGGGGTCTCCAACTTTCCCCTGGCTCGAAATGCCTCACACTTTGACCATGGGATCCCTGGTGACTGGGCACCGTGTCAGCCCACGCTGGTATGGTGAGGTTTGCTCGGCAATATGGATATTGAACATTGCTCTCCTCCGACCCTGCATTAAGTTGTATTTTACTGACTGCGCGTTTGTGCACTTAAAGAAATGGGTTTGACATTTGTAAGAGTAGTGGTGTCTCTACTCCAACGCCTTTTGACTTCAAGAAGTTCGTTTGGGAGCCATGATTGTGAGCAGGGCGGCATAGCTGAGGTTGCGTTTGCATATGCCAGTCAAGCACCGAACCATGCCGATTGCCTGCTCGACGGGGATGCGAGGTTTCAAGTGTCCATGCGGACGTATTGTTGGTTTCCGAGGCTTTAGATTGACTGGCATCTGTTATAGTTTACACACAACTGAAATGATGGATTGTGGGACGAGTAGTCCTGTGAAGTTTTTGCTGAGTAAATTAGGGACTGCAGTGGCGCTTCTCACCACAATTACTGTGTTGATTTATATTATTAGTTAGACACCTCTGCATGACCCATTAGTTCAGCACGTGCCGTTGCATATCCTCATGTTACAGCCACCAGTAGTGCTTAGAGTGGTCTTCCAAACTGATCAAAGGGATAGTCAACTATAATTATTTCTATTCTCTTGTTGCACTATAATCGCGCAGTAAATTAGATTGTTATTTAGGAATGTTTTAACTACAATGCACGCGCCTATTGTTAAATTACATGTTATTCTTTTAACAGCTGTTTTAAAGTTATGACCTAAGACACATTGAAAGCATTTGAGCTATGGGTGGAGACTGCAGGCAATTAGGGTGGGTCTATAGACGCATTATGCGGGCTAGAAGTGCATTTCATTGCATCAGGCACTATGCACTTAGACCATCATGATTATATGTTGATGTTATTTTTGTGACCACCCTTTATGTCCACTATTTATTTTTCATATTTTTCGTATTTACACATGAGGGCTCGTGCTTTCTATGAGTGTGTCTTTTAAAATTTCTAAAATGCAAGCAGTATGTCTTTTGTGTCTATACATTCATGTAGACTATAAATGATTTTAACAAAATGGAGCTTACCAGACTGACGAAGGCTGCTGTGACAGCTGAAAACGCATTCTCTCTGTGCCACTGGGTCGGAGGAGGCTCAATGTAATAAATGCCTTTTGAAACCAAGCACTCTTCGTGTGCGTGCCCTTTTCTGTGAGGAGTAGGGTTGGACTGGATATATATATATATATATATATATATATATATATATATATATATATATATATATATATATATATATATATATATATATATATATATATATATATATATATATATATATATATATATATTCACTGAAAAAACCATAGGTTTTAGGGACAGTTATAGTTAGTTGGACATTGCACTCGTACAAAACCCGTGAAATTCCCCCGTTATAGTTAGTCCAGCTAACTATAACTCGCGCCCCGCAATGCACTGCTGATGACGTCACTTATTACATCACTCATGACATGGTCAGTGACATCACTGATGACATCACTGATGACATCTCAAATGACATCACTGATGACATCATCCAGTGACTGTGTGTTTCTGTAAAGTTTAAATATTTTTAATATATATAGGAAAAGACGTATTGAAGAATGAGTGGGTGTGTAAGTGTCTGTATGGATGATTTAGTAGGTGCGTGACTGACTGTATAAGTGAGTGATTTAACGTATCTTACTGAATGCATGGGTTAGTGACTAAACTGGGTGAATGTCTGTATCCGTCTGTCTGTTGCTGTGTAAGTGGCTGCATGTGTTTGTGAATAGCTACATGAGTGTCTATATGAGTTATTGAATGCTTGTCTGAGTATCTGTATGGGTGCCTGAGTGTTTGTGTGGGAGGGGTGTGTGCAACTCTGTGCATAGATGTGTGAGTGGGTGATTCACTGGGTGGATGGTTTCAAGAGTGCATCTGTGATAGACTGTATGGGTGGGTAAGTGTGTGTAAGAGTGTGTTAGTGAGTGAATGTATGTCCCAGTGGTACATGTGTGAGTAACTACATATGTGAAAGGCAGTATATATGTGTGTTGGAGTATATAAATAGCTATAAGCGAGAGTGAGTGATTGTGATAGTGGCTGTATGGATGAGTGTGTGCTTGTATCAGTGATTGTATAAGAGCGTAACAATGTGCTAGTCTTTGTATGATTAAGTGAGCTGGTGTGTGTATAACTGTATAGGTGAGTAAATGGCAGTGTGTTTAATTATTTGCATGACTGACTAGGTGTGTGAGTACCTCTATGGATGAGTGGCGGTGTTTGAGTGTCTATATAGGAGTAAGAGTGCATATGATAGTCCTGTACTGAGTGACCGTAAGTATGAGTGACTGTACCGGTGAGTGAGTGTATGTGTGTGTGTAGACCTAAGAATCAGTGAGTGGGTATGTAGTTATTGGTGTTGGAGTGTCTATGGTTTTGCGAATGGCAGTCTGTAATTTAGAGTGGGTGTATCAAAGGTTATATTAGGGTGTGAGGAGGTGCATCAGATTATCATGTGGATGATGTCATCAGTGATGTCATTTGAGATGTCATCAGTGATGTCATCAGTGATGTCACTGACCATGTCATGAGTGATGTAATAAGTGACGTCATCAGCAGTGCATTGCGGGGCGCGAGTTATAGTTAGCTGGACTAACTATAACGGGGGAATTTCACGGGTTTTGTACGAGTGCAATGTCCAACTAACTATAACTGTCCCTAAAACCTATGGTTTTTTCAGTGAATTTCAAAGGTTTTTTAAATGCTAATTTGTAACTATAACGTCCCTGAAACCTATGGTTTTTTCATTGAATTTCAAAGGTTTTTTAAATGCTAATTTGTAACTATAACATGTCTGAAACCTACGTTTTTTTAGTGAATTTCAAAGGTTTTGTAAATGACAATTTTTAAAAATATTAATTGTTATATACATTTTTTAATACTGATTTACTACATTTTTAGAAACAATTTTTTTTTACATATTTTATTTTTTAAATTACATTGTAATTACATTATACATTACATTACAAAAAATACTTTCTCAGAATGAATTACTTTACTTTAAATACTTTGCACATAGGCAATAGACTTTTAAGTACAGTAGTTACAGTTGTTGCAATGGGCAACACATTTTCAAACACAATGCAACATTCAGCTCAATGTGAATTTCTAGTTAAATGCAATTAGTTACTTTATGGATTACTTGTCTAACCACAGGACTGGATCCTAGATTCAGTCCTGGCACATCTCCTGTAAACAGTTGAGTAAAAGCGCTTTGGTTACAGTCGTGATTTTTAAGGAATATTATTGTACTTTAAAAGTTGACACTTAGAAACTTTTTCTCATAGAATCACCAATGTTATCCTATGGAAGGAAATTCACTTAGAAGGTAAAAACTGTTATCGTTACTTTTTCTTACTCAGTGTTGGATCCTGGATCCAGCACTGGTGCATCTCCTGTAAACAGTTGAAAGAATGCGTTTAAGTCATACAGGCGATTTTTTAGGAATATTTGTAGTTTGTGAAAATCGACACTTTGAAACTTTTCTGCTGAAAAGTAGACAATGGATTCCTATGGAAGAAAATATAAGTTACTGGTAAGTACAGTTAAAATTACTTTTCAGGGTCAGTGCTGGGCTAAAAGATGCAGCACTGGGTTCTCTCCTGATAACAGGTGAGTAAATTGGAATTCGTACTTTGGTTGATTTTAGAGGAATATTATAAAGTTCCAAAACTCCACACTTAGAAGAATTTCCAAGTGAAACCAGTCAATGTTAGCCTATGAAGGAAATTCAAGTTACCGGTAAGTACGGTTAAAATTACTTTTCAGGACCAGTACTGGGCTGAAAGATGCAGCACTGTGCTCTCTCCTGATAACAGGTGAGTAAATCAGAATTCTGATTTCGGCTCATTTTAGAGGAATATTTGTATGTTTCAAAAATCAACACTTAGAAACTTTTTCTGCAAAAAGCAGGCAATGATATCCTATGGAAGGAAATTCAAGTTACTGGTAAGTACGGTTAAAATTACTTTAGAGGATCAGTACTGGGCTGAAAGATGCAGCACTGAGGTCTCTCCTGATAACAGGTAAGTAAATCGGAATTCGTATTTCGGCTGATTTTAGAGGAATATTTTAAAGTTCCAAAACTCCACACTTAGAAGAATTTCCAAGTGAAACCAGTCAATGTTAGCCTATGGAAGGAAATTCAAGTTACTGGTAAGTACGGTTAAAATTACTTTTCAGGACCAGTACTGGGCTGAAAGATACAGCACTGAGGTCTCTCCTTATAACAGGTGAGTAAATCGGAATTCGTATTTCGGCTGTTTTTAGAGGAATATTTGTATGTTCCAAAAATCAACACTTAGAAACTTTTTCAACAAAAAGCAGACAATAATATCCTATGGAAGGAAATTCAAGTTACTGGTAAGTACGGTTAAAATTACTTTTCAGGATTAGTACTGGGCTGAAAGATGCAGCACTGAGGTCTCTCCTGATAACAGGTGAGTAAATCGGAATTCGTATTTCGGCTGATTTTAGAGGAATATTTTAAAGTTCCAAAACTCCACACTTAGAAGAATTTCCAAGTGAAACCAGTCAATGTTAGCCTATGAAGGAAATTCAAGTTACCGGTAAGTACGGTTTAAATTACTTTTCAGGACCAGTACTGGGCTGAAAGATGCAGCACTGAGGTCTCTCCTGATAACAGGTGAGTAAATCGGAATTCGTATTTCGGCTGATTTTAGAGGAATATTTTAAAGTTCCAAAACTCCACACTTAGAAGAATTTCCAAGTGAAACCAGTCAATGTTAGCCTATGGAAGGAAATTCAAGTTACTGGTAAGTACGGTTAAAATTACTTTTCAGGACCAGTACTGGGCTGAAAGATACAGCACTGAGGTCTCTCCTGATAACAGGTGAGTAAATCGGAATTCGTATTTCGGATGATTTTAGAAGAATATTTGCACAATGGTGAAGGGAGGGGGCGGGGCCTGAGGTGATATCTGTGCAAACGCGCCCCGTGGCACGTTTTAAGTTGGGGGATTAAGTCCCTTGAATCCTGAGGGTCCCTAGGGGCCAACTAGCCCACCAGGAACCTCCAATATGCGCCAGGGGCTGCGTTGCAGAGACGTGTAGAGAGGCCACACCCCTTTTACACCTCTCTGCAACGCAGCTCTGTGGCGCTTTCTGGATGTACCTGTTGGGCTAGTTGGCCCCAGGGACCCTCTGCATTGAAGGGGATTTAATTCCCCATCTTAAAACGCGCCACGGGGCCTGTTTGCACACATGTCACCTGAAGCCCTGCCTCCTCCCTTCACCACTGTGCAAACGCGCCCCGTGGCGCGTTTTAAGTTGGGGGATTAAGTCCCCTTGAATCCTGAGGGTCCCCGGAGTCCAACTAGCCCACCATATACCTCCAAAAGCTCCTCAGAGCTGCATTGCAGAGAGGTGTAAAAGGGGTGTGGCCTCTCTACACCTCTCTGCAACGCAGCCCCTGGCGCATACTGGAGGTTCCTGGTGGGCTAGTTGGCCCCCAGGGACCCCCAGTATTCAAGGGGAATTCGTTCCCCTCTGCAAACGCGCCAGGGGCGCGTTTGCAGAGTGGTGAAGGAAGGGGCGGGGCCTGCGGGCCCGATCGTTTAAAAAAAAAATATATAATGTTGTCCCCTGAAGGGGGCTGTGTGGCCCCCTTCCTTTTTCGTGTTTTTATGCCCTGGGGACCCCATCCCCCAGGGCCTTACCCCTTTTTTTATTTTTTATTTTTAAAAAAAACGGGAAGGGGGCCGCGTGGCCCCCCTTCCCTGGGCCTGTATTGGTCCCGGGGACCCCATCCCCGGGGCATGGCCTCGTTTTTATTTATATTCTTTGGAGGGGGGCTGCGTGGCCCCCCTCCTCTGGCCATTTAAGGCCCCGGGGACCCCATCCCCCGGGGCCGGCCATTCCGTTTTTTAATTTTTTAATTTTTGTCTTTTTTTGGGGGAGGGGGGCCGCGTGGCCCCCTCCCGGGCCACTACTTGCCCCGGGGACCCCATCCCCGGGGCTGGCCCTTCCGTTGGGGACTGTGGGGGTCCCCAATCCCCCCACAGTCCCGCCGGCTCCCCACGTCCCTTGGGAGCCGGCATTGCTGTTCCACATGGGGAGCAGCTGACATGCTGCTCCCCATGTGGAAAGCAATGTGCTTTGGATATTGGAAGAGAGCAGGTTTCCTGCTCTCTCTTCCAATATCCAAAGCAGTTTGCTATGGCAGGACGGGAGCCGCGAGGCTCCCGTCCTGCCATAGCAAACCACAGTGTCCCGGGGTAGGCACCCCGGGACACTGCAGGAGCCGGCCCTGGGGGTGGCGGTCCCCAGGGCCATCAAGGGCTCCAGGAGGGGGCCGCGCGGCCCCCTCCCATTCAGTTCAAAGCCCCGGGAGGTGGTGGTCCCCGGGGCTCTGAGGTCCGTTACGGACCCCCATATTTAAATGTTTAGTGCCCCGGGGAGGTGGCGGTCCCGGGCGTGTGGGGGGCTGGAGCCCCCCACACAGGTTTTGTAATTAATTATAAAAAAGCCCCGGGGAGGTGGTGGTCCCCGGGGCTGCGGGAGGGCTCAGAGCCCTCCCGCACCATTTTTAAAAAAGCCCGGCGGGTGGCAGTCCCCGGGCTTGAGGGGCCCTTTGAGGCCCCCCACACTTTAAATTATCCCTCCCCCACCATGCCCCCGGGACTTGGGCCACCCGGGGCCAATTAACATCGAGCGCGGGAGACCGCGCTTCGATTTTTTTCCGGCAGGATTCGCGCACCCTGAGCGCATCCTGCTGATTTTTTTAATTTCTTTATTTATTTTTGCCCAGGGGGTCCTTGTGGGACCCCTGAGCAAACCTAGGGGTCAGGGTGTTTCTACCCTGCCCCTTTGTGCGCTTTGCGCACTTGTTTCTGTCCCTCGGTTCCACCGAGGGACAAAATGGCTGCCAACATTTCCTGAATCGGAATGTTGACAGCCAATTAACATGCAGCTCGTGATCGGGACGGTGCGCGCAGGGTGCGCTGAGGGTACGCGGACCCTACTCGGCCATAGATATCACTAACTTTTTACTTTTCATTTTCTCAGCAACTACTGAACGGATTTACACCATTTAACAAAAAGGGTTCTTTCTGAACCAAGAACTACCTCTTTGCCAAATTTTGTGTAATTCCGTTCAGCAGTTTGGGCTGTAGCCGTGTCTAAAGTTTCCTATGGAAAAATGCATGGGGAAAACGCGTTTTGGGACCCCCCTTTTTTCTCGGCCCCCGCTTGACGAATCCCCCCGAGACTTTCAGGGTAGGAGCGGACCGGAGCGGGCCACAAAGTTTGAAAATTTCGCGAAGATACGTCAACCGGCAAGAGAGTTATCTCAAATAGAATGTCGCGGATTTCCTATGGATAATAGGTTGTAACTATAACTATCTACTGGCGACTGCCAGTAGATAATATATATATATATATATATATATATATATATATATCACCAGTTCCTCCGTATGCAGCCACTTCCCTTCCGCGGGAAAGAAACGGAGAGCGAACCACAAATATTGTGCTTTAATCCATATTTATTCTGCCATAACAAACACCATGACCGCCATGACGAGTTTCGGTCTCACAAGACCTTGATCACATGACGCGCCTTAGGATAATCCTGTTACATTTAAAGTGCCAGTGCATACACACGTGAGCTCAACCAATTCCAATAGACATCAAGGAATTACTCATACGGTAAATTCAATGCATGTGCAAAATCCGCAAAAATAGGCCTAAATCAGCATGGTATAATGCATTTGAGGACAATAAATATATAAATATATAAATAACATATAATATACATGGTAACATCATCACGTAAAATACATATTTTGTTACAACTCGCGAATAAAGATTGAATATTATTCGAAAAGTGCAGTCAAAAATTTATACAGCACTTATATATCATTATATCTGTTTAATACATTTATGAAGCAGGGTAAAAACTAAGATAAAACCACTGCTAAAATTCATCCTCATGTCTTCTCATTTATAGTAGGGTTTAAAACCTAATTTAAAAAACCATACTAAAAACGTCTGTACTGCATCATGTTAATTCAAAAATGCTAGTCTGTGCTGACATTCCTTCGACAGGGTCTAGTATCAGTGGATGATACTTAAACTTGCATGATGTCTAAGTCCAAAGTGCAAAGTGTCTAAAGTGCAAATGTGCAATCAATATAAATATATTGTAAAAAATTGTGTGTTAAAACCAGGATGTTTTAGTATTGAAATAAGTCTTTACTAAAAACTAACTAGCATAATGCTGTCGCAGCTGGTAGCAGATCTTAGATAGAGAAAGTCAATATGTCGCTAATGCTAATTAGGGTGATGGGAGTACCTATGCTGTAAGTTTATTGACTACAAGCATGTGTAAAAGTCTTCGCTGGAGTTATGACCATTAGGTGTCTTGGTATCCAACCGAATAATGTATTTGGTCTTGAGCTGTCGAAGTTTGGCCTCACGGTTGCCCCCTCTTCTTGAACTAGGAATGGCATCAATCAAGAAGTATTTAAGATTGTCCAGATTGTTTCCGTGAGTCTCCCTGAAGTGACGTGCCACAGGGTAAGTCGCCTCCGAGTTGGTGATTGCTCTCATGTGTTGCAATATTCTCTTGTGGGCCTGCAACTTGGTGCTACCCACATATTGCAACCCACAAGAGCACTCCAACACATAGATCACAAACTCGGTGCGACATGTTAAGAATTTGTTGATTTTGATAGGCTCAGTTCTAAATGGAATATTGTAGACAGTTTTGTTCACCCCATATCTGCACGCTTTGCAGTTATTGCATTTGTAGAATCCATTACGTTTAGTTAGCCAATTAGTGGTAGGTCTAATTTCAGGGCTACTTTTGACAAGGGCATCTCTCATAGATCCTCCTTTTCTAAACGTAATGTTGGGGTATCTAGGAAGATCTTTGCCTATTGTGGGGTCACTGCGTACTACCATCCAACTTTTATTGATTATTTGCGCAATGCTTTGTGTTTTTTATTGTATGTTAGTATGAGTCTTGTCTCCTGATTCTGTATGTGTGTTGTCTTAACTGCTTCAGGGGTATTTTTTGATAGCAATGCCAGACTATCCTGATTGTTGGATTTTTTGATAGCAGTGTCAATAGTCTTCTCACTGTAACCTCTGGCTAGGAAATGATTTTTGCTTTGTTTTTGTGCGTGCACCAGGTCTACATCCGTGCTGCAAATACGTCTTATTCTCAACATCTCTCCATATGGTATACTATGTATGAGATGTTGAGGATGGTAGCTGGTAGCGTGTAATACGCTATTGCCTGCGGTGTCTTTGCGGTGTAGCTTAGTTTCAATTTGTTGGTTATGGATAAGGACCTCTACATCTAAAATTTGACTGATTGATGACTGATTGTGGCTGTGAAATGTAAGTTTAAATTGTTAACATTAATAGCCTTTACAAACTCACATGCCATTATCTCTGTGCCCTGCCAGATAATAAATACATCATCTATATACCTTAACCATGCCACCACATGATTATCCATTGTTTCACTGAAGTTAGTTCTTAATATCTTTTCCTCCCACCAACCCATATGGAGGCAAGAGTAGCTGGGAGAAAAACAAGCCCCCATAGCTACTCCTCTTGTTTGTTGGTATGTTTGATTTTCAAATAAAAAATAGTTGTTATCAAGGCAAAAGATTATCATATTAATTAACATTCGGTTGTGATGAAACAAATGCAAAGGTCTCTTTCCCAGATGGTATTCAATTGCTTTTATACCATTTTTGTGGTGAATACTGGTATATAGTGAAGTCACATCTAAAGATATAAGAAAATAGTATGGACACCATTTGTATTTAGTCAACTGTTTTAAGAAGTCTCCAGTGTCCTGTATGTACGTGGGTAGTTCACAAACAAATTCTTGCAAAAAGAAATCTATGTATTTTGAGGTGTTTTCCAGGAGACTTCCTCGTGCGGATATTATTGGTCTGCCCGGTGGTTTAGTCAAATGTATATGTATTTTAGATATGAAGTATATGACCGGCATGGTGGGATGATCGTTCTTCAAAAACTTGAATTCGTCCATACTAAGGAGTCCCGCACTGCGCCATGCCTTGAGTTTGGAATAAAATTCTTTCCACAATGTTTTTGCTACTTGAATGTTACTCTTTTTGTAACAATTGGTATCGTTCAGCTGGTCTGTTGCCTCTCTCATGTATTCAGCTCTGGGCCATAATACGACATTCCCTCCCTTAGTTTCGGATAATTACTTGGTCATTTTGTTGTAATTTTCTGATTAGTTTGTTATATGTTTCTTGTTGATGATCATATTTTTTGCGTGCTCGGGCAGTTCGATAATGTAATTGTTTTATGTCCGTAGTTATTAATTCGTTGAACACATCAAAACCATCTCTTGGCATGATTGGTTGGAACATAGATTTAGCCTTATAGTTGGTTCGTATTGTGCCAAATGCAATGTTGTTAGGACTGCCAATATCATTATTTGTTTCTACATTTTCTCGTTCTAGTTGTTGTAGGTCCATAAGGAGTTCTGCGTCCGACGCTGTAAGTAGAGTCATTGAGTCATCATTGGTTGCCTCCATAATGTTTATGTCACTTCGATTTTTTTGACTTGTTGAATTTGTTTGATGGAATTTACGTAGTTTAAGTTTACGGATAAATTTAAACACATAGATGCGTGTCTGTACATAGTCAAAGTTGCTCTCAGGACAGTATGAGAGTCCGAGAGAGAGCAATTGAATTTCCGCTTCGTCGAGGGTACCAGGTGACAAATTAATCACAGTTTTGTTTCCTGACTCTACATTGTCTGTTGTGTTTTCCATTTCTTGTTGTTGTTTCGTGGCTTGTAGGTTTTGCCCCCTCTTACGGAGTTTGCGCCTTTCCCTCCGTTTGCGGTTGTGTCTTTGTTTGCTTGTGGATTTTGTTTCCTTGGGCGAAGGGTTTGTCACCTGTCGTGTCTGAGACAGTTTACTTCCTCTGCCAGGGAAAACATTTGAAACCCCAACTGCGATGTCATTCTTGCTTGTTCATTGTCAGACTCACTTTCAACCGCCGAACTGATGTCAGACGCTGAGGTCGAGGCTAAGGCAGTGTTACGGTCACTCAATTGCTGGTCTCCTTTGACCGAAAGTTTGCTTCCTGCTTTCAACGCGTCATATTTTTTTGCAAAGGTAAATATTCGTCCTTGCTTATAGTCTTGTTTGTCGCGTTGAAATTTGTACGTTTTCCTCTGTTTGATTATTTCTTCTTCTTTCTGCAGCCTTACTACCATTTTCTCCCGATGTTCAGAGGTGGTGTCATTGCTTTCAACTTTACTTATTTCCACATTTAATTCATCAATTTGTGTTTGTAACGCAATTCTGTCGCTTTCAGCGTGCTTAACAAGGATTTCAACAAATTTTTTCGATGAATCGAGATTATATTCCACCCATTCTCGTAACATTCTGGGGTCCGGGTTTTTGTAGCTAGGGGCAATCATAATACGCAAACCCCTAGGGACTCGACCAACTTCTAAATATCTATTGAGAGACTTATGCTCCCACCATTTGGATTGTTCCGATTTCATCAACTTCTCTAATTTTTTGTACATGTCTCTAATGTTCGTGTTCTCCCCTGTCGATGGACCAGCTAGAGCCCTAGCTTGTTGTGGGGTGCCTGGTGAATCATCGAACATTACTCTGCTGCTGCCTCTCTACTCCTCAGCGCGTCTGCAGTCATGGCGAAAGTATATATCTGAGGCAATTAGAGTAACAAACTGTTGATACAATGTCTTTATTTGTTAATTGCACACCTCCCCTCCGGAAACTGCCCGTGTTCTCCTACCTCTTGTGGAAAATCGGCGTTTCACGCGTCCTCTGACCAGTTCCTCATCGTTCCACTGCAGGTGAAGATTCTTTTGTCGGATATCCGGGGGCTACTGTGGCTTTCCTTCCCAGAAACAACGTTTACGTCTAGCGAACGCCGTACGCAGCTTCCTGCCACTTGGCCCAGAATGAGGAAGGGGTTCGCCGTTTACCGAGGAAGCCTTCTCGGCACAACTATCACCATTTGCCTGTAATTAACTTGCGTCAAGACTTGTCCGGGACAGCAGACGCCATTATGCCGCCTCCCATCCAGTGACTGGACTCCTTATCCGCCGCTTTTTAAAAGATGCATGTGGCTCCATTTCCAACAGACCTCCCGTATTTACGGTCAGATTACTGCGGTCATTGACCCGTATGCCCTACTCAATACGAAGTCCCGACATCGCTCATGTCCAGTTCATCCCTCATTGAACACTGCTCTGCTCCCTGCTCTTGACGCAAGTTAATTACAGGCAAATGTTTTCAGGCACTATTTTGGAAGTCCTGATGATGATCCGATATCTATGTTAAGGATCGAAACGCCGTCGACAAAGCTGTCAACCTTATACACTGTGGTTTATGTGTTAAATTATGTGTAAAGGTGACCTCTCACAAATTGTTGTCTGCTCCATTGTAAAGACTTGATACAGACAACCACATGCTGCCTGAGCCTTCTCTTGTTTTCCCTTGCTATGTGAGTTTATGGATACAGGCTTGTGTCCCACTGTTATTAATTCACATATTTTGTACATTTAATATAACTGCATATTAAATTGCCTTTTTTCAGGCTGCATCAAAGGCCAAAAATATAGAACCGATTTGGGGCTACATTTATTTGATTTCCAATCATTGTTTACTCAGGGACCACTGTCTCTCAAAATAAGTCAAAAATTTATACAGCACTTATATATCATTATATCTGTTTAATACATTTATGAAGCAGGGTAAAAACTAAGATAAAACCACTGCTAAAATTCATCCTCATGTCTTCTCATTTATAGTAGGGTTTAAAACCTAATTTAAAAACCATACTAAAAACGTCTGTACTGCATCATGTTAATTCAAAAATGCTAGTCTGTGCTGAAATTCCTTCGACAGTGTCTAGTATCAGTGGATGATACTTAAACTTGCATGATGTCTAAGTCCAAAGTGCAAAGTGTCTAAAGTGCAAATGTGCAATCAATATAAATATATTGTAAAAAATTGTGTGTTAAAACCGGAATGTTTTAGTATTGAAATAAGTCTTTACTAAAAACTAACTAGCATAATGCATATATATATATATATAAAAAAAATAATAATAATAGTGACATTTATATAGCTTAAACAGCTACCTCAAACAGAGGTGTCCCGGCGCTGTGCGAAAATCAAGTAAGGAACTGAAACCTAAGAGCTATCCTTGTCTAACAGCCAGGTCTTAAAGATCTTCCTGAACTCAAGTTCTGTTTCCACCATGCGCATATACGATGGTAAGGAATTCCATAGCATGGCAGTCCTTACTGTGAAGGACCTTCCTCCCATTCAAGCTTTAGAAAAGCGAGGTACACAAAGTAGATGCTGAGAGTTTCATCTCAACGCTCGTTATGGTTGGTAAGGGCAAAGCCTATGATTGAGTTATCTCTGATCTTTGTTGCGCATGGCACGAAAAGCTAAGGTCAAGGACTTGGACTCTATCCATTTTATTACCGATAGCCAGTGAAGATGCCTAATATGCGGGGAGATGTGATGGTGGAACGCCTCCCGTCGGATGAGGCTCGCTGCCACATTTTGAACCATCTGAAGTCTGTGTATTAGGTACAATGGTAGCCCCAAGTACAGACTGTCTACATAGTGGAGTAAGACCTCCAACCCTTGGTCTAGGTCCACTGTCTCACCGCAGCTCCGCTGTGCCGTCTCTTGCCTCCAGACCCCAACCTCCTCCTTGGGAGGTTCGAGGCTGCTGCCCGCTCCTGCATCTGCTGCCCGCTCCAACTGGGACCAGACTGCCTGCAACCACCGTAACCTTTCTCAGCCGTTTTTTTCTTAATTTTTCCCTGTTGTGCCACTGTTATTGTGCCCATCTGTGTCTTGCTCTAATTCCACCACTGTTTTTATTTTCTCATGCCTGCCTGTTCCTTTCGCCACTGCTGCCCCTGCGGCCCCTCCCCCCGGAATTCTTCCCTCCCACAACCCCTACTTAATGGCGGCCGCTGCAGGGGAGTGCGAGTAAGACCTCCGACATTCAGTCTAGGTCCACTCTCTCCCCGCAGCTGCGCTGTGCCGTCTCTTGCCTCCAGACCCCGACCTCCTCCTTGGGAGGTTCGAGGCTGCTGCCCGCTCCAACTGGGACCAGACTGCCTGCAACCACCGTACCCTTTCTCAGCTGTTTTTTTTCTTAATTTTTCCCTGTTGTGCCACTGTTATTGTGCTCATCTGTGTCTTGCTCTAATTCCACCACTGTTTTTATTTTTTGTGCCTGCCTGTTCCTTTCGCCTTTTGCCGCTGCTGCCCCTGCGGCCCCTCCCCCCGGAATTTCCCTCTGGAATTCCCCTGCTCCCGCCTCCCAGCCTCTCCTCCCCCCCAACCTCCCCTACTTAATGGCGGCCGCTGCGTGGTCGTGCCGCCGGCGCGCCACAGGCGCGCCAAAGGCAAGCCCGTCTGCGCCCGTCCGTGACCCGACTGCGGCCAGTGCCAGGAACCCTGGACCTCCCACTACCCATTGCTATGACACCACCACCCTACATGCACTCAACCCTGGAAGACTTAGAGAATGCCAACAGGCCTCGCCGAACATGACCCACGGCCAGTTCTCCTGCCTCCACTGCCGCCAGACCCTCACTGCCACCCCGGCCTCCAACACCGCCGACGCCAGCACCGGCGACACCCTAAAATGCATCCTCCTCAATGTACGCTCCGTACACAAACACGCCATGGAAATCTGGAACCTACTCGACTCTCTCTCGCCCGACATCGCCTTCTTCACAGAAACCTGGACCAATGCATCCTCCGCCCCCGACATCAGCACCGCCATCCCAGATGGATACAAGATCCAGAGGAAAGACCGCCCCAACCACCCAGGAGGGGGCCTCGCCATCGCCCACAAGAGCACCCTCCGCCTCACCACCTCCAGCGAAACCTTCCCCTCTGCCGAACACCTGCACTTCTAGATCCAGACCACCCCCAAAGCCACACTCTGAGGAACCCTCATCTACAGACCCCCCAGCCCCCGAACACCCTTCGCCACCACCATCACCGACTTCATCGCACCCCACGCCATCGCTTCAACAAACTACATACTCATTGGAGACCTGAACTTCCACCTCGACAACCCCAGCGACCCCAACTCCACTATCCTTTGTGACAACCTCGCCAGCATCGGACTTAAACAACTCCTCAACACACCGACCCACAGAGCAGGACACACCCTCGACCCCATCTTCGCGGCAGGAAACAGTGTCCAATTCAGCCACACAACGCAGCCGCCATGGACCAACCACCACTGCGTACACTTCGCCATCAACAAACCCAAGGCACCCAAACCAGTCCCACGCCCACCTCGAAGGAACTGGAGCAAGGTTACCGACGAGCAACTTAACTCCACCCTCACCCGAGACAACCACACCTGGGCACCCGACGCAAATGACGCAGCCAGAGAACTCCACACCTGGATCTCCAACTGCGTAGACGAGCTCGTCCCGCTACGCAACCCCGACAGACAACGCCCCAGGAAAGCCGCCTGGTTCACCACCGCTCTCAAAGAAGCCAGACGCACCTGCAGACGCCTGGAGAAGAACTGGAGAAACACCAAGACAAACGAAACCACACCACCTACAAGGACGCCATGACGGACTACCACAACCAGATCAGAGCCACCAAGAGGAACTTCATCCTCGACAAAATCCTGGCCAACTACAAGGAACTTTTCAGTGTCATTCAAGAATTCACCAACCCACGCAGCGAAGCCACAGACATCACCCCATCCCAAGACCTCTGCAACAAGCTTGGAACCTATTTCCACCTCAAGATCAAAAACCTCTATGACAACTTCATCGACCATCCACCAGGCGCCACAGATGGCCCCCCGCCCCCCAGAAACACAAGCCAGCCCACCATCTTCAACTGGACACCGATCACTGCCAAAGACACCGCCTGGACCATGAAAAGCATCCACTCGGGGGCCCCCGCCGACCCATGCCCCCTCACATCTACCACAGAGCCACGGCCGCCATTGCACCCAAACTACAATGCACCATCAACACCACCTTCAAAACAGGCACCTTCCCAGACGACTGGAAGCGGGCAGAAGTCATACCCCCTGCTCAAGAAGCCCACAGCTGACCCCACCGACCTCAAGAACTATCGGCCCATCTCGCTCCTCCCCCTCTCAGCCAAAGTTGCAGAGAAAACAGTCAGCAGGAAACTGACACGATTCATTGAAGAGAACGCCGTCCTCGACCCGTCCCAATCCGGATTCCGAAGTAACCACAGCACAGAGACTGCCCTACTCGCCGCCACAGACGACATCCGCACCCTGCTGGACCAAGGCCACTCTGCAGCCCTCATCCTACTCGACCTATCAGCGGCCTTCGACACCATCTCCCACCGCACACTAGTTGCCAGACTACACGACGCAGGCATACAAGGAACAGCCCTGGACTGGATCCGATCATTCCTCACCGGAAGAAGCCAAAGGATCAGACTCCCACCCTTCCTCTCCGACCCCACAAAAATCACCTGCGGAGTCCCACAGGGTTCATCACTAAACCCCACCCTCTTCAACATCTACATGGCCCCCCTCGCAGCCATCGTCCGACAACACGGCCTCAACATCGTATCCTACGCTGACGACACCCAGCTCATCCTCTCCCTCACCAAAGACCCCACCACTGCCAAACTCAACTTCTAGAAAGGAATGCAAGACATCGCAGTCTGGACGACCAACAGCTGCCTGAAGCTCAACGCCGAGAAGACAGGAGTCCTCTTCCTTGGTACCACCCCTTCTGCATGGGACAGCACCTGGTGGCCGACTGCCCTCGGAAGCCCATCTACCCCCTCAGACCACGCCAAGAACCTCTGCATCGTACTCGACTCATCACTCACCATGAACCGACAGGTCAACACCGTCACCTCCAGCTGCTTCAACACCCTCCGCATCCTCTGCAAGACCTTCAAGTGGATTCCCCCTGAGTCAAGGAAGAGAGTCACCCACGCACTCATCACCAGCAGACTGGACTATGGAAACTCACTCTACATCGGCATCAACAAGTCCCTACTCCGCAAACTCCAGACAATACAGAACACCGCCGCCAGACTCGTCCTCGGCATCCCCCGACACGAACACATCAGCCAACACCTACGAAGTCTCCACTGGCTCCCCGTGGAGAAAAGAGTCACTTTCAAAATCTTCACTCACGCCTACAAATGCCTACACAACAACGGACCCAAATACCTCAACGAGAGAATCAACTTCCACGTACCAAAAAGAAACCTCCGATCTTCCAACCTCGCACAGGCCGAAACCCCACGCATCCACAGAGCCAGAGCAGGCGGAAGATCCTTCTTTCACATTGCAGCCAAGACCTGGAACGAGCTACCGGCAGACATCAGACGCGCCCCCTCCCTGAACACCTTCAAGAAGACCCTCAAGACCTGGCTCTTCGGCTAAATAGATCTGCGGACCCCGCCTCAGCGCCTTGAGACCCTCACGGGTGAGTAGCATACTTACAATTCCCTGATTGATTGATTGATAGTCCAGCTGGGAAGTCACAGTAGCATGAACTACTACCCTGCGGCTCTCCTTCGGTAGGAGGTGCAGGAATATCTTTAAGCTTTTCAGTTTCCCGAAACAGGACGAAGAAATGTGACGGATTTGAGGGTCAGAGTTCCATTTGATGCCCAGATTCCTTGCCGTCTTTGCTGGAATTGGAGGTGATCCTAGCTCCATTGGCCACCATAGTCCTGTGGGCAGGGGAGAAGCCTGGCCAAAGAATAGGACCTCTGTCTTATCCGCATTCAGCTTCAGTTTGTTATTGTTCATCCAGCAAGCGAAGTCCTTTAGACACCCCGTTACTCTAGCAAACGAGTCCTTAGAGTGGTCTTTGAATGAGAACATCAGTTGGGTGTCATCTGCATAAGAGACTGCCTTCACTCCCCAGGTGGCAATGAGAGTGAAAAGTGGCACCAGGGAGGTGTTGAAGAGTAAGAGGCTTAGGGCCGAGCCTTGTGGAACACCTCACCGCAGAGGCTTAGGGGCGGATTGATGCGGTTGGAGAAAAACTCTTTGAGAGCGATCTGTGAGGTAGGACTGGATCCATGCAAGAACTGCTCCCCGCAATCCAAGCTGTTTGAGTCTGTCCAGAAGAATAAAGTGTGCAACCGTGTTGAAGGCTGCCGACAGATCCAAAAGATCAGCATTGCAGATGCTCCAGCGTCCACCGACATTCTTACTGGCTCTGCCACCTCCACTAAAGCAGTCTCAGTGCTGTATCCTGACTGGAAACCTGACTGAGTATCATGTAAATTGTCTTGTGTATTGATGAAATTGGTGATTTGACGTTGAGCCAATTGTTCAAGCATCTTTGCGGGTGCCGGTAACAATGAGATTGGATGATAGTTTCCGAGCTCCGTGGGATCAGCATTCGTTTTTTTCAACAGGGGAAGTAGGAATGCATGTTTCCAAATATCTGGGAAGATGCCAGAGGATAACAGCGTATTCCAGATGTGGTTTAAGACTGGGTTAATCCAATGGGCCAAAGATCTGAAAAGCTTGGGTGGGCAGGGATCCAGGGGGGAGCCCGACTTGCATCTTAGGATTTGGGCTATCGATTCTCGCAAGGTTATAGGGTAGAACTCTGAAAAGGTACCAACGGAATTGTTAGTTTCCAATGTCTGTGGTACTGCTGATGGCTCTCCTGTAGTAAAAGATGCGTAGACTTTCTGAATGTTCTCAAAGTTGGATAAGTGTGTACATAAATATATATATATATATATATATATATATATATATATATATATACATACATACATATTCACTGAAAACCAGTTTTCAGGGACGTTATAGTTAGTTGGACATTTCACTCGTACAAAACCAGAGAAATTCGGCCGTTATAGTTAGTTGAGCTAACTATAACTCGCGCCCGCAATGCACTGCTGATGACGTCACATATTACATCATTCATGACATGGTCAGTGACATCACTGATGACATCTCAAATGACATCACTGATGACATCATCCAGTGACTGTGTTTTTCTGTAAAGTTTAAATATGTTTTATATATATATAGGCCAAGGTGTATTGAAGAATGAGTGGGTGTATGACTGTCTGAATAGATGATTTAATAGGGGTGTGACTGACTGTATAAGTGAGTGATTAAATGTGTCTTACTGAATGCATGGGTTAGTTAGTAAACTGTGTGAATGTCTGTATCAGTCTGTTAGTTGGTGTGTAAGCGGCTGCATGGGTTGGTGAGTAGCTACATGAGTGTCTATATGGGTTATTGATTGGTTGCCTGAGTATCTGTATGGGTACCTGAGTGTCTGTGTGGGTGGGTGGGGGGGTGTGTGACTCTGTGCATAGATGTGTGAGTGGGTAATTCACTGGGTGTATGGGTTCAAGAGTGCATCTGTGACGGGCTGTAGGGGTTGGTGAGTGTGTGTATGGGTGTGTTGGTGAGTGAATGGTTGTCTCAGTGGTACATGTGTGAGTAACTACAGATGTGAAAGGCAGTATATGTGAGTGTTGGGGTATATAAATCACTATATGTGAGAGTGACTGATTGTGAGAGTGACTGTATGGATGAGTGTGTGCTTGTATCAGTGATTGTATAAGAGAGTAAGTATGTGTTAGTATCGGTATGAATAAGTGAGGTGGTGAGTGTATAACTGTATAGGTGAGTAAATGGGAGTGTGATTGATTCTTTGCATGACTGACTAGGTGTGTGAGTACCTCTATGGATGAGTGGTGATGTGTGAGTGTCTGTATAGGTGTATGAGTGCAAATGATAGTGCTGTATTGATAAGTGACTGCATGTATGAGTGACTGTATGGGGGAATGAGTGGAAGTGTGTGTAGACCTAGGACTCAGTGAGTGGGTATGTAGTAGTTGGTATTGGTGTGTCTATGGTTTCGAAAATGGTAGTCTGTATTTTAGAGTGGGTGTTTCAAAGGTTATATTAGGGTGTGAGGAGTTGCATCAAATTATCACGTGAATTATGTCATCAGTGATGTCATCAGTGATGTCATTTGAGATGTCATCAGTGATGTCATCCGTGATGTCACTGACCATGTCATGAATTATGTAATATGTGACGTCATCAGCAGTGCATTGTGGGGGCACGAGTTATAGTTAGCTCAACTAACTATAACGGCCGAATTTCTCTGGTTTTGTACGAGTGAAATGTCCAACTAACTATAACGTCCCTGAAACCTGTGGTTTTTTCCAGTGAATTTCTAAGGTTTTTTAAATGCAAATTTCAAACTATAACGTCCCTGAAACCTATGGATTTTTCAGTGAATTTCAAAGGTTTTTTAAATGCTAATTTCAAACTATAATGTCCCTGAAACCTGTGGTTTTTTCAGTGAATTTCAAAGGTTTTTTAAATGCTAATTTCTAACTATGCCTACAGAGGTAGGACATGTTCAGAAAGAGGAAGAAAGGTGCAGAAAGAAGCAAGAGAAATGCAGAAAGAAGCAACAGAAGTCCAGAAAGACAAAGAAAGGTGCAGAAAGAAGCAAGAGATGTGCACAAAGAACCAAAAGTGGAGCAGAAAGGGGCCTTGTTGCAAAGTCATCCTGATGGAGCAAGGACTCGTAAATGAGACTTGCTCGGAAGCAATCCTCTCGTTTAACTCACTAACGAATTATTAACAACGTGTTTTGTGATTAATAATACGCATTTCCTTTACACGCGGAAGAAAATGAAGCTTGCCTATGTGTTTACTAACTGCAATAACATGAACAAAGGACTAAGATGCATTCTAACACGGGATCTTTACTGCACATGCATCTACTGCATCTACGTAGTATGACGTACTAACGCTTGGAGGGAAATTCTTGCGCCTGCGCAATAAACGATAAAATGGCCGCTTGAAAGCTCACATGCATGGCACCTGCTTAGCTGAATTAGAAAATAAGTTTTATACTAACGCAAATGCAGAAAGGGAAATAATAAATGGAATGGGTTAGAGTAGAGGTTGGTGGTATACAGTGAAATCATTTATTTTTGAGAATAATATTTTTCCTTTTGACTTTATTATTAGTGTGTATTTGGGCCTGTCAAATTTGTCTGAGTCGAGCAGACTGACGTTGCGCTATGCATGCGCCCTGGTGAGAAAGTACGAAAGATGACTAAGGACTTGTCACGTGTCCAAGGCCAGTGAAGATGTGCCCTGGGAACATGAGGGTGAAGAGTTCATATGAAGGAACTTTATTCAAGAGATCGCAACAACTTTATTAATAAAGTTTGGAGATGTATGGGAAAGGAAGTGGGGTAATAAAAGTTTGAGGGGAGGAGTTTTGAAACAATGGTTTAAAGAAATAAGTGAAATGTAAGCATGGTGTGACGATCATCCCCCCTTTCCTGTCCAATCAGAGTTAGTAGTCTGTAAAATTAAAACATTAATGGGTGGTACATGACTATAGAAAGGTATAATTGAGGTAGGATAGTTAGTTAGGAAGAGCGCGATGCTGGGAGTGAATTTTGGCGGAAGCATTGCAGAGCTCGGGATGCTGTCGGTGTTGGGGTGGTGCTGATGCAGTGAGACGCTGATGAAGAAAATCGAATGCAGAACCATCTACTTAATTTAATTGGGTTAGAAAGAAGATCGCGGAAGAACCACGAGGAGGAAGAGAGTGCCAGAGAGGGGTGCGACGCAGTCGTCGGTATTTAGAGAGGTGAAGTATCCTGTCCTGATTCCTGTCCTGAAGTCTTTGTCTCCTGATCTATCCAGGGGGACCCTTACCAGCCCTTTGGCCAGAGGGTTTGGTCTTCACACCATACTTGGTAATTATAAAATTCATCGTATTGATAGATGCTCTTCTCTCTCTGTCCTTTTCTTTCTGAGCATAGTTATTGTGTGAATCTGAATTACTAAATGCATATTTGAAACTTGATTGAATTGACACTCTTGCGAATGAGGGTGATTGTACTGAATGGATTGAGATGGTTCACAAGCAACTCATTTAGGTAAAGATTTTAAAACTTCCCGAGTCTGTGATTATTTCATTTTTAATCAAGAAATGTTTTATAAGTTATGTTAATTATCACCATCAACTAGTTCCAACTAATGGTCCATTGACCAGAGGAAAGAACTAATTGATCAGTGAAAGGTTTGGTTAGGGAAAGAAATAATTAGACCCCGAAGTATGAGAAGCATAAACTAAAAGTTCCGGCGGTCTACTTGCTGTTATTGTGGAAGTAGTTATATGGGCCCAGGTGTGTATATGGTAGTGGAGTATCTGTTGTTAGTACACCGCTGGATCAGTTTTCTGGTAGCAGAGCTATGGTTATTGTTGACTAGTTTGGTGATAAGTATAGATTATTGCTTTTGATCTATGTTTTAACAAAAGAGTTAGTGTCTCTGTTTTATGTCGTCTGGAAAATTCCCGGGAATGAATAGCAGGTGGCGATAGAAACCACACTGCTCTGAGGTTTCTCGTCTGTTGGAATAACACTGAGAAGCTATGCAGGGCTGGCAGTGTTAAAGTAGGGACTATTTTCTGTGTAAAAGTAAGAGTGGTTGATAGCAAAAAGTTCGCTAGTGAAACTTTAGGCGTTATATCACCTAGTAAGGGTAACCCTGAAGGAGTAGCAGGTTCTTCTAAGCTAGATTGACAGCAAAAGGAGTTCGCTGGTGAAACATCGGTCTCAAATTTCCCTAACGGGTGACACCGGAGGAGTAGCAGGTTCTCTGGAGCTTAGGTGAAGAGTAAGCGGAAGGTTTTACTCGCAGTGAAAAGAAATAAACTATCCTTTGATTTAGCGGAACAGACAGAGTAGCAAATGTTTTTATGTTGTTAATAACAAAGAAATTTTAAAGAAAATATTGAGAAATAAAGTTTTCGTATTACCTTGTGAAGGGAGGGTCAGTTGCCGGAGTGGTACTGACGTCACAGTGAGCCGCGCTGGGATTGGTAGAAACAGCGGGCGTGTGACAGGAGCAGCCTTGTAAAGGAGGGGTCAGTAGTAAGGAGCAGAACTGACGTCAGGAAAAGGCCGCGCTGGCATTGGTCAGATCACGAGCGTGAGCCTGATTTGATTGGACACTTAGTTAGAAGCCGCGCTAGGATTGGTGGAGAGAAGGATTGTATGCAGGATTTTGATTTGACTGTCAGTGCAAGAGGTACAGGTAGAAGATTTCAAGGGTTTGCGGAATACAATTTCCTACACCGTTCTTCAAGAATGTATGGAGAGAAAAGAAAGATGTCCTTTTTAAAGAAAATTAAGAATTTCTTTGTAAAGGATAAGCCTGTGTTGACTAGAGAGGGAATTCCTCTTCCGCCACCGAAGACACCAGCATCTTTTATGATGATGGAAAGAGGATATCATACGTGCGTGTGGTTGGAAAATTGGGTAGAATATACGAAGGATGATGGTGTGTTAGCGTTTCTTAAGGATGGTACGTTTAATGGGAGGATTCTTCAGAATTTGAGATTGAAAATGAATGATTTGGAGCCTAGACCTAGGTTAACTCAATATGAGGCTTTGGAAGAATGGGAGACTGAGTCATATGAACGAGAGAAATGCAGGGGTGGAAGGTATAGAGGATTTTTTCCGAGACATTTGCATGAGTCACGCGAAGGGCAGATGAAACAATGGAGGAGAGCTAAGGTATCAGAAGGGTTATATCCAGTGTTAATGGCTGAGGAACAGTCTGGAGGAAAGTGTAAGGAGAAAACGAAACACATGAATTCGGCAGGTTATGGTGAATCAGACGATGAGTTGTTAGAGGATATTTTAATTAAAAATCCACCACCGTATCAGGAAGCAACTAGTAAGGTTACCCCAAGTGCACCGGTAATGGGAATGCCATTAACCCCACAGATTTTACATGAAATGTCATATAACAGAGTGTTGCAGGATAATGAAAGAGAAGCCTTGAATAAAACTAGAGAAGAACTAGTTCAAAAGATAGGACAGTTAAATTTGAATACTGAAGCCTTGACAGTACCAGTGACCATTGGTCCGGTAATCCCATTGTATGGAGATAATAAGATTTGCCAGAAATCACAACTTGTGACAGTTCCATTAAATAGTCCTAGAAAAGAAATAATAATTACAGATGATCAGGTTAGCGAAAGTGAGTCAATTATTTCATTAATGGACCTCCCTATTGTGGAACCTCTGACGGAGACTACAAAGAGAGTTACGCCTATGAATTTGAGAGAAAGAAGACCTTTGGTTCCGGCTGGAACTGGAGGCGCAACAGTAGTCACCTCTGAAGAAATAGAAAGGTGGGTTCAGGAAAGAGATAATCAGAACTCAATACCAACGATTTTAGATATCAGCAGATTGAAAGTGGAATTGGAAGAGATGATGACAGGATGTGTGGGCACAGAAAGATTGAACACTTACAATGATGAGGAGTTATTATTTTTGTGTAAGAGTATAACCAGAAGAGCAAGAGTATTTCATGAGAGACTGACTGAAGTTGCTTCAGAGATTGGAATAGATATAGGAAAAGCAAAGTTGTTGCAGAAACCATATCGAGTGGACTTTACTGATAAAGATTTAGAAAGTGTAGATGCTTCTGGAAAGAGACTACAGATAAAAGAATTAATGAACATTTTGCGAAATTGGGGAGACATTGATAAATGGAGAATTAGATGGATAAGAAAGAAAGAGGAAGTACAAGCGAGAAAAGCAGCAGCTGCATTTCCAGTAAGAGAATCAAGCAAGACAGAAAAATTGTGCCCGATGAGAGAAGTTCCAGGAGGTGGATATATTCATGTTCCTTGGAGTAGGCAAGATATTTTATCATTTGCAAATGATTTTCCAAAACTGAGAGAAAAACCAGTTGAGTGGTACAAGCAGGTAGAGAGGTTTGTGAAGGTTTCAAAGGTTTTATTTAAAGACTTGGATGGTCTATTTGATATAGTGGTACCCGCTGATTTATGGACAGAATGTAAGATCACAATTGATTGGCCTAATGAGGAGTATCCTAGAGATGCAAAAACAGGAGCACCTTCGGAGGAGGTGATGAAAAAGTATCACCAAGTGATTACGTATTTGAAAGGGAAAATTCCTCCTAAAGAAACCGATTGGGTAAAAATAGATAGAACAACACAGGAACCAAATGAATCTGTACATGCGTACTATGAACGGTTATTCCAGGTGTTTAAGCAGTATAGTGGTTTTGAGAATATTGGTGACAAAGATATGGGACATTTTGTGTATCGGTTTGAAACCAGAAATCAGTCAGATGATACAGCAGCACATGTTGTGTTGGCAAAGCAAGACAGTGGATGAGATTCTAAAGTACGCAAAATATTGCGGAGATGACATTGAGGCCAGGCGTAGGAAGCTAAAGGAGAAAATGATGTGGGCACAAGTTAAATTGGCAGAACAGCAAGAAGAGAAAACGAATGACCAAAATAATAATCAAGTGAAAGAACAGAGTCAGAATAATCAAGGAGTGAGTGCTAGTAAATATAAGGGATGAATGGACAGAGAAGAAGCAAAAAAGAAGTTTCCTTGTCATGCGTGCGGAAAGCTTGGACATTGGAAGAACGAGTGTAAGAGTACTCAGAATAATAAGAATAATAATGGGCCAAATCAAAATTTAATCCCACAGATGCAGAATGAAGTACTTATGAATCAGCAGCAGCAGGTAGTTACTCCACAATATCAGGTGCCACCAGCTCCTATGCCAAATTTTGTGAACCATCAAAGTTTCAGTGCGAACACCGGATTTCAAGGAGAAAGTGGTAAGAATAATAGAACAGTTGCACAATATTTTTTACAGAATAATGGAGAACATTCAGATGCCGCACAATGACGGTGCCTGAGGGGGAAGGAAGAGGAGTGCGTGCTTGGCGCATCCTTGCCGGTAGATCAGTCAGGTCCATTTGTTGATGGGAGAGTAGAGGGTAAAGACATTACTTTCCTATTGGATACTGGTGCTACCAGGTCTACTGTGAGAACATCAGACATCCCAAACCTACCCCTCTCGGAAGAATCAATCCAAGTTGTAGGCGTGTCTAACCAACAGATTAGAACCCCAATCACAAAACCAATGGAGGTGCACATTGGGAACTTCAAAGAAATGCATCGGTTTGTAGTTTGCGATTCCAGTCCAGTAAATCTGTTGGGAAGAGATCTTTTGTGCAAGATGAATTGCACAATCTATTGTACACCGGATGGTGTCGCTTTCCAAACCCCTGATGAAGACGTTGTTTACAAGATGATGTTGGCCAAACAAGGAACAGAAGTAGCTGAAATGTTTTCATTAATAACTGAGAATGAATTGGCAGAAGAGTTAAGAACCACAGTTAATCCAGAAGTGTGGGATTTTACAGGAAAAGATATTGGGCTGATGACAAATATAGACCCAGTTAAAGTGACAGTGAAAGAAGGTGCAGTGTATCCAAATACCCGACAGTACAAAATGAGTCCAGAAGTAAAAGCAGGAATTATTCCAGAAATTGAACGAATGGTTAAACAAGGTATTTTAAAAGAAGTGATGGGTAGTCCCTGCAATTCGCCAATAATGGGACTGAAAAAGCCTAGCGGAAAGTACAGAATAGTGCAAGATTTACGGAAAATAAATAAAATTGTGGTGCCATGTTGCCCAATAGTGCCAAATCCAGCAGTGATTCTTTATCAGATACCCTGGAATGCAGGTTGGTTTACAGTAATTGATTTATGCCAAACGTTCTTTTCTATTCCTTTGCACCCAGACAGTCAGTATCTTTTATGTTTAAGTTTGAGGATCATATTTACGCATGGTGTCGAGTTCCTCAAGGGCACACAGAGAGTCCTTCAATTTTTAATCAGATTTTGAAAAAGTGATTGGAATCATTGATTATGCCTGGAAAATCTGTTTTGGTCCAGTACATTGATGACCTACTGGTGGCATCAAAAACACGCGAAGATTGTGTCACAGACACAATTGCATTGCTGAATCATTTGGCTGAAGGAGGACACAAGGTGTCTCCAGAAAAGTTGCAATTTTGTCAATGAGCAGTTAGATATTTAGGGCATAAAATAGAAAGAGGAGTTAGAAAAGTAACACCAGAAAGAATAAAAATAATCAAAGAAATGCAATTGCCACAGACTCAAAGAGAAATGAGAATGTTTCTAGGAGTGGTTGGATACTGTAGGCAATGGATTAATGGTTTTTCGATGTTAGCAAAACCATTAATACAGATGATCCGGAAAAGAGCAAAAGATCCGATTGATTGGAATAGACTGCATAGAGGCATTTGTGAAACTAAGAAATTGTTTGTGTGAGGCTCCTGCTTTGGGCATGCCTGATTATTCAAAAGATTTTGCTTTGTTCTGTTGTGAGAGAGAAAATTGTGCACTTTCAGTCTTAACACAGAGACATGGATTGAGTCGACGTCCAGTGGCATATTTTTCAGCCACATTGGACCCAGTGGCTTCAGCATTGCCTGGCTGCTTAAAAGCAGTAGCTGCTACTTGTATGAGTCTGGAGCAAAGTGAATCGATAGTGATGGGACATCCGGTAAAAGTTTTTGTTCCACACTCAGTTGAGATTCTTTTGACAAGAACAAGAACACAGCACCTCACCCCTAGTCGTTTGACAAAGTATGAAAGAGTGATTTTGGGAGCTGAGAACGTGACTGTGATAAGGTGTACGATCATGAACCCAGCCACCCTATTGCCAGACCCCTGCGATGAAGAAGTGAAAGATGAAAGTGATCATGATTGTTTGGACGTGACTGAGTTATGCACGAAGCCCCGCCCGGACATAAAAGAGTCACCTTTGAAAGAGGCTGACCATGAGTTATTTGTAGACGGTTCCTGCCTTAGGACACAAGAAGGAGGACTAAGTGCTGCATATGCTGTTTGTAAAATATCTGGGGTAATTGAAGCATCCTGTTTACCTGGGGTCAAGTCTGCACAAGTAGCTGAATTGGTCGCCTTAACAATGGCATGTAAAAAGGGGAAAAATTGGAGAGTAACCATATTCACGGACAGCCAATATGGGTTCGGGGTTGTGCATGACTTTGGCCAGCTCTGGATGCAGAGGGGATTTCTGACTTCTTCAGGATCCCCTATCAGAAATAGCAAAAATGTGAAGGATCTGTTGGAAGCATTACAATTGCCAAAAGAGATAGCAGTTGTAAAATGTGCTGCACATCGGTCAGGAAATGACTATGTGACTGCTGGCAATAATTATGCTGACCAAGTGGCTAAATACTGTGCTAAAAATACAGTGGCCATAAACCGAAAAATTGAAACGAGTGAAACCAGATGCCAACTTATGCTTTTCTCAGTACCAGAAACATGGGATGAGATTAGACAATTGCAGGAAGAAGTTGAGGAAAAAGAAAAAGAAATTTGGATAAAGGCAGCTTGTACAAAAAGACCACATGATGAGTTATGGGTGTATCTAGATGGAAGACCAGTCATGCCAGATTGTTTACTTTCCAAAATGGCAAGAGTTTATCATGGAGCAACACACATAGGGAGAGATTCAATGATCAGGCTATTTAGACAGAGTTGGTACAATCCGAAGTTCAGGGTAATCGCAGAGAGCCTTTGCCAAAGATGTTTAACCTGTCAACAGCAGAACCCAGGTAGAAAGACAGTGGTAAGCTGGGGAAAGATCGGAAAGGCAGAAGGGCCCTTCACCAGACTACAGTTAGATTTTATTGAATTACCCCCATGCAATGGACTGAAATATATACAAGTCATAGTATACCTTTTCTCAAGATGGGTGGAAGCCTATCCCACTCGAAGAAATGACAGTCTTACAGTTGCCAAATTGTTGTTGAGGGAGTTGGTTCCGCGATTTGGTTTTCCAGTCACTTTGGAATCAGATAGAGGCCCTCATTTTAATAATGAAATAATTCGATTAATTTGTGCTGCATTTAACATTGAACAAAAACTGCACTGTGCTTATCGTCCAGAGGCTTCTGGAATTGTTGAGCAAATGAATGGCACAATCAAGTCAAGATTGGGAAAGGTGTGTGCATCCACAAAACTGAAATGGCCAGATGCATTACCTCTTGTACTGATGGGTCTCAGAAGTATTCCAGACAGAAAAACAGGAATGAGCCCACATGAGGTTCTCATGGGAAGAGCCATGAGACAGGCATTTATTCCTGGGAATAAACTAATGAGTATAACTGATGATCTGGTATTGGACTATTGCAAAGGATTGGCTGAAATGATGCGTTCTATCTCTCACCAGGTTGGAGAAGACGCAGTTGAAAGACAGCCAGACCAAGCACATGATTTGAATCCTGGAGATTGGGTGCTAGTGAAGAAACACGCAAGAAAGTCGTGCCTAGCACCAAGGTGGGACAGACCGCGGCAAGTCATACTAGTCACTACCACAGCAGTGAAGTGTGCAGGTTTGCCCAATTGGATTCATGCCAGCCATACCAGAAGAGTTCCGAACCCATCAGAACAACAAGAGCAACCACTGACTGAACAGGCTGAAGTGTCAGGAGTTGTAAACTGTGAAATTGAAGAATCTAGAGTGATAGATTCTGAAAGACAACCATATGATGAACAGCCAAGTACAAGTCAGGAAGACTGGATACCAGTGATTGAAATAATTGATGATGTCATTGAAACCAGAAGAAGAACAGAACTGAAAAGACAGGAAAGTAGTCAGGAAGAGACAGGGGAAGAAGAACACACTCAGGTGGAAAATAAAAAAGACTTTCACGAACCTGAGGAGGGAAAAATAGAAGAACACGTTCAGGCAGAAGAAGAAAGGTTTGAATTAAGACCTGAACAGGAACAGATAGAATTAGAAGAACAGGTTCAGGCAGAAGAAGAAAGGTTCGAAGTAAGACCTGAACAGGGTCAGATAGAATTAGAAGAACAAGCTCAGGAAGAAGAAGAACAAAATATGGTAGAACCTGAGCAGGTGGAAGCAAAGGCAGGTACAAGCACAGAAAATAAAGAATCAGAACAGATTGAACCTAGAATAAATGAAATAAAAAGAACTTTACAAGGAGATAAAGAAGGTGAAAAAGCAGTGCAAATCAAAAGAATCAGAAAAGGAGACAATTGGCCAACTGGAGTAAAGAAATTAAAATATCACTTGAGAAAATCTGAAAAGAAACCAGTTCAAGTAAACGAAGTCACAAGTCAAACGCAATCTAAACAAACCTTGGCAAAAATAACTCGAAGAAGTCCAAGATTGAGAAACTTGAACAGGAGATACAAGGCTCCTGAGTGGACTTACGTCATACTCGAAGAGTTTGAATCCTTAGATCTAACTGATGATACAGAAGAAATTCATATTGTCCAGATTGATGAAAGCAAATTGAGGCCTCCTTAAAACGAAAAGAAAAATCAAACTGACAAAGAAAAGATAAGAGAAAAGAAATTTTCTCAGAAATAAAATGGCAGAAATTGAAGTTACCGGGAAACCAAAACGTGGATTAAAAAGAAAGTGTTTTAGATTTTGTTTTTGTAGTATTTTATTAGCAGCACTAGTATGGTTATTCCTAACAGTAGGAGTACCTTTGTTAATGAAAACAAGTGACAAGAATAATACAGATACTAACGTTAAGGTGGATAGAATAAGAGAAACCGAATTAGAAATAGGGGTAGAAGATGAAGCAAACTATCATAATGAATCAGACTATAATACGTCTTCTAATGTGTTTATTAAGTTGTTATTTCAATATGTTAGCACCATGGAGATTAATAATTGTTACGTGTGTATGAAGTTACCCTCATCAGTATCAGAAGGGATGACGTATCACCATATACCTTTAACGTATGGTGTATCATGTAGTATTTTGTCAAGTTTATTTTATGCTACAGGGAGACTTAAATATTTTTATTCAGATATAAATGTAGTATTTTCTGAGTTGCCTATTAGAAAGAATATGAATCCAGTAGCTAGTAGTAAGAATGCACAGTTTATGGGTGAATTTTTCATAACAATGAGTTCAATAGACTTAGTTCAGGCACGTAGAGATAATCTAACATGTACATTAAGAAAAGAAGAAAAAGATTTTTGGGATTTAGTAGAAGAAAGGAGACAGGATTTAATAAAGAAAGCGACTGAACAGAAAACCCATGTACCTCCATGGGTTGGGAAAGAGGGAATCTATGCAAGTGGCAAGGCTCATGCTGCGATGTCCCTGGATTTTGTGAAAAGGGGAAAATTCTGCCTCCATAGATTAAAGACAGATTATAACAATAATTACATTGGTTCCAGTGAATGCGAACACAATTTCCTAATTTTAGGAGGATGGGGACTAAAAGGGGGAACTGATCCTGTGTTTCCAGGAGTTTATTATGTTTGTGGGAGCAATGCCTATTATAGGTTACCTGCAAGATGGTACGGGAGCTGCTACTTTGGAATAGTGTTTCCAAAAATTTATCATGTAGATAAAATCAGTGGAACCAATGGAAATTCTAATGGATTAACACGTAGAAGAAGAGCTAGTTTTTCTGAAATTGTAGGAGACATCTTTAGTGCATTGATACCCTCAGTTGGAGTCATTCTGAATTCACAGAAAATTTGTAAGTTATCAACCATAGTTGATCGTCTTTCTACAGACACTGCAGGAGGATTCTTAATGATTAACACAGAAATGGTTGCAATTAGGTCTATGGTTTTACAGAACCGTCTTGCTCTTGATATATTATTAGCAAAAGAAGGTGGAGTCTGTGGCATGTTGAAAATTCAACACTGTTGCACTTATATTCCGGACAAGAGCAGAGAAATTAAAGGATATATTGAAAACATTACAAGAATGCATGAAGACCTGAACCAACTGGAGGTTGACAGTGTATGGGGAAGACTAACAAAAAGTATAACATCAATAGGGAAATGGTTTGCTGATTTTGGGAAGGGTTTCCTAGGTCAAATAATAATACCATTAGTTATGATAATAACAATAGTGATGATAATAATGATTACATATAAGTGTTGTAGAAGAGGAAGGAAAGAGAAAGTACATTTTGAAAGAAAAGGAAAGGGACAGAAACGAAAAAGAAAATATGATGAAATACAGCTGGAAGAAATGAAAGGCAGATTATATAAGAAGATGAGAGATTTAGAAGGAAACAAATTGATTGATGAAAATTTGAGAGGAGAAATAGAGAAAACTGAAAAATGTTAAAGTTGGTATCTGGGATGGGATGGGTAATTTTGTGATGGCTTAATATGCCATCAGAGAGGGGATTGATGGAGCAAGGACTCATAAATGAGACTTGCTCTGAAGCAATCCTCTCGTTTAACTGACTAACGAATTATTAACAACGTGTTTTGTGATTAATAATACGCATTTCCTTTACACACGGAAGAAAATGAAGCTTGCCTATGTGTTTACTAACTCCAATAACATGAACAAAGGACTAAGATGCATTCTAACACGGGATCTTTACTGCGCATGCGTCTACTGCATCTACGTAGTATGACATACTAACGCTTGGAGGGAAATTCTTGTGCCTGCGCAATAAACGATAAAATGGCCGCTTGAAAGCTCACATGCATGGCACCTACTTAGATGAATTAGAAAATAAGTTTTATACTAACGCAAATGCAGAAAGGGAAATAATAAATGGAATGGGTTAGAGTAGAGGTTGGTGGTATACAGTGAAATCATTTATTTTTGAGAATAATATTTTTCCTTTTGACTTTATTATTAGTGCGTATTTGGGCCTGTCAAATTTGTCTGAGTAGAGCAGACTGACGTTGCGCTACGCATGCGCCCTGGCGAAAAAGTACGAAAGATGACTAAGGACTTGTCACGCGTCCAAGGCCAGCGAAGATGTGCCCTGGGAACATGAGGGTGAAGAGTTCATATGAAGGAACTTTATTCAAGAGATCGCAACAATTGTATTAATAAAGTTTGGAGATGTATGGGAAAGGAAGTAGGGTAATTAAAGTTTGAGGGGAGGAGTTTTGAAACAATGGTTTAAAGAAATAAGTGAAATGTAAGCATGGTGTGACGATCATCCCCCCCTTGCCTGTCCATTCAGAGTTAGTAGTCTGTAAAATTGAAACATTAATGGGTGGTACATGACTATAGAAAGGTAAAATTGAGGTAGGATAGTTAGTTAGGAAGAGCGCGATGCTGGGAGTGACTTTTGGCGGAAGCATTGCAAAGCTCGGGATGCTGTCGGTGTTAGGGTGGTGCTGATGCAGTGAGACGCTGATGATGAAAATCGAATGCAGAACCATCTACTTAATTTATTTGGGTTAGAAAGAAGATCGTGGAAGAACCACAAGGAGGAAGAGAGTGCCAGAGAGGGGTGCGACGCAGTCGTCGGTATTTAGAGAGGTGAAGTATCCCGTCCTGATTCCTGTCCTGAAGTCTTTGTCTCCTGATCTATCCCGGGGGACCCTTACCAGCCCTTTGGCCAAAGGGTTTGGTCTTCACACCATACTTGGTCATTATAAAATTCATCGTATTGATAGATGCTCTTCTCTCTCTGTCCTTTTCTTTCTGAGCATAGTTATTGTGTGAATCTGAATTACTAAATGCATATTTGAAACTTGATTAAATTGACATTCTTGCGAATGAGGGTGTTTGTACTGAAACGATTGAGATGGTTCACAAGCAACTAATTTAGATAAAGATTTTAAAACTTCCTGAGTCTGTGATTATTTCATTTTTAATCAAGAAATGTTTTATAAGTTATGTTAATTATCACCATCAACTAGTTCCAACTAATGGTCCATTGACCAGAGGAAAGAACTAATTGATCAGTGAAAGGTTTAGTTAGGGAAAGAAATAATTAGACCTCAAAGTATGAGAAGCATAAACTAAAAGTTCCGGCAGTCTACTTGCTGTTATTGTGGAAGTAGTTATATGGGCCCAGGTGTGTATATGGTAGTGGAGTATCTGTTGTTAGTACACCGCTGGATCAATCCTGTGCCACCAACTTTTTGCTGACGGTTACTGGTGGTAACTGACTCTGACTAACCAGGCCTAGAGCCAGTGCCATGCTAAAAGACACTTAGAATACGGTTAAAACACCTACATACACTAGGGAACACTATGCGTTGGGGTACCCCTGTGATTGGCATGACCTCCTCTGTAAGGCCCTAGTACATAACAGGGCAGGGGGATTAAAACTACCTCTAAGTCAGAGGTGCAGAAAGATTCTTCTTTAAGTAGTAGTCACGTTTGCAGAGTGGTGGAGAAAGGGTGCTGGGCCTCCAACCAGCGCTCAGGAATTCCGCTGCATTGGACTTAGAGGAGGTACCAAGAGGGCTTCTTGGCCCCCAAAGTCCCGCAGCAGTAAATTGGACTTCATCCCCCATCCCGTAGTCTGCCAGGAGGCGGGTTTGCAGAGTGGTGGAGAAAGGGGGGCATGTCCTCCTTAGAAGTCTTAGCAATCCCACCGTGTGGGACTTACTGCAGTTAACTAGAGGGGTAGTTGGCCCCCAACGACAACCTTGGGGGCCAACTACCCCTCCTATTACCTCCAGTAAGCCCCACACAGCAGGATTGCTAAGTTCTCTTAGCAGGCCACGCCCCCTTTGCCCACCACTCTGCAAACACGCTCCCTGGTGCGCTCTTGGATGGGGATTGAAGTCCCCTTCGCTGCTGGGGGTCCTTTAGGGGCCAACTAGCCTACGTCTTACCTCCAGTAAGCCCCACACAGTGGGATTGCTGAGAGGTGGACAAAGGCCACGCGCCCTTTCCCCACCACTCTGCAAACACGCCTCCTGGTGCGTTCTAAGTTGGGGTATTAAGTCCCCTTCATTCCCGAGGGTCCCTGGGGGCCAACTAGCCCACCAGGTACCTCCAGTAAGCCCCACACACTTGTGTCCTGAGGTCCTCAGGACACAAGAGGACCTCATCGCCCCACCAGCAGTGCGCCAAGAGGTGCGTTTGCAGAGTGGTGTAAAAAGGGGCGTGGCCTCGGACCACCTCTCTGCAAACCAGCTATGTGACGCTTACTGAAGGTACCTGGTGGGCTAGTTGTCCCCCAGGGACCCTCAGTATTCATGGGGACTTAATTTTCCATCTTACAACGCGCCAGGGGGCGCTTGCAGACTGGTGCAGGGAGGGGGCGGGGCCTCTGGCGTGATGCCGGCTTTTAATTTTTTTTTATATTTTGAAGGGGGGCTGTGTGGCCCCCCTTCTTTTACTATTTTTGGGGCTCTGGGGACCCCATCCCCCAAGGCCTGACCCCTTTTTAAATAAAAAAAAAAGAAAAAACGGGAAAGGGGCCGCGCTGCCCCCCCTCCCGAGGCCGATTTTGGCCCCGGGGATCCCATCCCCCGGGGCATGGCCTCCCTTTTTTTTATATATTTATAGGGAAGGGGGTCACGCCACCTTTGGCCCCGGGGACCCCATCCCCCGGGGCATGGCCTCTTTTTTAATTAAATATTTATAGGGGCTTGGCCATTATTAAAATTATTTTTATTTGAGGAGGGGGGCCGCGCGGCCCCCCAACCCAGGCTGATTTCGGCCCCGGGGACCCGATCCCCCGGGCACGGCTAGACTTTTTTTTCATTTAAAGAGGAGGGGGGCCACGTGGCCCCCCTCCCAGGCCACTCTTGGCCCCGGGGACCCCATCCCCCAGGACCGGCCCTTTGCGTTGGGGACCGTGGGTGGAGCCCCACGGTCCCGCCGGCTCCCCGCCTCCTGCGGGAGCCGGCATTGCTTTTGAGCAAGGGGAGCTACTGACATGCAGCTCCCCTTGCTCAAAAGCAATCCTGCTTTGCTTCGTTGAAGCGAGAGCAGATTTTCCTGCTCTCGCTTCAACAAAGCAAAGCAGGGTTTGCTATGACAGGGCGGGAGCTGTGCTCCCGCCCTGCCATAGTAAACAGCAATGTCCCGGGGGGGGGCCCCCCGGGACATTGCAGGAGCCGGCCCTGGGGGTTGGCGGTCCCCAGGGCCATCAATGGCTCCAGGAGGGGGGCCGCGCGGCCCCCCTCCCATCATTTTCAAAGCCCCGGGGAGGTGGTGGTCCCAGGGGCCCGGTGGTCCGTAACGGACCCCCGCATTTGAATAAACAGTGCCCCGGGGAGGTGGTGGTCCCCGGGGCAGTGTGGGGGGGCAGGAGCCCCCCCACACATTTATAAAGCAAAGCCCGGGGTGGTGGCGGCCCCCGGGGCTGCGGGGGGCCGCGTGCCCCGCGCATATAACTAAAGAAAGCCCCGGGGAGGTGGTGGTCCCCGGGGCTGCGGGGGCCCCCGCGGGCCTGCGCAAATTAATTTGGCATTGTCCCCGGGACCTGGCCCACCCGGGGGCTTTAAGGAACAAAGCGCGGGAGCCCGCGCTTCGTTTTTTTTTTTTCCAGCTGGATTCGTGCACCCAGCGCGAATTCGGCCGTTTAAAAAAAAAATGCTTTTTTTGGCTCTGGGGGTCCTTGTGGGACCCCCTGAGCAGGCCTAGGGGGTCAGGGTGTTTCTACCCTGCCCCCTTTCCTTGTTTTTCACCTTTTTTTCTTCTGTTTTCTTGTGATTCGATTACTGAGTCACAAGATGGCTGCCAACACTTCCTGGTTTGGAGTGTTGGCAGCCAATCAGAAGTCAGCTCGTGCACTGGAGGGTTCGCGAACCCTCCTCGGTGCTCAGATATCGATATTTTAATTTTTTAAATTTCTCAGGAACTACTGAACGGATTTACACCATTTAAAAAAAAGGTCGCTTTCTGGACCAAGACCTACCTTTTTGCCAAATTTGGTGTAATTCCGTTCAGCAGTTCGGGCTGTAGCTTTGTCTAAAGTTCCTATGGAAATTAACATGGAGAAAATGCGTTTTGGGACCCCCCTTTTTTCTCAGTACCTGCTTGACGAATCACCCTGAAACTTTCAAGACAGGAGCTGACCGGAGCGCCCCATTAGTTTTGAACATTTCGCGAAGATTCGTCAAACGACGCCAAAGTTATTGGCAAATCAAAAAACGCTTTTCCTATGGAAAATAGGTCCTAACTATAACTACCTACTGGCGACTGCCAGTAGGTAATATATATATATATACATATATATATATATATTATTCACCAAACTGCCCAAAGCATTCGAAGGGTCACTCGACGTTGCTCGCGCCATCCAGCCTGTTTTTGCTGCTACCCTCGTGTTCCAGCCATTATTCATAGATTTCCCCGACGCGTTTCGAGGCTGTCACGCCTCTTCATCATGGGGTGCTAAACAAACGGCATCACAGACTCACATTGCTTCAAATTATCGGCATCTTTTATTTCTACAACTCCTCCCCAAGGACCTTGCTTAGTGCAGTTTCTTAGGATGCATCATGGAATATGTAGTTGCTGATGTGAGTAAAAATATATTCCCTTTAGTAGGTGCAATGTCCATTCGTAAAATTAAAGCTTTTAAATATCCTTAGTAGGATGTAGAACACAGCAGGGGAGCACTTTCTGCAAATGGAACAACGTGCTGCAACGGAGTAAAACAGTTTCACCCCACAGCCTCTCAGATAAGTTCGAGATGGTGCCCCTTCTCTGTTTTTGCTGCTACCCTCGTGTTCCAGACATTATTCATAGATTTCCCCGACACGTTTCGAGGCTGTCACGCCTCTTCATCATGGGGTGCTAAACAAACGGCATCACAGTCTCACATTGCTTCAAATTATCGGCATCTTTTATTTCTACAACTCCTCCCCAAGGACCTTGCTTAGTGCAGTTTCTTAGGATGCATCATGGAATATGTAGTTGCTGATGTGAGTAAAAATATATTCCCTTTAGTAGGTGCAATGTCCATTCGTAAAATTAAAGCTTTTAAATATCCTTAGTAGGATGTAGAACACAGCAGGAGAGCACTTTCTGCAAATGGAACAACGTGCTGCAACGGAGTAAAACAGTTTCACCCCACAGCCTCTCAGATAAGTTCGAGATGGTGCCCCTTCAATATATATATATATATGGTTAAAAGGACGGGAAGCGTCCGCAAATTTAATCTTCAAGCGGAGTTCTGAAGTAGTGGGGAATGCCGATAATCAACAAACAGCCCTGCCAGCCATGTTGACCATCAAACAAAAGGGCAACCAATTGGAAAGACTACGCAAAAAGGAAACGAGCAGATGGTGGGAAGCCACTTCTCTGCAAAACTATCTTGAAGTGAACAGAATCCCGAGAGGGTTAAGGATTTTTATCATTACCCACATTAAGTAGCCCAAATCCACAGCTGCTCAAAGACTGGACAGATAACACGAACACATGCTCCAAGAATATGCTCCACATGCTGATCAAGAACGCATGGGAAGAGCACAAGGAGCTGACTCAGCAGATTCAAGCAATTATGGATGAGCTGGATAAAAATTCTGACAAGACTGAGGTGAAGAATGTACTGATGGCGGTGGATGAAAGGATCAAAACATTTGAAAAAGGAGTGATCGAGAGGAAAGAAAGAAAATTTCAACGGGATGAGAGGGATTACCGGACCGGGCGAATACTAACTTTCGCCAGAAAATTCGATAAAACAAGAGCGGAAATGGCGAAGGACAGAGCCCTGGGCGTAGCAGACAAAGGCATGGATGGCTCCATCACGGATCTGAGTTCAGACCAAGAGTCTGTGGATAGTGGTGCATCAAATCAAGGGGAATTGTCTTCTTTTTCCGAGGAACTGCGCCTCATACAACGAAATCAGGAACAGTCATACAGGGGAAAACCCGGGGGAAAAGGAAGAGGCGCCAACATGAGAGCTACAAAAGGCGCTGTAGGAGAAGAAAAGTACAGCAGCACTGGTGTGGGAACAAGAAGCCAGAACAAGAAGAAGAAATAATGGAGAACAACACTCAACAACTTACGGTAATGAACCTTTCTTGTAGAGACATAACTGAAACAGAAGAACAGGTCCTGAAATTAGGATTATCCTTTTGTCCTGATGCTCCCATAGATTATGCTCAAACACGCATTGATTTATATCAATTTATACGTAAAGTCAAATTGTATAAAATGCATGCTGTGCGGGGTAATGCTAACACTAGGAGTATGGGTTCAACCAGTGACAATAGTGATGTACCACCACCACTAGCTATAGTGGATATCCCCACATTGAATATTTTGCAGCAATTACAAGAACAAACTGCAATCTCAGCCAGCTCCCAAAATCCCATCGACCAGGCACATGATGATACTACTCTACATACATTAGGCATAGATATAGGTGCCTCTAGCCTAACTAAATTTAGAGCACCATCGAAGTATGTACCCCAAACACCAAAGGACAACATTGATCTGTTTCATGAAACAGTAAGTAATGATCTACTCGAACTCACAGCCACCAACCCCAAAATGAGGAACATCACTAAAGAGCAGTGGGAGGCAGTTTCCAGATTACAAAAAGATGATAAGATTGTCATCAAATCATCGGATAAGGGGGGAAACATTGTGGTGATGGACAGAGATAAATATGTACAGGAAGCCCAGAGACAGCTCAGTAATACCACTTGTTATGAAAGGGTAGATAAAACTTACTTGATTACCTTACAGACCAGATATCATGAAAATCTAGATGAATGGTTTAACAACAAACTTCTGAGCTGGGACGAGAGACAGTTTTTAATGAATGAAACACCCACCACACCCACTTTTTACCTTTTACCAAAGGTACATAAAAACGCGGATAACCCTCCAGGACGTCCAATTGTGTCTTCCAAGAATAGTCTATTAGAGAACACATCTGAATTTGTAGACTATTTCCTTTTCCCATATGTCAAAGATCTTAATTCCTACCTTAGGGATACGAAAGATTTTCTGCAGAAAATCCAAAACTTGCATTGGGAGAGTAAATACTGGATGGTCTGCTTAGACGTTGAAAGTCTCTATACGAGCATTAGACACACAAACAGCCTCAAAGCATGCCAACACTTCCTCAAAGCAAGAAATATTGAATTTTTAGAACATACACGCATGATCCTACAGATGATTGAAATATGCCTGACAGAGAATGTATTTATGTTTGATGGGAAGTGGTACAAACAACTACAGGGCACATCGATGGGTACCTGCTTCGCCCCCAGCTATGCCAATCTTGTGGTGGGCTGGTGGGAGAAGAAGGTACTCTGGAGTGAGGAAATGGAACCTTGGTCCAACAATATTGGATATGGTTGAGATTTATAGATAATGTCTTTTTTGTGTGGGAGGGTAATGAATGTGATCTCCTTGAATTTGTTGAATGTTTGAACAGCAACACCATGAATTTAAAGTTTACTATGCTACACAGCCAACAGAGTATTGACTTTCTGGACATCAGGTTAACTATAAGTGATGGCAAATTGACAACAGACCTATTTAGAAAAAAAGACTGCGGGTAATTCTATTCTTCACTCAGCCAGTTGTCACCCCCCTAATTTCAGGTGGAGTATACCGTATAGTGAGTTTCTCAGAGCTAGGCGCAACTGCAGCACAGAAATCTTATATGAAAAAAACAAACTAGACATGGTCAAGAGATTCCAAAACAGAGGATACACGACCAAGATGCTACGCAGGGGTATCACTAAAGCTGACTCTGTCAGTCGTGATGAAGCCTTATTCCAACCTCCCAAGATTCGAGAGAAAGCAGATGACACAGGGACCCCAGTGCGGTTCATAACTACATATAGCACACAGGCAGGTGAACTGAGAAATATATTGAAGAAAAGATGGCATATCCTGACACAAGATCCACTACTTACCAAAAAGTTAGGTAACTCACTAGCTGTTACTTTCAGAAAAAACCTATCCCTTAAGGACATCTTAGTCAATAGCCACTTACAGAGCAACAAAAAGACGTGGCTAGAGCAAAGGGGAGGCTTTTACAAATGTAGTAAATGTAAAGCCTGTAGACACAGTGAGAATGTAAGTGAAGTGACATTACAGAGATCGAGAAGGAAATGGAAAATAACAAAACCCATAACTTGTGGGACTGATTTCGTAATTTATGCTATCACCTGTCCATGTGGGAAATGGTATGTCGGTTCGACGACATTTCCAGTCAAGAAGAGAATCTTGGAGCACTGGAGAGCGATAACTAATCGCGACTTCAGTTACAGCACATCTAGACACTTCAATGAGGCACATGAGGGCGATTGGACCAAAGGCAAGTTCTTTGGTCTAGCAACTATTTCTAAACATCCTAGAGGAGGGAATCGAGTCTTAGCACTACGCAGACTCGAGTCCAGATTAATTCTTCTAGCCGGCAGTATGTTCCCTACAGGTATGAATAATGACGAAGAATTATATGTACACCTATGAATATTTGGACGCTTCCTGTCAACCAATTGAATAGTTCCTATTCAGTTAGACTGTAGATTTCCTGATTTTAATTTCACTTGTTAGTGGTTTTAACTTACACTGTTGATTTCTTGTTTTGTTTTCTGAGAATACATGTTGCATTAAGTAGAACATGTGGATATAAATTGACTCTTGATGGTTTGTCTGTTCTTGAAATTACGATGCCCAAGCTAGGTTTTGTAACTATGATGTTATGATTATGGGGTAAATGATATAAGTGAAACTAACAGTTTCTGTCTTATCTATCTCCAACAGATCGGCTTTACCACACGAGAGGAGGATAGCCACTAAAATATTGTTAAGAGCACAAGAGAGTCAGTATGTTCACAGTAACTGCTATCTCTACAGAACCTCTGGTCATGTTATAGTCAATATCGTCAACTGCACTGCACAAGAAAATTGGGTTATTTCAAAATTCCTTGTATAATAGTTTAGTTATAGCAATTAATGTAAATATACCTAGGTGCAAGACCATTTTGGACTATAATATATGTAACAATTACAGTTCACCTACCTCCCTCTGTAACTAGCCACGTCATGCACGAGTCCCCATACTCATACATATATATATATAAAATTCTTTTACCGTAAGCATAACGGTCATTACAATAAGGTCTATGCGAGTAATTCATTAATGTAAGGGTACTATACTCGAGTAAAAACGTAAAAAACGTTTGAGACACTTCAAGGGGCACTAGACCCATCAGTCAATGTTCAGAAACAGCAAAGTAAAATATGACGTCAATGTTATGGTATGAATTATATATCATTAATTGTTCACCAATTGTATAAGGTTAAGTTTACATTTATACTTTCATTTATATATTAACTTTGAAATGCATTTGTGCTAATTAACAATGCCTTTGTTTTGTTTTTTTAATTTTAAACAACCTTAGAAATCACTGTAGTATTTTCTTTATGTCTCACTGCACGCTGTGCCGTGCATGTCAGTATGTCTTTAAATATATGTGGAACTGACAAAGAGGTCATGTGACCAAGATCTCGCTAGAGATCGAAACGCGTCGTTTCTGTTGCCGTAATAAACCTGGAATACTTTGAAGCCTTGAAACTGGAGTGGCTCGTTTTTTCCTGCCAGGACTGCAGGGATCTGCTTTGTATATATATATATATATGTGTGTTGCCCACAAAGAGGAAGCCACACTGGATGAATTGGAGCCATTTATTAAAAGGATTCAGTCCGCCAGGTACTCCCAACACAAATGTAGCCAAACGCGTTTCGGGCGTAACCACCGCCCTTGATCACTGGCAGCAGGGATAGCGGCAAGTGAACCAGCTGTGCTCATTTAAATATCCCACCCCAGTGGGCGTGAGCGCGGTTGCATGTTGGTCTCTGTAGTCCACCTGACGTCCAGACCACTGTGGGTCCCGCCATACCTGCAAAGTACACAGTCTTGCCCCAGTGGGCATGTCAGGAGCAACTGGCAGACATCTAAGGCAATCCCACGAATGGATTCATCCCTCCTGCAGCGTCCCTTGATCTCTGATGCTGTGGACCCGCTCTGTACGCGGTGGGGCTTCCTCGCGGCTGGACGGCCGCTACACAAGGAAGAAAGGGTTGCCCACAAAGAGGAAGCCACACTGGATGAATTGGAGCCATTTATTCAAAGGATTCAGTCCGCCAGGTACTCCCAACACAAATGTAGCCAAACACGTTTCGGGCGTAACCACCGCCCTTGATCACTGGCAGCAGGGAAAGCGGCAAGTGAACCAGCTGCGCTCATTTAAATATCCCGCCCCAGTGGGCGTGAACGCGGTTGCATGTTGGTCTTTGTAGTCCACCTGGCGGACTGAATCCTTTGAATAAATGGCTCCAATTCATCCAGTGTGGCTTCCTCTTTGCGGGCAACCCTTTCTTCCATATAATATATATATATATATATATATATATATATATACTCATCTCATCTTTTAACCTGAAATTCGAAGGACCTTCCCTTGCCTTCGAGTTCCTTTTGGCCATTATATATGTATTATATATGTATTATATATATATATATTCACTGAAAAAACCATAGGTTTTAGGGACAGTTATAGTTAGTTGGACATTTCACTCGTACAAAACCATAGAAATTCCCCGTTATAGTTAGTTCAGCTAACTATAACTCGCGCCTCGCAATGCACTGCTGATGACGTCACATATTACATCACTCATGACATGGTCAGTGACATCACTGATGACATCACTGATGACATCTCAAATGACATCACTGATGACATCACTGATGACATCATCCAGTGACTGTGTGTTTCTGTAAAGTTTAAATATGTTTAATATATATAGGGAAAGGCGTATTGAAGAATGAGTGGGTGTATAAGTGTCTGAATGGATGATTTAGTACGTGAGTGACTGACTCTACAAGTGAGTGATTAAATGTATCTTACTGAATGCATGGGTTAGTGACTAAACTGTGTGAATGTCTGTATCCGTCTGTCTGTTGGTTTGTAAGTGGCTGCATGGCTTTCTGAATAGCTACATGAGTGTCTACATGGGTTATTGATTGATTGTCTGAGTATCTGTATGCGTGTCTGAGTGTTTGTGTGGGTGGGGTGTGTGTGACTCTGTGCATAGAAGTGTGAGTTGGTGATTCACTGGGTGCATGGTTTCAAGAGTGCATCTGTGATGGACTGTATGGGTGGGTGAGTGTGTGTATGGGTGTGTTAGTGATTGAATGTATATCTCAGTGGTACATGTGTGAGTAACTACATATGTGAAAGGCAGTATATATGTGTGTTGGAGTATATAAATGGCTATAAGTGAGAGTGTGTGATTGTGAGAGTGGCTGTATGGATGAGTGTGTACTTGTATCAGTGATTGTATAAGAGCGTAAGAATGTGCTAGTATTTGTATGAGTAAGTGAGCTGGTGTGTGTATAACTGTATAGGTGAGTAAATGGGTGTGTGATTAAGTTTTTTGCATGACTGACTAGGTGTGTGAGTACCTCTATGGATGAGTGGCGGTGTGTGAGTGTTTATATAGGTGTATGAGTGCATATGATAGTCCTGTACTGAGTGACTAAGTATGAGTGACTGTACGGGTGAGTGAGTGGATGTGTGTGTAGACCTAAGAATCAGTGAGTGGGTATGTAGTTTTTGGTGTTGGAGTGTCTATGGTTTTGAGAATGGCAGTCTGTAATTTAGAGTGGGTGTATCAAAAGTTATATTAGGGTGTGAGAAGATGCATGAAATTATCACATGGATGATGTCATCAGTGATGTCATTTGAGATGTCATCAGTGATGTCATCAGTGATGTCACTGACCATGTCATGAGTGATGTAATATGTGACGTCATCAGCAGTGCATTGCGGGCGCGAGTTATAGTTAGCTGAACTAACTATAACGGGGGAATTTCTATGGTTTTGTACGAGTGAAATGTCCAACTAACTATAACTGTCCCTAAAACCTATGGTTTTTTCAGTGAATTTCAAAGGTTTTTTAAATGCTAATTTCTAACTATAACGTGTCTGAAACCTATGGTTTTTTCAGTGAATTTCAAAGGTTTTTTAAATGCTAATTTCTAACTATAACGTGCCTGAAACCTATGATTTTTTAAGTGAATTTCAAAGGTTTTTTTAAATGCTAGTTTCTAACTATGCCTACAGAGGTAGGACATGTGAAGAAAGAAGAAAAACGCACAGAAAGAAGCAAAAGATGTGCAGAAAGAACCAACAGAGGAGCAGAAAGAGGCCTTGTTGCAAAATCATCCTGTGCCCACAACTTTTTCAGACGGGTACTGGTGGTAACTGACTCTGACTAACCAGAGCCAGTGCTATGCTAAAAGACACTTAGAATACAGTGAAAACACCTACATACACTAGGGAACACTATGCGTTGGGGTACCCCTGTGATTAGCATGACCTCCTCTGCAAGTCCCTAGTACATAATAGGGCAGGGGGATTAAAACTACCTCTTAAAACGCGCTACAGGGCGCGCTTGCACAGTGGTGAAGGGAGGGGGCCTGAGGTGACATGTGTGCAAACGCACCCCGTGGCGCGTTTTAAGTTGCGGGATTAAGTCCCCTTGAATTCTGAGGGTCCCTAGGGCCCAACTAGCCCCCCAGGTACCTACAGTTAGGACCACAGAGCTGAGTTGCAGAGAGGCGTTCCGAGGCCACGCACCTTTTTTCACCTCTCTGCAACGCAACTCTGTTGTGCTTACTGAAGGTACCTGGTGGGCTAGTTGGCCCCCAGGGTCCCTCAGGATTCAAAGGGAATTAATTCCCCAACTTAAAACGCACCACAGGGCGTGTTTGCGCACATGTCACCTGAGGCCCCGCCCCCTCCCTTCACCACTGTGCAAACGCGCCCCGTGGTGCGTTTTAAGTTGAGGGATTAGGTCACCTTGAATTCTGAGGGTCCCTGGGGCCCAACTAGCCCACTAGGTACTTCCAGTAAGCACCACAGGCCTGCGTTGCAACGCCTGTAACAAATTGTGCAGTTGTGTTTAGGTAGTGAAGAGGGTCGTGCTGGGGGTAGTGTTTTAGGGTTTAATGTAGTGCAGTGGTATTTGTGTAGTGTAGGGGGTCATGCTGGGGGTAGATTTAGGGTTTAGGGTAGTGCAGTGGTGTTTGGGTAGTGTAGGGAGTCGTGCTGGGGGAGTGTTTTAGGGTTTAGGGTAGTGCAGTGGTGTTTGGGTAGTGTAGGGGGTCGTGCTGGGGGTAGTGTTTTAGGGTTTAGGGTAGTGCAGTGGTGTTTGGGTAGTGTAGGGGGTCGTGCTGGGGGTAGTGATTTAGGGTAGTGCAGTGGTGTTTGGGTAGTGTAGGGGGTACTGCTGGGGGTAGTGTTTTAGGTTTAGGTTAGTGCAGTGGTGTTTGGATAGTGTAGGGGTACTGCTGGGGGTAGTGTTTTAGGTTTAGGGTAGTGCAGTGGTGTTTGTGTAGTGTAGGGGGTAGTGTTTTAGGGTTTAGGGTAGTGCAGTGGTGTTTGTGTAGTGTAGGAGGTCATGTTTTAGGGTTTAGGGTAGTGCAGTGGTCTTTGGGTAGTGTAGGGAGTCGTGCGGGGGTAGTGTTTTAGGGTTTAGGGTAGTGTAGGGGGTCATGCGGGGGTAGTGTTTTAGGGATTAGGGTAGTGCATTGGTGTTTGGGTAGTGTAGGGGGTCATGCGGGGGTAGTGTTTTAGGGTTTAGGGCAGTGCAGTGGTGTTTGGGTAGTGTAGGGGGTCGTGCTGGGGGAGTGTTTTAGGGTTTAGGGCAGTGCAGTGGTGTTCGGGTAGTGTAGGGGGTCGTGCTGGGGAGAGTGTTTTAGGGTTTAGGGCAGTGCAGTGGTGTTCGGGTAGTGTAGGGGGTCGTGCTGGGGGAGTGTTTGAGGGTTTAGGGCAGTGCAGTCGTGTTCGGGTAGTGTAGGGTGTTGTGCTGGGGGTAGTATTTTAGGGTTTAGGGTAGTGCAGTGGTGTTCGGGTAGTGTAGGGGGTCGTGCTGGGGGTAGTGTTCTAGGGTTTAGGGCAGTGCAGTGGTGTTTGGGCAGTGTAGGGGGTAATGCTGGGGGTGGTGTTTTAGGGTTTAGGGCAGTGCAGTGGTGTTCGGGCAGTGTAGGGGGTCGTGCTGGGGGTGGTGTTTCAGGGTTTAGGGCAGGGCAGTGGTGTTCGGGCAGTGTAGGGGGTGGTGTTTCAGGGTTTAGGGCAGTGCAGTGGTGTTCGGGCAGTGTAGGGGGTCGTGCTCGGGGTGGTGTTTCAGGGTTTGGGGCAGTGCAGTGGTGTTCGAGCAGTAAAGGGGGTCGTGCTGGGGGTGGTGTTTCAGGGTTTAGGGCAGTGCAGTGGTGTTCGGGCAGTGTAGGGGGCGGTGCAGGGGGTGGTGTTTCAGGGTTTAGGGCAGTGCAGTGGTGTTCGGGCAGTGTAGGGGGTCATGCAGGGGGTGGTGTTTCAGGGTTTAGGGCAGTGCAGTGGTGTTCGGGCAGTGTAGGGGGTCGTGCTGGGGCTGGTGTTTCAGGGTTTAGGGCAGTACAGTGGTGTTCGGGCAGTGTAGGGGGTCGTGCTGGGGCTGGTGTTTCAGGGTTTAGGGCAGTGCAGTGGTGTTCGGGCAGTGTAGGGGGTCGTGCTGGGGCTGGTGTTTCAGGGTTTAGGGCAGTGCAGTGGTGTTCGGGCAGTGTAGGTGGTCGTGCTGGGGCTGGTGTTTCAGGGTTTAGGGCAGTGCAGTGGTGTTCGGGCAGTGTAGGGGGTCATGCTGGGGCTGGTGTTTCAGGGTTTAGGGCAGTGCAGTGGTGTTCGGGCAGTGTAGGGGGTCTTGCTGGGGCTGGTGTTTCAGAGTCTAGGGCAGTGCAGTGGTGTTCGGGCAGTGTAGGGGGTCTTGCTGGGGCTGGTGTTTCAGGGTTTAGGGCAGTGCAGTGGTGTTCGGGCAGTGTAGGGGGTCGTGCTGGGGGTGGTGTTTCAGGGTTTAGGGCAGTGCAGTGGTGTTTGGGCAGTGTAGGGGGTCATGCTGGGGCTAGTGTTTCAGGATTTAGGGCAGAGCAATGGTGTTCAGGCAGTGTAGGGGTTTTGCTGGAGGTGGTGTTTCAGGGTTTAGGGCAGTGCAGTGGTGTTCGTGCAGTGTAGGGGGTGTTGTTTCAGGGTTTAGGGCAGTGGTGTTCAGGCAGTGTAGGGGGTCTTGCTGGGGTTGATGTTTCAGGGTTTAGGGCAGTGCAGTGGTGTTCGGGCAGTGTAGGGGGTCGTGCTGGGGGTGGTGTTTCAGGGTTTAGGGCAGTGCAGTGGTGTTCCGGCAGTGTAGGAGGTCGTGCAGGGGGTGGTGTTTCAGGGTTTAGGGCAGTGCAGTGGTGTTCGGGCAGTGTAGGGGGTCCTGCTGGGGGTGGTGTTTCAGGGTTTAGGGCAGTGCAGTGGTGTTCGGGCAGTGTAGGGTGTCGTGCTGAGGGGTGGTGTTTCAGGGTTTAGGGCAGTGCAGTGGTGTTCGGGCAGTGTAGGGGGTCGTGCAGGGGGTGGTGTTTCAGGGTTTAGGGCAGTGCAGTGGTGTTTGGGCAGTGTAGGGGGTCGTGCAGGGGGTGGTGTTTCAGGGTTTAGGGCAGTGCAGTGGTGTTCGGCCAGTGTAGGTGGTCTTGCTGGGGGTGGTGTTTCAGGCTTTAGTGCAGTGGTGTTCGGGCAGTGTAGGGGGTCTTGCTGGGGGTGGTGTTTCAGGGTTTAGGGCAGTGCAGTGGTGTTCGGGCAGTGTAGGGGGTCTTGCTGGGGCTGGTGTTTCAGGGTTTAGGGCAGTGCAGTGGTGTTCGGGCAGTGTAGGGGGTCGTGCTGGGGCTGGTGTTTGAGGGTTTAGGGTAGTGCAGTGGTGTTCGGGCAGTGTAGGGGGTCGTGCTGGGGCTGGTGTTTTAGGGTTTAGGGCAGTGCAGTGGTTTTCGGGCAGTGTAGGCGGTCGTGCTGGGTCTGGTGTTTCAGGGTTTAGGGCAGTGCAGTGGTGTTCGGGCAGTGTACGGGGTTGTGCTGGGGCTGGTGTTTCAGGGTTTAGGGCAGTGCAGTGGTGTTCGGGCAGTGTAGGGGGTCGTGCTGGGGGTGGTGTTTCAGGGTTTAGGGCAGTGCAGTGGTGTTCGGGCAGTGTAGGGGTTGTGCTGGGGCTGGTGTTTCATGGTTTAGGGCAGTGCAGTGGTGTTCGGGCAGTGTAGGGGGTCATGCTGGGGGTGGTGTTTCAGGGTTTAGGGCAGTGCAGTGGTGTACGGGCAGTGTAGGGGGTCTTGCTGGGATTGGTGTTTCAGGGTTTAGGGCAGTGGTGTTCGGGCAGTGTAGGGGGTCTTGCTGGGGGTAGTGTTTCGGGGTTTAGGGCAGTGCAGTGGTGTTCGGGCAGTGTAGGAGGTCGTGCTGGGGGTGGTGTTTCAGGGTTTAGGGCAGTGCAGTAGTGTTCGGGCAGTGTAGGGGATCGTGCAGGGGGTGGTGTTTCAGGGTTTAGGGCAGTGCAGTGGTGTTCGGGCAGTGTAGGGGGTCGTGCTGGGGGTGGTGTTTCAGGGTTTAGGGCAGTGCAGTGGTGTTCGGGCAGTGTAGGGGTCGTGCAGGGGGTGGTGTTTCAGGGTTTAGGGCAGTGCAGTGGTGTTCGGGCAGTGTAGGGGTCGTGCTGGGGCTGGTGTTTCAGGGTTTAGGGCAGTGCAGTGGTGTTCGGGCAGTGTAGGGGGTCGTGCTGGGGGTGGTGTTTCAGGGTTTAGGGCAGTGGTGTTCGGGCAGTGTAGGGGGTCTTGCTGGGGGTGATGTTTCAGGGTTTAGGGCAGTGCAGTGGTGTTCGGGCAGTGTAGGAGGTCTTGCTGGGGGTAGTGTTTCAGGGTTTAGGGCAGTGCAGTGGTGTTCGGGCAGTGTAGGGGTCATGCTGGGGGTGGTGTTTCAGGGTTTAGGGCAGTGCAGTGGTGTTCGGGCAGTGTAGGGGGTCGTGCAAGGGGTGGTGTTTCAGGGTTTAGGGCAGTGCAGTGGTGTTCGGGCAGTGTAGGGGGTCGTGCTAGGGTATGGTGTTTCAGGGTTTAGGGCAGTGCAGTGGTGTTCGGGCAGTGTAGGGGTCGTGCAGGGGCTGGTGTTTCAGGGTTTAGGGCAGTGCAGTGGTGTTCGGGCAGTGTAGGGGGTCGTGCTGGGGGTAGTGTTTTAGGGTTTAGGGTAGTGCAGTGGTGCTTGTGTAGTGTAGGGGGTCGTGCTGGGGGTAGTGTTTTAGGGTTTAGGGTAGTGCAGTGGTGTTTGTGTAGTGTAGGGGGTCATGTTTTAGGGTAGTGCAGTGGTGTTTGGGTAGTGTAGGGGGTCGTGCTGGGGGTAGTGTTTTAGGATTTAGGTTAGTGCAGTGGTGTTTGGGTAGTGTAGGGGGTCGTGCTGGGGGTAGTGTTTTAGGGTTTAAGGTAGTGCAGTGGTGTTTGTGTAGTGTAGGGGGTCGTGCTGGGGGTAGTGTTTTAGGGTTTAGGGTAGTGCAGTGGTGCTTGTGTAGTGTAGGGGGTCGTGCTGGGGGTAGTGTTTTAGGGTTTAGGGTAGTGCAGTGGTGTTTGTGTAGTGTAGGGGGTCATGTTTTAGGGTAGTGCAGTGGTGTTTGGGTAGTGTAGGGGGTCGTGCTGGGGGTAGTGTTTTAGGATTTAGGTTAGTGCAGTGGTGTTGGGGTAGTGTTTTAGGGTTTAGGGTAGTGCAGTGGTGTTTGTGTAGTGTAGGGGGTCATGCTGGGGGTAGTGTTTTAGGGTTTAGGATAGTGCAGTGGTGCTTGTGTAGTGTAGGGGGTCGTGCTGGGGTAGTGTTTTAGGGTTTAGGGTAGTGCAGTGGTGTTTTTGTAGTGTAGGGGGTCATGTTTTAAGATGCAACGCTCCAATACCTGACCAGTCTGCACTACATAAAACTGCAAAAAACTAAAAATAAAAAGTGTTTTGCACACTTTTGTCATTGGGCTATATGTGGGCTACATCTGGGTAATATTTGTGCTACATTTGGGCTCTTTTTCACTGGTGGCCATCTTGGAAGACTTCTTTGTTATGAAGTTTCCTAATTTCCTCATTTACTGCAGTCTCCTCAGTAGGAAATGCTTTCAGTTTTTTACTTTGATTCCATCAAGAAGGCATTCAGATGTGTCACACATTTGCCATAAATTCAGAATGTTATTACTCTAGTTGTTCATTAGATCACTGTAGTAAAGCTACTGCTCACCAAGGAGTTAACTGGAAGTCTACTGCTGGTATTGAAAGTGATTGTTTCAGTCTGCATGTCAGAATTTTCTAATGAAATAGAAGAGGATTTGAGATCTCACTTAAAACATGCACTAAATTTTCTTTTTGCAGCACTAACCATAATTTCTATGGCAAAAATGAACCCCCTCATTTTGTTCCTTTTTAAATTAAATGTTTTAAGTGTTACCAGTTTATTCCAATCAAGATGGCTTCAGGTGTGCCATACTTTTGTCATAAGTAAGGCTGTTAGCACTCTAGTTGTTCTTTAGAACACTCTGGGAAGCTGCAGTAGAACACAAAGGCATCAACTGACAGGCTGCTCCTGTTGAAATATAACAGGAAGATATTTGAGATCTCACTTAAAACATGTCCTAATTTTTCTTTCTACAGCACTAACCATAATTTCTATGGCAAAATGAACCCCTCATTTTGTTCCTTTTTAAATTAAATGTTTTAAGTGTTACCAGTTTATTCCAATCAAGATGGCTTCAGGTGTGCCATACTTTTGTCATAAGTAAGGCTGTTAGCACTCTAGTTGTTCTTTAGAACACTCTGGGAAGCTGCAGTAGAACACAAAGGCATCAACTGTTGAAATATAACAGGAAGATATTTGAGATCACACTTGAAACATGTCCTAATTTTTCTTTCCAGAGCACTAACCATAATTTCTATGACAAGATGAACCCCATCATTTTGTTCCTTTTTAAATTAAATGTTTTAAGTGTTACCAGTTTATTCCAATCAAGATGGCTTCAGGTGTGCCATACTTTTGTCATAAGTAAGGCTGTTAGCACTCTAGTTGTTCTTTAGAACACTCTGGGAAGCTGCAGTAGAACACAAAGGAATCAACTGACAGTCTCTGCCCTTGTTGGATGTACATGTTTTACTGAGAATGTCAGACTTCATTCTCACATGACTGAGAAAGATAATGTGAATTTACAGAAAATATGCTCTCATTTTAGCTTCTGGGGCACCTTCCAAAACTGTATGGGACAAGCATGTGAAAATAGTTTTCTCTCAAACATGATTCATGATATCCCAGCAGAAGGTTTTTCACAGGGTAAAATCACCTTAGAACACACCACAATTCCTGAAATTAGTATGGTACCATCAACAAATGAATTCTAATGTAACTAAAGTCTGTTATCACCCTTTATAGTTCTCCTTTTGGTAACCCTCAAAATCTTCGATTCACTACAATGCATTTCAATGGGTACTATCATTTATATTGGTCCCAAGATGGCTGCCAGCAATTCCAGGATGAAGTGCTGACAGCCAATCAGATCTCACGATGACATGTGTGGTTAGGCTCCGCCCAGATATATATGTGTTTTTACTTTTGATTTTCTCAGCAACTACTGAACGGATTTACACCATTTAACAAAAAGGGTTCTTTTGAACCAAGAACTACCTCTTTGCCAAATTTGGTGTAATTCCGTTCAGCAGTTCGGGCTGTAGCCTTGCATAAAGTTTCCTATGGGAAATTGATTTTTTGACTCTTATTTTTTTAATTTCTCCGCAACTACTGAACGGATTTACACCATTTAACAAAAAGGGTTCTTTCTGAACCAAGAACTACCTCTTTGCCAAATTTGGTGTAATTCCGTTCAGCAGTTCGGGCTGTAGCCGTGTCTAAAGTTTCCTATGGGAAAATGAATGGGGAAAACACGTTTTGGGACCCCCTTTTTCTCGGCCCCTGCTTGACGAATCACCCTGAGACTTTCAGGGTAGGAGCGGACCGGAGCGGGCCATAAAGTTTGAAAATTTCGCGAAGATTCGTCAACCGACGCAAGAGTTATTTCAAATAGAATGTCGCGGATTTCCTATGGAAAATAGGTCCTAACTATAACTATCTACTGGCGATCGCCAGTAGTATATATATATATATATATATATATATATATATATATATATATATATATATATATATATATATATATATATATATATATATATATATATCCACACGAAAACTGCTCACACAGTGAAGGCGCCACACACAACGTAGATTTCACTGTCTTTATTTGGCAGGCAGCAGCAAAGCAGGAAATGCTTTCCCAAGCTGAAAATCTTAAAGCATATTGTCTTTGAGCCATGTTGCCATACGCGTTTCTGGAAGTATTTTCCCTTGATCACTGGCTGGCCTCTGGGGAAAGGAACAGCTGCAAAAATTCACCTTTATAGTCCCGCCCTTGAGGGAGGATCGGCATCCAATGCACGTTGGTTAATGTAGTTTATAGGTAAGTATTGTCCATAGTGGTTGCTGCTGTTGCTTAAGCTTTCACATATTAAAAACCATTGGGTCGCCTGTTCTACGCAAAACCCGCTTACTGCTAAACTTCAGCCTCACCAAATCAGTCACGTCGTTCCTTGCGGTGCTCTGTGATCAAGGCAACTGACCTGCACTTGCAGTGGGGCGTCTTCGTGACCGGAGCGGGCCACTTACAAATCCACACGAAAACTGCTCACACAGTGAAGGCGCCACACACAACGTAGATTTCACTGTCTTTATTTGGCAGGCAGCAGCAAAGCAGGAAATGCTTTCCAAGCGAAAATCTTAAAGCATATTAGTCTTTGAGCCATGTTGCCATACGCGTTTCTGGAAGTATTTTCCTTGATCACTGGCTGGCCTCTGGGGAAAGGAACAGCTGCAAAATTCACCTTTATAGTCCCGCCTTGAGGGAGGATCGGCCTTGATCACAGAGCACCGCAAGGAACGACGTGACTGATTTGGTGAGGCTGAAGTTTAGCAGTAAAGCGGGTTTTGCGTAGAACGAGCGACCCAATGGTTTTTTAATATGTGAAAGCTTAAGCAACAGCAGCAACCACTATGGACAATACTTACCTATAAACTACATTAACCAACGTGCATTGGATGCCGATCCTCCCTCAAGGGCGGGACTATAAAGGTGAATTTTTGCAGCTGTTCCTTTCCCCAGAGGCCAGCCAGTGATCAAGGGAAAATACTTCCAGAAACGCGTATGGCAACATGGCTCAAAGTCAATATGCTTTAAGATTTTCCTTGGGAAAGCATTTCCTGCTTTGCTGCTGCCTGCCAAATAAAGACAGTGAAATCTACGTTGTGTGTGGCGCCTTCACTGTGTGAGCAGTTTTCGTGTGGATATATATATATATATATATATATATATATATATATATATATATATATATATATATATATATATATATATATATATATATATATACATATATAATACATATATAATGGCTAAAAGGAACTCGAAGGCAAGGGAAGGTCCTTCGAATTTCAGGTTAAAAGATGAGATGAGTTACCTACAAAAATCAAGACAAAAAAGCTAATTAAAATGCAATGAATCAAAAACTTTGATGAGCCGAGAAAAGCCTGTTGAAGTGGAACACATGTGAAGGTAAACCACACATAGGGACACACTTATAAAAAAAGTAGGTGCATAATAGACAGGAAAAACACCTTGCAGTGCATAGGGCAGTGCAATCGAGTTCTATCAACTAAGGTTCAGGGGCATCCATGCATCCAAGGCATGGTACTGCACGCCTTAAGATAATCCTGACCCTGGGATAATGGTAGAAATTCTTGCCATATTTATACTGGCTATTGCATATTAGTGACAATTATTGGCATATTTTGGGCTTCCAGGACATATGCCACTATGGTGCCCACTCCAGGCACAATGATAACCTGGCTTAATGGTGGTGATTGGTGGTATATTTTGAGTATCCTTGGTATGATGGCCCCCACCCTGGCACAACGCTTGCTCTAGCAAAGTGGTGGTAATTTTTGGTATAATGTAGGCACAAATTGCCAGATGCACACACCTGGCATAATGCTTGCTCTGGCAAGTTAGTGTCCACCCCTAGGAAACTGCGGGCCATATTAGCAAGAAACTGCGATAAACATCGCAGAGCGCGCTTAGCGCGAAAATAATTATCGCCTGCTATCGCTGGTATATATCGCCACGCTAACGCTGTATTAGCAACAGTTAGCACCATGGCAATATATAATCCAGCGATAGCGGGAGAAATGGGCCAACATCGCTACAAAACCAGCGATGTTGCATGGGGACGGGGGAAACCTTGCTGATACGACCCTGTGGTCGTATCAGCAGAATCCACCCCCCCCATGTTAAGTGCACGCACAAGTCAGGTTTTGGGCAGGTGTTAAAAACTAGCGATGACCCCGGTTAGCTGACTTTTAACGTTGCTAACCGGGGCCAGGGCCTCATTGCTAATAGGCGACAGGCCTGTTAGCGGCTGTTTTCCTGGTCTTGTGGTCGGAACGCCTACTTTGCATGTCATTAGCGATAAATATCGCTGACATGCAAAGTGGCACCCAACACGCTCGTCATGGGAAAGCTGTCGCTAACAACTGTTAGCGACAGCTTGCTGATAGGGCGATAATAATATCGCCGCTTTAGCGGCAAAAAGTGCCGCTAAAGCGGCGATATTGCCCTTGCTAATATGCCCCTGCGTTTGCTAGAATATTGGTGGTGATCATCTGCATAATGTAGATTTACAAAGTATGAAGATGCTCCTCTGACAATACAGGTAAAAATACTTGGCAAGAGTAGACTTTGCTTACATATGAAAGGGATACATATGCAAGTAAGGCAGAGTCTTTCGACATGTGAAATGATGATATATGATTATCAAAAGTGTATTTACTGAAAAGCCTAGTAGTTCAAGACAAAATATATTTTTTCATGAAAAGTCCATACTAGTGTGGAAATTTGAATGTATCCAAAATAAAAAAGTATAATTGATAGCCATATTTCTTTATGCTATGGTCATTATTGGATAGCTTGTGTAGAGGTATTTCATCATCTATATTATTTAGGCTTTTTGCTGCATTATTATTGGTACTGTTTGTGTCCTCGTCCTGTAAGATTTTCAGGGGTAGTTCAGCTCTACTCCCTTTAGGATAGGCCTCCCTCTGCAGTCTATAGCCTGACACTGTGACTTCCGTGTAAAATTTGTTTTCCGCCCTGTCCCTTCCAAGTTGTCAGTTGTGACGTATGACTGAACTTACTTGGAAGGCATGGCTAGAAAAATAGAAGGAAGAAGAATGGAGAAACGAAAAAATCAATAGGCCATCAAAATTGTATACACAGTTTTGTTTGAACTTTCTCTAATAATCTTGGCTTTTAGGTTAATTTTCTGTGAAACTGTGCTAAAAGAGCATAGTTTGCCTTAGTTTCCAACACCCCTGTACGTTTCACACTTGCTGGCACACAATTAAAATATGAAATATTTTGAATCCCCTTCGAAACACGATATTTATGTCAATTTAGGTACAGATTATATCTTAAAATTCCCTATTTGTACTATTTGGCCCTATTTCTACATTTATTTTCTGGAGGAAAGGACCTCACAGAACACACCTGGAGCATTTATGGCTTGCTTGATGTGTGTAATTTGTATAGCGTAATTTCAATCTCGCCACGATTGGGAGTTCACCAAGTACCATGTTTCACTTCACTCTACGCATTGAGCACTCATGGAAGGACAGTGAGACATACTGCAAAACTAGGGGGCCTATTTATGAACTTGTCACGCAATGCAGCGCAGCAAGTCACCTTCCTGTGCTGCACTGCGTGACAGGGAAAGTGCAGGAATGTGGCATAATTAGGTCAATACGACACATTCCTGCCCTTTCCCCTGCACTGGCTTTCTTTTGGCAGCCTAGCACCAATGCAGGCACCCTTGCACCATGGTGCAAGGGCTCCTTCTGTGCATGCAGGATTGTTTTTATGCAGGAAGGAACATCTTCTGAGAGGAATATACCCAGGGGCGCAGCTTGGTTAATAAGATTTGGAGGGTTTGAGCTTCAGATTTTCCAACAATCACATTGGCTTAGCATGTTAAAATACATTATGCGACAAGCAGTGTGCATGAGAGGGGCTTAAGGGGAAGTGGAAAGGTAGAGGAGTGAGGATTAGCAGGAGTACTAAAGGGCTTATATATGAGATTTTAGCAAAGGGCAGCGCAGCAAGTCACCCTACCTGCGCTGCACTGCCCTATGCCAAAGTGAAAGGGCAAGAATGCACTGTATTTAAGCAATACAGTCCATTCATGTCCTTTCTCCCTGCGCTGGCGCCATTTCTGCAGCGTGCGCCAATGTAGACACCCTTGCACCGTGATGCACGGGTGCCGCGTTGCATGCAGGATTGTTTTCATAATCAATCCTAAGAGGCGTTTTCCCCTTTATATTTGTGTTGCAAAATGCAGCACACATAGAAAAAGGAAAAAACCAAGGAGAAATAGGCATATTTCCCCTCATAATGCCTCAACTCGGGAGGCGTACGGATTTGACGCTTCCCCAGGTTTACATCACTTTGTAAATCTAGGGCAACATCAATTTCCTTGGGTGTTACGTGGGAAAGCCCACCGCAACGTCCATGGAACACCTCCCAGTCACAGAGTAAAGTGACGCAGTGATTTGCTCTACGTCACCTTACTCATGATTTATGAGGCTACTCAAAGCCATGGAGGGTGGCTACGTGTAGCTTCATACCTCGAAATGATAGCCCTACATCACGCATTTGCCACTTTACGTGGTGCAAAAGTGACGCAGTGCTCTCATAAATAAGCCCCTAAGTGGGAGAAAACATAATATTTTGGAAAATAACACATTTATTTAGGACTTAAAAAAAGAGAGAGGGAGAGTGTGTGTGCATTTTTGTCTGTGTGTATGTAAAAATTCCTGGTGAAATCTGACATACACCTCACCGTACCCAAATGAAAGCCCCTGCACACAACTATTTATCAGAAAATACATTAATTAGTGGGGTGTAACACCCCAAACACCCCCCAGGAAGTTACACCCCATGCATATTCCTCTTTCTATGTATGCTGCAAAATGCAGCACAGATAAAAGAGGAAGTAATGAGGAAAAAGAAAGATATTTCTCCTCATTATGGCTCCCCTGGGAAGGTGTATCTTTTTGTCACATTCCCAGGTTTACTAGTTTTGGAAAATCTGGGAATGTGTCAAAAACCATGGGATTTGAGTGGGAACACCCACGCAATGCCCATGGAACCCCTTCCCAAAGCAGAGTAAGGCAATGTAGCAATTTGTGCTGAGTTGCTTTACTCCAGATTGATGAAGCCACTCAGGGCCATGCATAGTGGCCATGCATTGCTCCATAAATCTCATTTAGGGCTTGCATCACTCTTGCACCACCTTGCGTGGTGCCTGAGTGATGCAACTCCACCTAAGTGACTGCATAAGCCCCAACGAGTTGTCCAGGCAGAAAGGTGAATTTGTGTTTTGCAGTTCGCAGGCCAAGGATGGGACCAACATTAGATGCAGTGTGCCACTTTACCTACACATCACACACATCATCCGTCCACTGCTGCCCTTCAGCTGCCTAACTCCATCAGGAATATAAAATCTCTAACAGCAGCCCGTGGCGTAACGCAAAATGATGCCCCTCCACAGAATATGAGGAGGAGGAGCCCTTGAGTCTCCCACATATCTCAAATATATTCATTGGTTTTGGGCTGAGTGGGGGCCTCCTGAAGGGTTGGGGGCACCTATACACAGGCAGGGCTGCAGGGGCCTTTGTTACATCCCTGCTACACATAACAAAGACATGGAGGAATTTTGCTCTAGAAAAAGTTACAAATATTTGCTTTTGGGGCCCTGAAAAAATCATTTAAGAAAACTGGTGGCTCTGACACAAACCAACTAGTCAGTATTCAATGATGTCTCAAATGAAACAAGCATTGCCATAACAAATAGTGCTCGCTTTTGGGACCTTAGTAGCAATGCAGCACACTATACTTGGTGCTACAACATCTACTGTTACTTCGCTTGCCAATGGTAAACGGTTACACACATTGAAGGCTAGACCTAAAAAAAATGACTCCTAGATCAGCGATTTTACGCTTGTCACAGAATAGCTTATGAGCGCTGTTTAATTAAACAGCTCTTGCCTAGAAGGGGCTTTGAATCCTGTGGCTCTCCCCCAGTAAGTTCCCAATTACAACTTCATATCACCGGGAGGAATGCAGTGGCAAACAGATGGGTGTAAGTAATGTGTTGTGGGTGCAAAGTATGCAGACATAACTGTTTGTTAGGCAGCCAGCAGGCAGAGACTGTGAGGGGCCAAGGAAAGCAGGTGCTGAGTCATGCACTGTTACCATTTCTGACATTATTCCGACTGACAGAGGGTTTTTGGTAACCGTGCAGATTTTCTTATCCGTTGTTACCCCGAGCCTCACACCTTGCTTCTGCATTCTTAGCTTGGCTGAGCACAGACTCCCCGTTTACGCTATTTTCTTGCTAAATTCTACCATAGACCAACTATAGCTTTTAATGAACAGCACAACATTAATTGATTTATCTAGGGGATTTTTTTAATTTAACTTGCAAACAATCTATTATAACTCCAGGAATACTTGTTTGATTAATGCTGGAGTTTCTTTCTAGAGTACTAGTCCACAAGTTGTATTCCTTCACTCTGTACATTATGATTATGCTAGAAGTAGCAAAGTACAATGTGTAAAAACCTGCTACAGAATAATGGTATAGCAATGTCTGTGGAGCCTTTGTTTTTAGGTTTTTAGGTTTCGCCTGTAGAGCGCTTGCACTGCGCTTGATAAATCTATTGTTTTTCATACAAATTGAAATGGGATTACATTCCGCCTCCTCTCTTTCATGGCTTCTCATTGATTCCTGTGTGTGCCACTTACATTTCCTCCATTTCTATCAGCTGTAGCGTAACTTCCTGCATTTACCAATGCTTGTTCCTTGTCTGCTTCTCTTATCAGTTTCCTGAAGCCAAAATACCGTTAACATCTGCTTTAGTGGAACTATATTTTCATAAAGTTTTGCCTTTTGCTCTTGCAGCATATTTAATTAACAATATATCACCCGAAGAGAATAAGTGATTTGCATAGAATCACAGGATGTTGCGGGGTACCGCCGAGACTTGAACCAGGATCCCCAGCTCTAGAGTCAGCAGCACTGCCCACTGCGCCATATCCTCTCCACTCCTTTGTTTTCTGTCAGGGAGCTCTTTCCTTCTTCCAGACGATGATTGAGAGAAACCGCTCTTTTTTCATTATATAGGCAAAACCGATGCATTACCAATGCTTGTTCTCATTAGGTCTATTTGTATTCATGTAGTGGGAAATAAAATAATCGTCCAACGGGCAACCAGGCGTCTAATGCACAGAGACTGTAACGGCACTGTCTTCTCAAATAAGTACTGGAAAGTCAGTAGGTCTGGTGTTAACTGCTCATTTTGTATGTGAATGGCGTTTTGCAAGAAGTCACACATCGCCTATTGTATGAAGACAAGCATTGTACAAAATCACATATTATATACATACGCACACAGGTTTTATAAAAACAGCATACTTTGCACCAGTAGACACTGAACTGGATATGTTTACTGTGCAGATGTGCACATTCTGCAAGAACGGAATGTCACTCAGTGGCAGTTAAGCCAATGACTGAAGTGGACCCAGCACTTCACGTTGTGGTGCGCAAAAGCAAAATGTGAATGGCACTACAGCAGACCAATGAACGAAGAGGACTTACTAAAGAACCAGTAATATTCATGCTTACGCCAGACCTAAATGCATGTAGTGCAGAGAGTAGTGATGGGGCTGTGTTCCACGTTCTAGATTTACCCTGGAACCCCTGGTAAACAGACCGTTGGTTCCTGCTTAGAAGTGTAGAGTGGAAAAATATCTCAACAAATTAGATTTACAATTCCAATAAACCATGACTCCAGGTTCTAAGTATATTTAGTTTATTACAAGGCCAAGAATAACTGGACATACAAACACCGCAGGATGAGGGTGTAAAAATACATTGGAACTAATACAAAGCCAAACCTAAGTGTGAAATGTAATCTGTGATGCATGCAAAGAATAAACAATTAGAGAATTAAGACGCAGAAAATAACTGCGCCAACGTCTAGAGTCCTTTTCATCGGTGGCTCGTAAGTAAAAAGCATTAGTCTGTCCCTACACTACAGCTAACGTGAAATCCCTACTTAGCATTTCCCCAGGCAAGATCAGGAAAAGGTGTCAGCGCGTGAAGACTTCCTAAGAAGTGCACTCACGTTGAATGGGTCAAGTAGCATAAAGCTATAGAACTCGTTCTAAGATGCTCCTACTCTCTCCATCAAATCTCCTCTCCTAACTCTACCCCCGGGGCACTGTCCCTAATTCCAACACCAAAATCTCAAGACACACCCCTCCTCGCATCAGGCAATCAGGCCATCCAGCTGGACACCTCCTTGTAGGTAACTTTCCAGTCGACTTCAATTCTCCCAGCCTCTGGCTCGGTGACCTTAATTCCCAGGGCTTCTCCAGTGAGAAAGAACACCGTCCCATGTTATCAGCACCTCTTGTTCAAATGTATCCTCTCCTCTCTAAGTCTAACTACTAAAACAAAAGCTTTATTCTAACTAAGAAAAATGCGCTTCCCCACCTGCAACAGAAACGTAAGAAAGGAAAGTTTCTGCATACACATGAGTTTGGCGAACATTTCAATTTGAGAGCCAGGGAAATACACATGAGGCCTACAGAAAATCGGCTAACATAAGAATCCATATGGGCTTTGTTAATTACATTTATACATAAACATTATTACTGTGCACATCTAAATCAGTACATTACATCTCAATGAATTGAATTCTCATTAGTCACTAATAAATGGGTGTTAAACTTCACCATTTAAAGCACAATCACAACATTGATTTCTCCACGTTATGCAAAAATGCCTTTCACTTTACTTTACATGTTATTACATTGCACAATTCTAATAACCAAATGTTAACACGACAATGGAATATATGCAGGTGCAAACTACTCATGATTATAATGCACCCTTACAAATTAAAGAGCACCATCGCGCTCTATCAGTTCCCCCCTCTGATGACAAGTGTCATCACAGTCAATCATAATTCCATGTAGAAGGAACCGACCTAAACAGAAGTCGTAGCCAGTCTTCCCTGTCAAAACTTTTCCAGGCTTTTAAGATTCTCATAGTGACTGTCCTGCAGTCTCTCCATCCTCCTCTCACGTTCCCTAAGAGATCTCTCAGCCTGTCTTGTATTATGCCACTTATAAGCTCTTATCGCTCCAAGCAAAAGAATCACACAGATCACAACTATCATGATTGGCCTCACAATGTAACCAGGAATTCCCTTACCAAGATTTGCCAACCAACTTCCAATTTTTCCAAATCCTTTCACAACCTTGTTCCAAATGCCTTCTGTTGGTAGAGATCATGTATTTCATGGTGAATCTCGGTAATGTTACTTATATACTTCCTCAAATCTTTGCTATGGTCTGGGATATAGGTGCAACACTGTTGGACCCTAAGCATTTTACAGACTCTGCCATCTTTTGCTAACAGCACATCTAACGCAAGATGGTTCTGCATCATCGTAGCTCTTATTGACACCATCTCTCCATCCACAAGCAACAAAGACTGAGCTGTATTCTCTGATAACTTGTCCACAATAGTTGACAACCTTCTAATCTTTATGTCGTTCAGAACAACTCCCAAACTCTGTATCATTGCCCCAAACACATCTCCAACTATCTCTCCTGCACTGGTACTTCGCTTCTCTCTATGGTGTGACTCTCCACCCAATGGCCCCAAATCTTCAACATGGTATATTTTGGGAAACACGACAGCTACATAACATGTACCATACCAATTCAGAGGCAATCGTACATACGCATTTTTCCCACACAAAAAATACACATTCAGCACCATTTGTACTGCATCTTGTGAGAACTTCTTTGCAGTAGCTTCAATTGTGAAAATGTGATCACAAACACTCTGTCCAACAAAGATCTCATCGTAGCACGTCTGTACTTGTCTAATGCATAGTTTTCCCGGCTGCTCAAAATCTAAGGCTATTGGACCATAACTCCCCTTCGCCTTGTGTGCTAACTCCTCCTTGGTCCATTCAAATTTTGCTTCCCTACTGTTAAGCTTAACCATTAACTGCCTATGTCTATCTTCTACCTGATCTATAAACTTCTTCTCTATGTCAGTCAATATGCAAGTCAAGTTATGGCGGTGCGCGTAAGCTGTGTCTAATATAACGGTAGGTATGAAATACTTCCCTATCCTCTCTTCCTGCTTATAATAATCATACTTATTCAGGTGCTTGTAAACTGGCACTTCTAAAAGCACCGATTCGTAATTCGAGAAATAATACTCGTAATGACCCTTACTGTAAAACATACTAAGCAATAAACTACATGTAATACCATACGTCAGGGGCAAGTGGTTATAAGAAATCCCCTCCTCTACTGACACAGGTAACTGCATACACACATAACAGTCTCTCACATCCATTGTATTTACATACTCATACAGCAACTTCGCATAAGCATTCAACGTATAATCACCTTAAGACAAATCTACATGCAACATACGACTAGTTTAATCTAGCATAGCTTTGTTCTGCTCCTAATGTACCCTCTTATGTGCTAGAAGTAGTAGGTGTGGATGTCCCTTGTATTCCCACCCTATCAACTTCTGCTTAGTGTGAACTTTTTATAGTCATAATAATAACTACTGCTATAACTACAAGTGCTCCCACTATAAGTGTACCCACTGTACACTTAGCTCTACGGTTCGGATTCCCAGACTCCATCACTCAATTGAGTTCGGAATTGCACACCAAGAGGATCAACGCAAAGCGACTTTCTTTCCTGCCTCTTACTGTCGATCAACAAGGCTCATGCACAGTTCCTTTGAGTCTTGGAAATCAAGTTCAGAGTTTGTCATACAGTTATTTACACAGTTCAAAAAGACTTCTTCTTCTATGGAAAATCCCTGAATTTATTCTTCTTCCACTCGGACCTAGGTTACTCTCTTCAACTAAAGTGTTTTATTTACAGTTCACAGTCCAATTAGCAATCCTTCACAAGATCTGAGCCAATTTCTTCAATGACACGCTGTAGAATCTCAAGGCGTACTGCTGCAATTTCCTGAGCTGGCGGCTGATACACAAAAGTTGGAAATGACAGATCCTGCAATATCAACCTGTGTAAGCCACTCAGTATTGGAGGATTTGGTACAGTCACTGTCAATACTCCATCGCTTCTATCCCAGGGTCCAGTAGTTTAATCTCAATGACCAACTCAGAGGCTCTGCTCACACCTTGTACAGACCTCAGTCTCCCTGTCTTCACTACTCCTGGCATCTGTGACCAGATAAGTCCACTTCAGGGCAGAGTATCTTTGGCACAGCACTCTTGCTCTCCTCGACCTCCTTACGCCCTCTTGTGCTTGCTCTGCATTGCTCAATTCTGACTCAGACATTTCAGATACAGGGGCAAAGTCTCTTTCAGGAGCAAGTCTCAAGTTCTGGCCCTTCTGCTCACAGGCCATGACTCTCTTGCAGCTTCTACTCTCCTTCTCTGCACCCGACAACCTTCCACACCAGTTTCTTCAGCTGAGTCTGACTCTGTATCACTCCCAAAGTTACCATCTCCCTCAGAATCAATACCTGGGCCTTGTGTAGTGTGACCCCCCTCAGCTTGCTCTGGTGGGTAACCAGCCTCACCAGGAACCCTCACAGATTGGCTCGTCCTCTCCAGTGGCCTCGCAGTCACAGCTGGATTCTCTTTAGGGAGAGGAGCTGTTTCTTCCAAGGGTCCTGAAATTCTGTGGGTGTGGGAGGCGTGAATCCAGTTCGGCAAGCCTCCACACTTTACAGCTGTATTTGTCACCAAAATCACTTTGTACGGACCTCTCCAGCGAGCATCAAGACAGTTCTTCCACACATGCTTCCGAGCAAGTATCCAATCACCTGGACACAAGTCATGGCAGAGGTTCTTTGAGGTCGGTGCAGTCGCAGCTTCAACGTGGTGAGACACATAACTGACCACGTCAGCCAGTCCTTTGGAATAATCAAGGATCAAATCATCGGTGATGTTTATCAATGTTGTAGACGGCACTGCTGGCAAGCACATCGCCCTTCCCATCAAGATTTCGTGGGGCGAAAGTCCTGTCCTCCTATTGGGAATGCTACGCACACTCATTAGCACCAAAGACAATGCATCCGGCCATTTCAAAGACGTGGAAGAACACACCTTTGCCATCCTTGCCTTGAGAGTCCCGTTAATCTGCTCCACCAGACCGGACCCCTCCGGCCTGTAAGTACAGTGCAATCTCTACAACATCTTCATTATCTCACTGTGGAAATGCGTTCCTCTATCCGACTCCAATGAAGCTGGAAATCCGAAACGCGGTATGAGCTCCCTGAGCAACAACTTTGCTATTGTGAGACTATCACACCTTCTCGTTGGATAAGCTTCCACCCACCATGAGAAAACACATACCAAAACTAGAATATATCTCAGTCCATTGCACCTGGCACATCTCAATGGAGTTGAGTTGGATCCTGTTAAAAGGACCCCCAGATCTTCCAATGTGACTCAGTGTAACCACAGTTTTCTTACCAGCATTCTTCTGTTGGCACGTAACAAATCTTTGACACACCGCTTCAGCAAACACATGGAACCGTGGATTGAACCACGTTTGTCTGTACACTTGCAGCATGGCATCCCTTCCAATGTGAACTGCTCCATGAATCTGTCTTGCCATAGGACTCAACAAACAGTCTGGCAAACCTACTCGACCATCAGCTGAAACCCAAATGCCATCATATCTTTTCTCACAACCTGCTTTAATCCAACCAGCTCCTTCTTGATCTGACACTTCTTCCTGCAGTCCCTTGACCTCATCCCAAGTGTCCGCTATGGCTAGCATCATGTTGAGCTCAGTTCTTTCTGTGCTGTCTCCTGTGTAGTCCCCATTAAAAATGCAACCTTGTTCAGTGCAAAAACATACAACTTCATCAGCGTACCTATTGCCCAGTGTTATGAAGTCCTCCCCCTTCCCATGGGCGGTACACTTGACCACTGCTATTTCTTTTAGGCGTTGTAAAGCTTCCAACAATTGTCTCACATATTCCCCATTTCTGATGGGAGATCCTGATGACGTTAAGAACCCCCTCTGTGACCATAGCTGCCCGAAGTCATGAACCACACCGAACCCATATTGGCTATCGGTGTAGATGGTGACTAGGATTTGATCGGAAACAAGGCAAGCATGAGTCAAGGCAATGATTTCAGCCACTTGTGTGGAGTGTACTCCCTGTAGACAAGCAGCTTCCACCGCTCCAGAAATGGTACAGACAGCAAACACTTCTATTAAATATCCCACATTATCTCTTAGACATGAACCATCCACAAAAAGGATTTCGTCTGATTCAGGCAGAGGTTCATAAACTATGTCGGGTCTCGGTTTGGTGCAAAGTTCAGTCACATCGAGACAGTCATGGTCCTCACAATCTTCACCTTCAATGTCTGGAATGGGCATCAGAGTAGCAGGATTCAAAACAGAACATCTTTTCAGAGTGACATTTTCAGACGCAAGACTAACCTGCTCTTAACGTGTGAGCCGATTATTCGTCAAATGCTCTGTCTTGGTTCTCGTCATCAGGAGCTCAACTGAATGTGGAACATAAACAGTAAGAGGATAACCCATCACAATGCTTTCACACCTCTCAATGCTGACACCTGTTGCAGCAACGGATCTGAGACATCCAGCCGATGCTGAAGCTACAGGATCTAAGGTATCTGAAAAGTAGGTAACTGGTCTACGGACAGCCCCATGTGTCTGAGTGAGTACAACTAGTGCACAACCCTACCGCTCATGGCAAAAGAGCTAAAACACTTTGTTGTAATCAGGCATTCCCAGAGCTGGAGCGCCACACAGGCTCTCGCTCAACTCTAAGAAGGCAACCAAGCAGTCGTTGTCCCACGGCACCGGATCACTCACATCCTTGTGTGTCAGTCTCTGCAAGGGTTTTGCTTTCAATGAGAAGTTGGGGATCCACTGACGACAATACCCAATCATTCCCAAAAACATCCTTTCTTCCTTTTGAGTAGTAGGCGCATTCACCTTCGCCTCAATGCGTTCTGGGGACACCTTCCTCTTGCCTTTCTCAATGCGATGACCCAGATACTGGACTTCAGGCAAACAGTACTGAAGTTTGCTCGGGGACACCTTGTGTCCGTTTTCTGCCAGGTGATTCAGCAGAGCAACAGTATCGATCCTACAAGCCTCCTCAATTTCTGATGCAATCAGGAGGTCATCAATGTACTGCATGAGTACGGAACTCTGCAGCAGTACCAAACTTTCAAGAATCTTCTTCAAGATCTGATTAAAGATTGATAGGCTCTCAGTATACCCTTGTGGGATACGACACCACGTTAACACACGATTTTCCAGACAAAGCAAAAAAAATTGGCTTTCCTCGTGTAAGGATATCGAGAAGAACGCCTGACATAGGTCAATCACTGTAAACCATTCAGCTTCACAAGGAATCTGGAACAAGATCACAGATGGATTCGGTACCACAGGATAACATGGAACTACAATCGTGTTGACCTTTCGCAGCTCCGGCACGATTCTGTATTTCCCACTCAGCTTCAGCAATCCCATTATGGGCGAATTGCATGGGCTCCCCCAACTTCCTTCAGAATGCCCTGCTCGATCATTTACTCAATCACAGGTGTAATCCCTGCCACTATTTCTGGAATCAGGTTGTACTCAGGTGTTCTTGGAAACTCAGCATTCAGCTTGATCTGTATCCTAACTGGCTCTACTCCTCGAATCAACCCAATCTCTCCTCCCGTGAAGTCCCACACCACTGGAGAGACAGAGTCCCTCAAGTCGTATGGCAGGTCTTCCACCGCCAACACGGGGAACATCTCTATACAGAGATTCTGATTTTCCAGTTTAAATGCAATGTCATAATTGTTAATCTGCAACTCTACTCCTTTGGGCATGCAATAGATTGTACAATTCAATTTACACAAAAGGTCACAACCCAACAAACAGACTGGAATCGAATCACACACCACAAATTGGTGTCGATCTTGAAATGTTCCTATTGTCACAGGTACCTCATCTGTGAATAGATTCGTCATTTGCTTGTTGGCATCTCCTACAACTTGGATTGAGTGTCCCAAGAGGAGTAGGTTTGGGACTACTGCGGACCTCACAGTAGAACGGGTAGCACCAGTATCAATCAAGAATGTGATTGGAATGGCTGTCCACATCTGCCTCCACATTTGGCCCTCTGGTCTACCTCCAAGACTGCTCCAAGGGTACAGTCTTCCTCCCCCCTCAGGCACCAGCATTGCAACGGATCTGGATCGAACTCATCTAGTGCCTTAATAAAAGGCATCTGTTGGTACACTCGATTTCCCTAGGAGGTTGGGGAACCTGCACCTGCAGAATCGGACCCCCTCCGTTCATGGACTTGGGTCTCGTTACAGTATTCACTGCTTCAGGTACCTGCCGTATCTCTTCATCTTGAAGCTGATTTGCTAGATTTAATCGACACTCGCACTTCCATTGCCCGATCTTGTGACAATAATGGCATGCAGTGGTTTTCTTCAGGGTACCAACCTCAATCCCTGTCTTGGGGTCTATGGGTCTACCTCATCCGTGACCCGCGTGAGTCGACGCATTCTGGGTTCCTCCATGATTGTTTTTCTGCTTCCAACAAAAAGTTCCTCCACTCATCTGTACTTGGTCTACCCTATCTGCCTTCCTCGTCTGGACTAGCATCAATTTGTCTTTTAATTTCTTATGCTTAGAATCAGCCTCATCGCTACAATATCAAGCATATCGCAGAATCTCGTCCACCGACTTGTTCGGCCAACAAATCAAATGCTGCTGGATCATAAAGCTAATTTTGGTCTCAACCCCAGAACAAACTTGGAAACAAACTGTCCCATATCCTTGGAATCTAGAGTATCCAACCCACTGTACTGCTTGAAGGCTTGCAAGAGCCTTTCGTAATAAGCATGTAAGGTTTCCTTGGGCTCTTGAGTGGTTTGATCTATCTTAACCCAATCAATATGTTGTGGTGAGATCTTAGACTGCAGCCAAGTGATTACTTGCTCAAACTTTTTCATGACCAAAGGTGAAGGACCATGTGTTATGGGGTCTCGATCTGGTTCAGCAGTCAGCCAATCAACAGCAATTTTGCAAGCAGCCCACAAACCACTAGGTACCACAATATCGATTAGAGTGTTAAAATCAATCCACAACTCCTTAGAAATCTTCACAAAACGATCAACTTGTTTGTACCATTCAGCAGGTTTCTCCCACAGCCGAGGAAAATCATTTGTAAATGCTGCCAAATCACCCTTGCTCCAAGGCACATGCACATACCCTCTGCTCGGTACCTCTCACAATGGGTAGGCTTCTACTCCAGCTGTCCCACCTCCCGGAGTTGGTATATCTCCTATTCCCTTCTTGACATTCTTTTTCTTTGACCATCTTTCCTCCCATTTCTCAAGCATGCTCCATGCACGTATCCCTACTACCAGTTCCCGAATGTGTGTTTTCAAACCTATAACTATGTTCTCCTCCAATTCCTGATCAGTATAATTCAGTCTGTGACTTCCCTATAACATTTTGTTTTTGGACATTGTACTTTTGTGCCAATTCCATCAATTTCTCATGTGCTCGCCTCGCCTTGCGAGTAACATCCTCCGCCACAAACAACAGCTCATCTAGCTCATAAAGTTCTATCCTTTCCAAGGGCAGGCTTCCACTGATTATTCTATCTAATGCTGCCTTTAACCTCACTATCTCCAACACCTTGGCCTTTAATGCAGCCTTAATAGTTCCCTGACTTGACACGCTGCTATGTCCTTCTCTTTTGCTGCTCTGATTCCTGTGGCTATTCCCTGTCACTGTATCCAGCGAGACATGCTGACTCCCTGAGACTCCCTGATCGGCTCCTACTCCTGTCATTCTTGCCTCAGGCCCTCTAACTGGAACTTCTCATATCCTCAAGTCTAAGGATATGAGAATCCGCCAATGACACTGATCGAACTGCACTAGTCCCGATGCGCACTCTAGAAGCGTCTGCAGTCGCGGGCAATGGGGTACTGGCTACTACAGGCACCAAATATGACCCACGTCCGGTTGCTGTGGCATTTCGCCCTAAGTTGACTCTTTCTCCCATTCCTGCCTGTGGCTGACTACTGCTTTCCCCTTGAACTGGGTCATACACTGACACTATAGGTCCAATAGTGACCGGCACCGTAAGGGCTTCCGGTAACTGCATAGCAGTGTTAATTTGCTCATCTCTGTGCTTCCCGCAGATATTCGCACTCCTTCCATTCCGGTTGAAATCTTTCCCACTATTCTCACAATAGGGCTCGTCTGCGGTTCTCTTGTTTTCTCCATGTCCATTGCATTTGCCAATGCTTAATCAATCAACAAGCGGGGGAATAAGGGGCTTATTTAGAGGTCCAACATAAATGCCCAGTCAGATACTGTAATCTAAAAGTATGTAGTTCCTCTTATAGTGGTGCCTAGGAGAAAAAGTGTGAGTCAAACCACCGTCGTTTGTAATTACAACCTCGGTGGAGTGAGGTGTGGGGAGGAGAATAGGGAAAATTCCTTATTTTGGAACTAGGGTCCTCACACACCTAGCAAGCTAGATGTCATGCTTCATCATATGGACCTGCTCCTCGTCGGGACGGCGCTGCAATACCCAACGGGCACCCTAAAAGGGGCTCTTTCGCGGAGATCTTTTGTTCCTTGCCGTATGATGAAGTGCGAGTATGCGTGATGTAGTGTGAGTGTGTGGGCCAAGGGGTGTAGATATCGTGCAGGGGTAATTAAAAGAAGTAGGACAGTCCAAATAATAATTTTATTCTAGCTGGCTATCCACTTCGTTAAAAATAAATAAAGAGAGTGGCAGCCTATCTAACTCAAAGGTTTAGTTTAGGCTATGTCCAACTCTACAGGTCAACATGTTTCTTGCTTAATGGTCAGGTTGATCCGTGGCAATTCTTCAGGACCTACTTAATGAATCTATCTACACAATGTGATGGGGTCAGTAACTACCTACCACAAGTTCACACTACGCATCAAAATACTGTAGTGTATCCAATTGATCTAAAGGGAGAAGGGAAACAGGGTGAAGTTATAGCTGTTTCACACGTCTATAGGTTACACAAAGTCCATTTATTCTCTCTCCGGTCACCTCAAAATGAAATCGGCATACTTAGTTAGTGTAAGAACCTAGGCAAGTGATAAAAACGGAGCCTATTATTGGACACCCGATATTGTGAAGTAAAAGTCTAAAAACATAGAAGACTGTTCTCTCCAATTAAAAGCAGTCAAAGGAACGGCATTCATACACTTATTATACTCATTTTCATAAGTGCTCGTGAATCCCACCTCAATAATAGGACTAAGATGTGGGTCCACTGTCAATAAAACTCACCTCTCTACAATGAGGGAGTCACTCCAGTCGGTGTCCGGCGGAGTATGAGGACACCTGTATCATGGTGTCCTATAAAGCATAGATGAGAAATCAAAGAGTTACACGGGCTTAAATTCAGAAACCACAAACCCCATGCAGGTAACTCACAATGGAGTGCGTCTATCATGGAGCACATAATTTTATCCATCGGCATCCAACGGTGTCAATCGGTGCCCCCTCGAAGGGGATGAGCCAGAGGAGGGAGAGACCCAGCGATACCCGAGTGAGCCAGGCCAAGGTGTTATCTCCCAGACAACGTGGGCGCCCATACTCTCTCTAGGGCGCCCACACATCATCCGGTCCCATAATCTCGGTCCAAACCCTCGCGGACCACCTAAGGGCGCACCGTCAGTCCGATCAGTTGCGCGGTGTACACAATCAGCGCTAATCTTACAGCATCCATCCAGTCTACCTGTTATGGTCATGTTTCAAAATCCAACCCAGTAATCGTTTATTACTCACCTTCCCGTAGTGCAGGAGGAGCCGAATCACCTACCCCCTATCGCCGGTACCGGAGAAGTGTGGTTCAACCCCATAATAGGTGCTAAAATACTCTTCCGGGTTTGGCGCGACACGGGGCGGGGCCCGGAACACGTCATTACGTGTGCAGGTGCAGCGCTAGTCCAATATGACGCTATGAGTGCAGTAGCGGCCATATTGGAATGGGGATGGTGGCTAATCACCCTCGTGTTGTGGATGTCATCATCGTGTCAGTATTGGCACCAGTTACACCAAAGGACCAGAATCGGTAGTATGTTGTTATTACTCATAAGTGAGCCCTTGAACTCAAGGGTGGTGTCCGGTAGTTACCCACTATCGAGTTACCACGCCGACAGAGGCGGCCATCTTGGAGTGGGGATCGTAAAGTATATTATATAGTATATCCCCAGTCCTCTAATGTTGTCTTGATTAGCCTGTATAGGCACCAGTGATTGGTCTTGAAACATCTCAGTATAGTCCACCATTGTATCCACCCATCATGCTGTCTGGTTGTTTTGTTACACATTGAATTGGTGGCTATAGCGTAACCGCAAAACGTGAGTCCAATGTGTCAAGCATACGTAAGAGGACCCTGGAATTAGCCAAAGAAGAACCTGACCAGGTCAATACTATCTGTTATTCAAAGAGGCCCACGGAATATCATCATTCAGTCCATGTTGGACTGTGGACAAACGGTGTATCCACCGTTGCTCTATTCTAAATAGTGCGTGGGGAGTAATGTTAGTGTGGGTTTCTAGAACAAGCCACTGTAACGATTCTGGACTATGTCTCTGCTCTCTATAGTGTGTATACATCTTGGTCGTGACCTTCTGGCATCTTATATTACTCTTGTGTTCTGTTATGCGTATTCTGATTGCTCTCATAGTCATCCCTACGTATTTCTTATCACATGGGCATATCAGCAGATATATGCATTTTGATGTGTTGCAGTTCGTATGGTTTTTTAAAATCCATGTGAACGTGTCTGTTAGTGTTATCGTCTTGATAGCTTTCGTTTGTTCACAGACCGAGCAGGTACCACACGGGTAATTCCCTGTAACCGGAGGGAGATCCCAAAGTGTTCTTTGTGTTCTGTTGTTCACAGTTTTAGGTCTTGTGTGTATAATGATATCTTTCAGATTTTTGGTTCTTTTAAAGGCAAACCTAGGTGTTGGGATCTCCATATCTCCTGTGTTAAGTATTCCCCAATGCTTTTTAATGATGCCCTTGATGCGTGTGGAGTCTGGTGTGTAAGAGGTAACACATGTCAATGTGTTGGTCAGTTCTTTTGGTTTCGTTTGTAACAGCGCCTCCCTGGGATTGTTGAGGGCTCTTTTGAGGGAGTTCTTGACCAAGCATTCAGGGTAACCTCTCTGTTTAAGATTATTTGCCAGACCCTCGCCTCAGTCTTGTAATCTATCAAGGTACTGCAGTTTCTCCTGATACGGAGGAACTGACCAAATGGGAGGTTGTCTTTCAAGGCCTTGGGGTGGTGACTTTGGTATAGTAGAAGGCTATTCCTATCTGTGGGTTTCTTGTAGAGGGTGGTGCTTAACCCTGTGTGGTCAAGTTTCAGATTAAGGTCTAGAAATGGTATATTTGTCTCAGAGATGGTATGTGTAAATCTCAGGAATTCATTTTGTGTGTTTATCCAATTGCAGAACTCCTCACAGGTGGCCTTGTCACCTTTCCAGAGGATTAGAATGTCATCAATAAACCTTTTCCAAAGGGAAAGGTTATTGATGTACGGGTTGTTCGTGTTCATGATACAGTTCTCTTCGAAGGTGGCCATGTATAGACAGGCCACACTAGGAGCAAAGGTACTTCCCATGGAAGTACCTTGTGATTGATGGAATAGTTGCTTCTGATATTCAAAATAGTTTTCAGTTAAAGCCAAAGTGGCACACCCCATGATGAACGAAATAGGAGTTGGTGAGGTCCAATTTTCTTTCATCAGTAGTGACTCAATGGCCATCAGAGTAGCACGCTGGGGAATGTTAGTGTATAACGCCTCTACATCGAGAGTGACCAAGAGGTTGATTTCATCCGGGTCCTGTATACCCTCAATGATTTGAAGGATGTCAGTAGTATCACTCCAAGATGGCCGCCTCTGTCGGCGTGGTAACTCGATAGTGGGTAACTACCGGACACCACCCTTGAGTTCAAGGGCTCACTTATGAGTAATAACAACATACTACCGATTCTGGTCCTTTGGTGTAACTGGTGCCAATACTGACACGATGATGACATCCACAACACGAGGGTGATTAGCCACCATCCCCATTCCAATATGGCCGCTACTGCACTCATAGCGTCATATTGGACTAGCGCTGCACCTGCACACGTAATGACGTGTTCCGGGCCCCGCCCGTGTCGCGCCAAACCCGGAAGAGTATTTTAGCACCTATTATGGGGTTGAACCACACTTCTCCGGTACCGGCGATAGGGGGTAGGTGATTCGGCTCCTCCTGCACTACGGGAAGGTGAGTAATAAACGATTACTGGGTTGGATTTTGAAACATGACCATAACAGGTAGACTGGATGGATGCTGTAAGATTAGCGCTGATTGTGTACACCGCGCAACTGATCGGACTGACGGTGCGCCCTTAGGTGGTCCGCGAGGGTTTGGACCGAGATTATGGGACCGGATGATGTGTGGGCGCCCTAGAGAGAGTATGGGTGCCCCACGTTGTCTGGGAGATAACACCTTGGCCTGGCTCACTCGGGGTATCGCTGGGTCTCTCCCTCCTCTGGCTCATCCCCTTCGAGGGGGCACCGATTGACACCGTTGGATGCCGATGGATAAAATTATGTGCTCCATGATAGACGCACTCCATTGTGAGTTACCTGCATGGGGTTTGTGGTTTCTGAATTTAAGCCCGTGTAACTCTTTGATTTCTCATCTATGCTTTATAGGACACCATGATACAGGTGTCCTCATACTCCGCCGGACACCGACTGGAGTGACTCCCTCATTGTAGAGAGGTGAGTTTTATTGACAGTGGACCCACATCTTAGTCCTATTATTGAGGTGGGATTCACGAGCACTTATGAAAATGAGTATAATAAGTGTATGAATGCCGTTCCTTTGACTGCTTTTAATTGGAGAGAACAGTCTTCTATGTTTTTAGACTTTTACTTCACAATATCGGGTGTCCAATAATAGGCTCCGTTTTTATCACTTGCCTAGGTTCTTACACTAACTAAGTATGCCGATTTCATTTTGAGGTGACCGGAGAGAGAATAAATGGACTTTGTGTAACCTATAGACGTGTGAAACAGCTATAACTTCACCCTGTTTCCCTTCTCCCTTTAGATCAATTGGATACACTACAGTATTTTGATGCGTAGTGTGAACTTGTGGTAGGTAGTTACTGACCCCATCACATTGTGTAGATAGATTCATTAAGTAGGTCCTGAAGAATTGCCACGGATCAACCTGACCATTAAGCAAGAAACATGTTGACCTGTAGAGTTGGACATAGCCTAAACTAAACCTTTGAGTTAGATAGGCTGCCACTCTCTTTATTTATTTTTAACGAAGTGGATAGCCAGCTAGAATAAAATTATTATTTGGACTGTCCTACTTCTTTTAATTACCCCTGCACGATATCTACACCCCTTGGCCCACACACTCACACTACATCACGCATACTCGCACTTCATCATACGGCAAGGAACAAAAGATCTCCGCGAAAGAGCCCCTTTTAGGGTGCCCGTTGGGTATTGCAGCGCCGTCCCGACGAGGAGCAGGTCCATATGATGAAGCATGACATCTAGCTTGCTAGGTGTGTGAGGACCCTAGTTCCAAAATAAGGAATTTTCCCTATTCTCCTCCCCACACCTCACTCCACCGAGGTTGTAATTACAAACGACGGTGGTTTGACTCACACTTTTTCTCCTAGGCACCACTATAAGAGGAACTACATACTTTTAGATTACAGTATCTGACTGGGCATTTATGTTGGACCTCTAAATAAGCCCCTTATTCCCCCGCTTGTTGATTGATTATTTGCACGGGCGACCCCCGTGGGATACTAGGTTACCAGATAGTGTGAATTACACTACTGGCCCAATTTCCATACGTCATCTCCACTTTTTATCAGGTAGGAAAACTTTGTCACCTGCCTGAGATGGAGGACAACCAGGGCTTAAGCTTCAATGATGGAGCTATAGCCGATATTTTACAGAATACACCCTCCCTCCTAGGGACTGGAGGAGGTATGGCCTCAGGGTCACAATCAGAAGACTGGTCTTCATTGACTACACTCAAAAGGGAATGGCTCAAAATCATCCTACATGGAGCTATGATGACTGAGTACCTTAGGGCCAATATTGCCCCAAGTGGACTCATAGTGAATATCCTACCCAGAATATTCCTGGAAGACCCGGGATTTAAGAAAGATTGGTGTTCGGTCTCTTGGAAATGCACCAGAGATCTTCTGGTACTGATCATTAATACCGCCAAAAGATTGGCTGATGCCCTACTCGCTAGGATCCAGACAGTAGAGGCAGCGCTTAAATCAGCTTTACAATCGACTGTGTTTAAATCTGAATTGGCTAAGATCAATGGTGAAATAGCCGACAATAAGGAATATTTACTAAAACAAAAGATTGCCAAATTACAGAAGGATATCCACAAATTCAATAAGGAGACAGTCTATCCTTACTTAAAGGATGACTATATCTCTTCAAGGAATGGATATTCATCAGATGAGGGCACTGACAGTAGTAGGAGGGGATCCTCTAATAGCGATTCTAGTACTGAAAGTAGAGGGAGCTACAATCAAAGAAGGGGCAACTACCCTCCTTACTCCAACTACCACAACGCACCTGTGTACCATGGGCCCCCTCCACCACCACCACCCCCTTTTTGGCAATTCCCGGGGTATCCTCTAGGTCAACCTCAATACTACAATATGGACAACCCCCCTTTTTTAGGCAGAGGCTGGGGCAGAGGAAGAGGGCGAAAGAGAGGGATGCAAAAGGGAGTGCAGTGGCAAGATCAAACGATGCACACAGTAGAGACCAGGAGCAGGACCAGGGGGAAAAAGAATTAGTGGTTAACCTGTCCCACAGGACCCTGACTGAAACTGAAAAGAGGGTACTTGAAAAGGGACTGGGATATGTACCAACACCTAAAGCAGACAGGTTTAGAGACACGTGTGAAATACACGAATTCTTTCGCAAGATCCGTCTGAAAGCCTTTTTCCTTGGTACACCCCAAGTTGATACAGAGGACTCAGGTCTACGAAATCCCTCCACTTTCACCCCTACCAATGGAATGGTGCCCCTGAAATACCAACCTTTGAAAAGGCGGTACTGAAAGATTTGGCAGGTATTCCTTTGGTTAACCCTTTCCACAATTTATCTAATGCTGAACAGACAGCGGCACAGTCGTTGGCAGATGATGCTAACATAACAATAAAACAAGCAGACAAGGGAGGGGCAACGGTGATCCAATCCACTGCTGACTACGATCGCGAGTGTAGACGTCAACTGGGTAACACCAAGTACTACACCCCGATCCCAGAAGATCCTACCGCCAGACTGAAAACAGAAATCTGTAGTATGGTATATGAAGCAGAAACTAATGGTTGGATTTCGAAAAAGAAGCCGACTTCCTGGTAACAAAGGATCCTAGGGTACCCTACTTTTACACACTACCCAAAATACATAAGGGCACCACACCGGTACCAGGAAGGCCCATAGTGTCAGGTATAGGATCACTCCTGGAACCCCTGTCCAGATTTTGTGACCATTTCCTTCAGCCAATAGTGAAAAAAACTCCCTCATATGTACGAGATACTACTGACATCCTTCAAATCATTGAGGGTATACAGGACCCGGATGAAATCAACCTCTTGGTCACTCTCGATGTAGAGGCGTTATACACTAACATTCCCCAGCGTGCTACTCTGATGGCCATTGAGTCACTACTGATGAAAGAAAATTGGACCTCACCAACTCCTATTTCGTTCATCATGGGGTGTGCCACTTTGGCTTTAACTGAAAACTATTTTGAATATCAGAAGCAACTATTCCATCAATCACAAGGTACTTCCATGGGAAGTACCTTTGCTCCTAGTGTGGCCTGTCTATACATGGCCACCTTCGAAGAGAACTGTATCATGAACACGAACAACCCGTACATCAATAACCTTTCCCTTTGGAAAAGGTTTATTGATGACATTCTAATCCTCTGGAAAGGTGACAAGGCCACCTGTGAGGAGTTCTGCAATTGGATAAACACACAAAATGAATTCCTGAGATTTACACATACCATCTCTGAGACAAATATACCATTTCTAGACCTTAATCTGAAACTTGACCACACAGGGTTAAGCACCACCCTCTACAAGAAACCCACAGATAGGAATAGCCTTCTACTATACCAAAGTCACCACCCCAAGGCCTTGAAAGACAACCTCCCATTTGGTCAGTTCCTCCGTATCAGGAGAAACTGCAGTACCTTGATAGATTACAAGACTGAGGCGAGGGGTCTGGCAAATAATCTTAAACAGAGAGGTTACCCTGAATGCTTGGTCAAGAACTCCCTCAAAAGAGCCCTCAACAATCCCAGGGAGGCGCTGTTACAAACGAAACCAAAAGAACTGACCAACACATTGACATGTGTTACCTCTTACACACCAGACTCCACACGCATCAAGGGCATCATTAAAAAGCATTGGGGAATACTTAACACAGGAGATATGGAGATCCCAACACCTAGGTTTGCCTTTAAAAGAACCAAAAATCTGAAAGATATCATTATACACACAAGACCTAAAACTGTGAACAACAGAACACAAAGAACACTTTGGGATCTCCCTCCGGTTACAGGGAATTACCCGTGTGGTACCTGCTCGGTCTGTGAACAAACGAAAGCTATCAAGACGATAACACTAACAGACACGTTCACATGGATTTTAAAAAACCATACGAACTGCAACACATCAAAATGCATATATCTGCTGATATGCCCATGTGATAAGAAATACGTAGGGATGACTATGAGAGCAATCAGAATACGCATAACAGAACACAAGAGTAATATAAGATGCCAGAAGGTCACGACCAAGATGTATACACACTATAGAGAGCAGAGACATAGTCCAGAATCGTTACAGTGGCTTGTTCTAGAAACCCACACTAACATTACTCCCCACGCACTATTTAGAATAGAGCAACGGTGGATACACCGTTTGTCCACAGTCCAACATGGACTGAATGATGATATTCCGTGGGCCTCTTTGAATAACAGATAGTATTGACCTGGTCAGGTTCTTCTTTGGCTAATTCCAGGGTCCTCTTACGTATGCTTGACACATTGGACTCACGTTTTGCGGTTACGCTATAGCCACCAATTCAATGTGTAACAAAACAACCAGACAGCATGATGGGTGGATACAATGGTGGACTATACTGAGATGTTTCAAGACCAATCACTGGTGCCTATACAGGCTAATCAAGACAACATTAGAGAACTGGGGATATACTATATAATATACTTTACGATCCCCACTCCAAGATGGCCGCCTCTGTCGGCGTGGTAACTCGATAGTGGGTAACTACCGGACACCACCCTTGAGTTCAAGGGCTCACTTATGAGTAATAACAACATACTACCGATTCTGGTCCTTTGGTGTAACTGGTGCCAATACTGACACGATGATGACATCCACAACACGAGGGTGATTAGCCACCATCCCCATTCCAATATGGCCGCTACTGCACTCATAGCGTCATATTGGACTAGCGCTGCACCTGCACACGTAATGACGTGTTCCGGGCCCCGCCCGTGTCGCGCCAAACCCGGAAGAGTATTTTAGCACCTATTATGGGGTTGAACCACACTTCTCCGGTACCGGCGATAGGGGGTAGGTGATTCGGCTCCTCCTGCACTACGGGAAGGTGAGTAATAAACGATTACTGGGTTGGATTTTGAAACATGACCATAACAGGTAGACTGGATGGATGCTGTAAGATTAGCGCTGATTGTGTACACCGCGCAACTGATCGGACTGACGGTGCGCCCTTAGGTGGTCCGCGAGGGTTTGGACCGAGATTATGGGACCGGATGATGTGTGGGCGCCCTAGAGAGAGTATGGGCGCCCCACGTTGTCTGGGAGATAACACCTTGGCCTGGCTCACTCGGGGTATCGCTGGGTCTCTCCCTCCTCTGGCTCATCCCCTTCGAGGGGGCACCGATTGACACCGTTGGATGCCGATGGATAAAATTATGTGCTCCATGATAGACGCACTCCATTGTGAGTTACCTGCATGGGGTTTGTGGTTTCTGAATTTAAGCCCGTGTAACTCTTTGATTTCTCATCTATGCTTTATAGGACACCATGATACAGGTGTCCTCATACTCCGCCGGACACCGACTGGAGTGACTCCCTCATTGTAGAGAGGTGAGTTTTATTGACAGTGGACCCACATCTTAGTCCTATTATTGAGGTGGGATTCACGAGCACTTATGAAAATGAGTATAATAAGTGTATGAATGCCGTTCCTTTGACTGCTTTTAATTGGAGAGAACAGTCTTCTATGTTTTTAGACTTTTACTTCACAATATCGGGTGTCCAATAATAGGCTCCGTTTTTATCACTTGCCTAGGTTCTTACACTAACTAAGTATGCCGATTTCATTTTGAGGTGACCGGAGAGAGAATAAATGGACTTTGTGTAACCTATAGACGTGTGAAACAGCTATAACTTCACCCTGTTTCCCTTCTCCCTTTAGATCAATTGGATACACTACAGTATTTTGATGCGTAGTGTGAACTTGTGGTAGGTAGTTACTGACCCCATCACATTGTGTAGATAGATTCATTAAGTAGGTCCTGAAGAATTGCCACGGATCAACCTGACCATTAAGCAAGAAACATGTTGACCTGTAGAGTTGGACATAGCCTAAACTAAACCTTTGAGTTAGATAGGCTGCCACTCTCTTTATTTATTTTTAACGAAGTGGATAGCCAGCTAGAATAAAATTATTATTTGGACTGTCCTACTTCTTTTAATTACCCCTGCACGATATCTACACCCCTTGGCCCACACACTCACACTACATCACGCATACTCGCACTTCATCATACGGCAAGGAACAAAAGATCTCCGCGAAAGAGCCCCTTTTAGGGTGCCCGTTGGGTATTGCAGCGCCGTCCCGACGAGGAGCAGGTCCATATGATGAAGCATGACATCTAGCTTGCTAGGTGTGTGAGGACCCTAGTTCCAAAATAAGGAATTTTCCCTATTCTCCTCCCCACACCTCACTCCACCGAGGTTGTAATTACAAACGACGGTGGTTTGACTCACACTTTTTCTCCTAGGCACCACTATAAGAGGAACTACATACTTTTAGATTACAGTATTTGCCAATGCTTGCCTTCCCTCGTCTGAATCTGGATTCTGTGGTGGAGGACGATCTGCTAGCAACCTATCTAACAGACTATCATCGGTGTCACTATCATCCTCTTCCTTCCTATTCCGAGCGTCTCCTGTTTTCACTGATAGTGGAAATAGCCTCTCTCCCTCGATGGTGTCTACCCTCCACTTCTTCAACTGTGCGTCCCATCGCCTTTTCATCCTCCCCTGACTTCTCTCCCTACTCTTCACCTGTGCTGCTCTCATCCATGCGTCTAATGCTTCAAACAGTGTTGGTCTAGGTGGAGGTCGCAATGAAGCCATCACTCCCCTCAACTGATACAGCACCTTTAATCTAAATGAGCTGTAGCATGGAAAAGCCAAATCTCCCTCCCTTTCAGTAATCTTATGCCAATTTTGAAGCCAAACTATAGTATGGAGTCCTACATTTGCTGCCATGTAATGTGCTGGCATATCCTCAGCTGGTGCTTCTTCACCTACTCAAGTAATTACCCCTCTATCTCCTTTACAAAGGTCCCGTAATACTTTAAAGCATCGCATGATTAAATCAAATTTCTTTACTCACAATATATTTTCTTTTCAACTTCCTGATGATAACCCACCAATCCCAGCACGGCGTTATACCAACCAACCTATTGAAGTGCGACACGCTCTGACATCACTCTTGCCCCTCACAGCGGTTCACCCTCCTTCACAACCTTTCTTTACGCATTAACACTCTCAATCATAGAAACAAGTAACTGTCTGTCCATGAAACAACCGGACAGTCACATAAACCAAAATCAAATAACTGTCTGTCCGCAAAACGACCGGACAGTTACATAAACAAGTAATTGTCTGCCTCTTCTTCAAGATCGATAAAATTCATTCACACACCATGGCCCACGACCTGCGCTGGCCACTTGAGTCAATACAGTCCACATTCGTACACAAGGCTTTCCAGACGACTCTGACAAATCCACTCACACAAAGTTCCCTGTCTCAGGCGGGTCGTCGATAGCGCTTCACGACTTCCCACCAAATCATTGGTCAGACAATTACATCAAATTGGTGTCTTCTACACCACAAATTTATCCTGGGATCTTAGGCTACTCATCGAGCCTGACATCAAATCAAAATCAAATCTTCATGGACCAGGCACCTTCGGCCCGAAACCACATTCACTTAACTCTCTCATCCCAACTCCGCAAGACATCACACAATCAAACCATCACCACAATCTAAGACACCACATCCCTATTCATACTCACTCCACTGTTCACCGCTGTTCCTGCCACACCGTCACTCTCCATCGGCCTCCACCAATCTCCGTCGTCCTCCGCTCTCGATCTTTTAGGCTCTAATTCTTTGGACTCTATGGGGCTGACTTTTCTACAATCTTCTAAATTCTCCCCTCACTTCAAGAGGAAACCACCCGACATTGCTACCAACTGATGGGGCTGGGTTCCACTTTCTATATTTACTCTGGAACCCTTGGTCGACAGACCGCTGGTTACTGCTTAGAAGTCTAGAGGGGAGAAATATCTCAACAAATTAGATTTACAATTCGAATAAACCATGACTCCGAAGAATCACAGACTTCAGGTTCTAAGTTTATTTAGTTTATTACAAGGCCAAGAATAACTGGACATACAAACACCGCAGGATGAGGGTGTAAAAATACATTGGAACTAATACAAAGCCAAACCTAAGTGTGAAATTTAATCTGTGATGCATGCAAAGAATAATGCAAAACCAAAGGGGATGATGGACGGAGTGTTGAACATTGCAAGCATTCACCCCCAGTCAACTGATCTGGGTTTAATCCATCATCATTCTTTAGCTCACTCCGCCACCCCAGTTCCGACATGGCCATATGCAAATCAGTCTGACCCTGTGCCTCATGGGAAAGCAAAGCATGCAAAGAATAACCAATTCGAGAATTAAGACGCAGAAAATAACTGCACGAACGTCTAGAGTCCTTTTCATTGGTGGCTCGTAAGTAAAAAGCATTAGTCTGTCTCTACACTACAGCTAACGTGACATCCCTACTTAGCATTTCCCCAGGCAAGATCAGGAAAAGGTGTCAGCGCGTGAAGTCTTCCTAAGAAGTGCACTCATGTTGAATGGGTCAAGCAGCATAAAGCTACAGAGCTCATTCTAAGATGCTCCTTCTCTCTCCATCAAATCTCCTCTCCTAACTCATCCCCCGAGGCACTGTCCCTAAGTCCAACACCAAAATATCAAGACACACCCCTCCTCGCATCAGGCGATCACGCCATCCAGCTGGACAACTCCTCATAGGTAACTTTCCAGTCGACTTCAATTCTCCCAGCCTCTGGCTCGGTGACCTTGATTCCCAGGCCTTCTCCAGAGAGAAAGAACACCGTCCCATGTTATCAGCACGTTTTGTTCAAATGTATTCTCTCCTCCCTAAGACTAAATCCTAAAACAAAAGAGTTATTCTAACTAACAAAGATTCGCTTCTCCACCTGCGACAGAAATGTGAGAAAGGAAACGTTCTGCATACACATTAGTATTGCGAACATTTCAATTTGAGAGCTAGGGAAATACACATGAGGGCTACAGAAAATTGACTAACATAAGAATCCATATGGGCTTCGTTAAACACATTTCTACATAAACTTTCTTATCCAATAGGGGTGCACAGCTTTAATAAGTCCAAAAGTCAAATAGTAATTATAAAAATAATTTCTTTATTTCAAATCAGTAAAATTTATCCAGTTAAGAAACTCCAGCCAACGCGTTTCATTCCCTTTCTGGGAACTTCATCAGGGCTGAAAGAAGTAACAAATAATACTAACATTACATTCAACTTAAAAGACACAGGACCAAACTACAATACACATCAATAACTTACACAAATGTACATATATCTGAAAGAAGTAACAAATAATACTAACATTCCATTCAAATTAAAAGACACAGGACCAAACTACAATACACATCAATAACTTACACAAATGTACATATATCTCAACATAACAAACATAAATAATATTATTAACCACTCAAAAAACTCAAAATATACAAAAACTAAACATATCTAATACATACAACGTATAAAATTGTGCCAAAAATGTGTAAAAAAGGAATGAAAAGCAACCCAGTATTGGGACAAAGCTATGTCCATAATCCAAGATACTTTAGCTCCAAGAGTCAATTAACACTATCATTGCCTTCCCCATAATCTATACACTGATTGGGTTTGGTTTGTTTTGTCCTTTCATTAAGCAAAGTTATATGGACACAGTGGTTGAATATCCTGTTGCCACAATGGTGAACAGGAGATACAAAAAGGCAACTAAATATTTCTTACCAATAGAAGAATAACATATAAGATGTTTCCTCCTACAGTGGCAGATGTTAGTGTTCTGTTGACATCAAAGAGCAGGGATTCCTCCAAAGTCAGTGTGCGTCCTTTTATGCTTCTGAGGAATGATATATAAAATTAAAATACAAAACATGGCGGACACCTATCTCTTCTCATCAATTTGAGATGATATTGACAAGAGGGCATAATCGTATCCATAGTCAAATCCAAATTGAATGTGGCAAGTTGTGTCCAAATTGAGTGAGCACAATTAGATTGGAGCCAGGTAAAATGTGACATTGAAACTCAAAGAGGTATGATGCCCATTAGGTATTGGACTCTTATGTTTTGGAGGTAGATTGAAAAGATTTTGTCTGAGTATATGCTTACAATCGTATATCACGAAAAGTTGGATACCAGATTTCCAGATTTCCTTTTCGCCTAATTTGCCATTTTACCTGCCTCTAAACTTTATGATTTACCCCCTAGGAATAGGCTCTTATAAGGATACATTTCGATCTTGGGTGAACACATCCATCTTGACATCAAAGAACTTTTACATTCGTTTCCATTAGAGGGGCAATTGAGATATCGTTATCTGGTAAGAATTGTTATATTGTCGCTTGCATTGAGATTTGTTTACCCTTGCGCATATTGGAGGTTGTGTCACTCCTTTCCAATCTAATTGTGCTCACTCAATTTCGACACAACTTGCCACATTCAATTTGGATTTGACTATGGATACGATTATGCCCTCTTGTCAATATCATCTCAAATTGATGAGAAGAGATAGGTGTCCGCCATGTTTTGTATTTTAATTTTATATTTCATTCCTCAGAAGCATAAAAGGACGCACACTGACATTGGAGGAATCCCTGCTCTTTGATGTCAACAGAACACTAACATCTGCCACTGTAGGAGGAAACATCTTATATGTTATTCTTCTATTGGTAAGAAATATTTGGTTGCCTTTTTTGTATCTCCTGTTCACCATTGTGGCAACAGGATGTTCAACCACTGTGTCCATATAACTTTGCTTAATGAAAGGACAAAACAAACCAAACCCAATCAGTGTATAGATTATGGGGAAGGCAATGATACTGTTAATTGACTCTTGGAGCTAAAGTATCTTGGATTATGGACATATCTTTGTCCCAATACTGGGTTGCTTTTCATTCCTTTTTTACACATTTTTGGCACAATTTTATACGTTGTATGTATTAGATATGTTTAGTTTTTGTATATTTTGAGTTTTTTGAGTGGTTAATAATATTATTTATGTTTGTTATGTTGAGATATATGTACATTTGTGTAAGTTATTGATGTGTATTGTAGTTTGGTCCTGTGTCTTTTAATTTGAATGGAATGTTAGTATTATTTGTTACTTCTTTCAGATATGTGTACATTTGTGTAAGTTATTGATGTGTATTGTAGTTTGGTCCTGTGTCTTTTAATTTGAATGTAATGTTAGTATTATTTGTTACTTCTTTCAGCCCTGATGAAGTTCCCAGAAAGGGAATGAAACGCGTTGGCTGGAGTTTCTTAACTGGATACATTTTACTGATTTGAAATAAAGAAATTATTTTTATAATTACTATTTGACTTTTGGACTTATTAAAGCTGTGCACCCCTATTGGATAAGAAAGTATTTCCTTGATCTGGAGCACAGTAGCGTCACGCAACGGCTGGCGTTGGGGTTGGTTGCACAGCTAATTCACTGATTGGAACTGGCTTGAGGTGCGGAATTAGGGGTCCGCCGTTGCTTCATTGAACAATTACATTTCTACATAAACATTATGACTGTGCACATCTAAATTAGTACATTACATGTCAATGAATTGAATTCTCATTAGTCACTAATAAACTGGCGTAAAACTTCACCATTTAAAGCACAATCACAACATTGATTTCTCCACGTTATGCAAAAATGCCTTTCACTTTACTTTACATGTTATTACATTGCACAATTCTAATAACCAAATGTTAACACGACAATGGAATATATGCAGGTGCAACCTACTCATGGTTATAAAGCACCCCTACAAATTAAAGAGCACCATCGCGCTCTATCAGTAGCTTTATCATAGGAGGTACCCAGGTGAGCAGCATACAGCACCTCCTTGAAAGAGGGCACCTGTACTACACACAACTACCACAGAACGAGCACAGAACAGCTTTGTCACGCATCACGCAAGCAAGACCTACAGTGGAGGCATATCACAAACAGCATATAAAAAAGTAAGTAACTACTATAAGTTTGTCAGAAAACACACAAGCTGTATCAAGTGCGACAGAAACAGACTTCGGAAGTGCAGAGTACAGTTTTAATGCACAACACATGTGAGCCACCGGCAGTGACAGCAGCAAATCACAAATGATGAGCAGTACAGAATGCACAATGGCCAGCAGTCCTGGATGTAGCTTTATCAGACAGCACACAGGGTTCAACAAACAAACTTTATTACAGAGTACAGAGGCCGCTTTAGCATAAGTTAAACAGTGCTGAAGCATGAAACGGACCCAGGCAGAGACGGTGAAAACAAGCATTTGCAATGCAATAGGTCTCGCATTCACACGAGTTTGAGCTATTGCCATTGTGAATGACAATACCTTTTATTTATGTTTTGGGTTTTAAAACATATATAAAAGGCATTGTCATTTACAATGCTAATAGCTTAAACTCTCACAAATGCGAGACCTATTGCGTTGCAATAAAGGGCCTTCTCGACCGCTTGTTAGATTGTAAATATCAGAGGAAGAGACCGGCCTGCGACGAGCTTCAAAGTAGTGATAAATAGTGCAGTGAAGAAGATGTGTAAGTGTTGTAAATTACACAGACACAAAGTGTGAAGTGAGAGTTACATATGATCTGAGCTATAAACACTAGCAAAGCGAGCCAACACCTTTCACACTGTGATTACACTGTCGTGGCTCAGGAGGAAGAGCGGGAGAGGGGGCTATTTCCTGCTCTCTCCGTGATTTGAGTGTGCAGTGTGACATTGCGTAAAGTCATTGCTATCTTTGGCCTAATAAACACTCCAGCTGTAGTAGGGCCCTGGCTTCACCTCCTGGTGCAGGGTGGGCTGTGCTTTATGGCACGCTAGGAGGGAGGGAGGGATGGTCTCGGCTGCAGCTCTGGCCTCGGACATTGCCCCTGCTATCACTAGTGAGCGAGAGGCGCTGAGGTGGTGGTGGTGGTATTGGTGGTGGTGGTATTGGTGGTATTGGTTGTGGTATTGGTGGTAGGGTATTGGTGGTGGTGGTAGTATTGGTGATGGTATTGGTGGTGGTGGCGGTGGTGGTACTGGTGGTACTGGTGGTGGTGGTACTGGTGGTACTGGTGGTAGTGGTACTGGTGGTGGTGGTGGTATTGGTGGTGGTAGTGGTGGTATTGGTGATGGTACTGGTGGTATTGGTGGTGGTATTGGTACTGGTGGTACTGGTGATATTGGTGGTGGTACTGGTACTGGTGGGATTGGTGGTGGTACTGGTGGTATTGGTGGTGGTACTGGTACTGGTGGTATTGGTGGTACTGGTACTAGTGGTGATACTGGTGGTATTGGTGGTGGTGGTATTGGTGGCGGTACTGTTACTGGTGGTACTGGTACTGGTGGTGGTACTGGTGGTACTGGTGGTGGTACTGGTGGTGGTGGTGGTACTGGTGGTGGTACTGGTGGTGGTACTTGTGGTGGTACTTGTGGTGGTGGTACTGGTGGTGGTGCTACTGGTGGTGGTGGTACTCATCGTGGTGGTACTGGTGGTGGTAGTACTGGTGGTGGTAGTACTGGTGGTGGTGGTACTGGTGGTGGTGGTACTGGTGGTGGTACTGGTGGTGGAACTGGTGGTACTGGTGGTGGCACTTGTGGTGGTGGTATTAGGGGTGGTGCTACTGGTGGTGGGGCTACTGGTGGTGGTGCTACTGGTGGTGGTGCTGGTGGTGGTACTGGTGGTGGTGGTACTGGTGGTGGTACTGGTGGTGGTAGTACTGGTGGTGTGGTACTGGTACTGGTACTGGTGGTGGTGCTGGTACTGGTGGTGGGACTGGTGGTGGTACTGGTGGTGGCACTGGTGGTGGTAGTGGTGGTAGTGTTGGTGGTACTGGTGGTGGTTCTGGTGGTGTACTGGTACTGGTAGTACTGGTACTGGTGGTGGTGGTACTGGTGGTGGTGGTACTGGTGGTACTGGTACTGGCGGTGGTGGTGGTACTGGTGGTGGTGGTGGTACTGGTGGTGGTGGTACTGGTGGTAGTGGTGGTACTGGTGGTGGTGGTACTGGTGATGGTACTGGTAGTGGTGGTGGTACTGGTAGTGGTGGTGGTGGTACTGGTAGTGGTGGTAGTGGTGGTGGTACTGGTGGTACTGGTAGTGGTGGTGGTGGTACTGGTAGTGGTGGTGGTGGTGGTACTGGTAGTGGGGGTACAGGTAGTGGTGGTGGTGGTACTGGTACTGGTGGTAGTGGTAGTGGTACTGGTGGCACTGGTACTGGTGCTGCTTATGGAACGTGGGTCTGACCTCGTGTTGCTAGTGTGGTCTGGTGATCATGGCCGGCACTCCAATGCCCTAGGGCTGTGTTTCATTCATTATATTGGTAGGAGGTGTGTCTATGAGGCACAGGGGCCTCATTATGTACTGCTGATAAGCGAAAGTAGGACACAGAGTAATGCAATTACTGGTAAGTAATAGAAGCTTTTCCAGGGCAGGTTCACAGCATGGTTTTCATTCATACATTAATATGGCTCAATGGGTTTAATTAACAAGATGACTACCTACTGGACCACTCTAACTGATTTCATGAAATTCCATAACGTACTGTTTAGTCTTAAGTTCTATCTTTGCTCTTGCATTATGATAACAGTAAGGCTGTCAATACATCCCAGAGTTGTATAAAATGAACCATTTCGTACTCCAACCCGATGTGCAGTGCTACATTAACGCCTTAGAATAAAACAAAATACATGAATAAAATAATAGTGCTCTTTAAATCAAACATGGAACATGTTGCCTGACTTTAGCATGCCTGCCTGCAGAGCAGGGGCTTGCCCATGATCATTTCTATTCAGGGAGAACTTTCTAAATGTATTTGCCACCAAGAAGGGTTGGGTCACAGAAACTATTCCACCCCCACCGCACCTTTAAGTCTAGCTTGACAGCACAGATGTCTGCCGAGGTGTTAATACTCTTTTAGAACAAGCAATAGCAAGGCCAACAGACCTGGCTTTAATGTGCTAGCCAAGACAAGCATCCTTTGTGCATGCATTATTTGCTTGTGCTGCCACATTAAAGCCAAACATCGAGGCTTTGCCACTGTTTGTTGTCTTCACCAGGGCTCAGGCCTGGCAGGCTCTGGTCCACGTAGAACATTGTGCACCTGGTACTTTTCACTGTGCAGGTGGGTATTGGGGTCCTTCCTATAAAGTTATTGAGACGGGTCTATTTTAGGTATCAGAGATGTCATTTCAAGGTGCCCGGCTTCCTCTTCACTTCCTCTTTTCCCCTTGGGCGATCTTCTTTCTCCTACTTACACCTTCACCCCCTTTCTATCGTTTCCTGTGATCTTTGCGTCTTTCCCTTTTCTCTGGGCTCTTTCCAACTCCCTCACTCTTACTCATCTTCCAACATTCCTTCACAGAAAAATGAAGGGGTAAGGGAGGAAAGGGAAGGGATGGTATGATGGGTAAAAGCGAGGAAGGAGGAAAAAGCAGGAGAGACGGAAGGGGCAAGGGGCAAGGGAGAGAGGAAGGGAAGCGAAGCTAGTTGATTTGGGGAAATAAATTAATTTAGGGAAATTGGAGGAAAGGAAAAGAAGCGAGATTAGCGGAGAAGGAAGGAAACTGGTCATGGAGGTGCTGTAGTCCTGGTGAAAACGAAGTGAGCAGTGAATAGAAGCAGCCCTCTCAAGCTGTCATGGAGTTGAGTATTGCACTGACAGGCATCGGCCTGTACCCAATCATCTGCTGCTCACGCAACCACACATCCACTGACATCACGCTACCATTGTAAACACCTCTCTTTCGACCACGCGTGGCAATATACAGAGCACACACTGTAACCGGAAGTATCTCATAGTCGTTGATAATTAATTAGTGTGCAAACCATGCTTGATATGGTGTTGTCACTGCCCCAGAGTGCCCCCAGAGCGCCCCCGCCTGCCCGGCTACAGCAACGCCGGTCACCTAAGCTCACCAGAGGAACACGGGAAGAAGGGAATTTAGGCAAGTGGAAGATGAGATCAGGCAGGGTGAGAGGGGGCCCCCTGCTCAAGACAAAAAACAAGGGGGCAGATTTACGAGCCCCCTGCGCCACCAGTACGTCGCTTTTTGTGATGTACTTGTGGCGTATCTTCCTGCTCCATATTTACAAGGACAGGAAAAGCCACCCTGCGTGGCTTTTCCTGTCCTTGTAAATATGGCCCCTTTGCACGTAGCACTTTGCGTGAAAGGGGCGTTCCATGGGTGTTGCTGTGGGTGTTCCCACGCAACACCCATGGAACGATACACATTTCCAGATTTACGAGGAATTGTAAATCTGGAAATGCGTGTGAATCTACGCCTCTCCAGGGGAGGCGTAGGGAGGCGCAACGAGGAGAAATGTTTTCATTTCTCCTTGTTTTTTCCTCTTTCAATGCGTACTGCATTCTGCAGCACGCATTGAAAGAGGAAAATGCTTGTAGTGATTGTTTTTGTGTAGGAAGGAGCCCCTTCCTGCACAAAGAAATCTCCCCACGATGCTGGCATCCTCGCACCATGGTGCAAGGGGGCCTGCGCTGGCGCATGGCTGCAGTTTGTGCACCAGCGCAGGGGGAAGCACAGAGACGCGACATATTGTTGTAACTATGTCGCATCCCTGTGCTTTGAAAGTGACTCAGTGCGGCGCAGCCAAATGGCTTGCGGAATGCACTGAGTCACTTTCATTGTAAATCTGCCCCAAGAAACGCAAAAGAAGATCCTTGTCGCCACAGGGCAGTATGGCTGTACCCCACCCTAAAAACAGACCGGACTCAGAGCCTACATTAGGAAAGGGAATCGTCATGGGGGGTCAGCAACATGAGATGAAAGCCTCCCAGAGCTGTCCCACACTGTTACAGCCCAAGATCTACATCAAATTCCAGTTCTTGAAAAATGTGGGGGATGCTCTCCTTTCAAGCGCAATCGCAGCCCAGGGCCTACTTACGCTGCTTGAATCATTCAATCCGCTAGACAACGGAAGCGGCAGGAACGGTCTGGTTCTCGGGTTAGGCACAACATCCGGACCAGAAATCCAACTCGCGCCCAAGGATGATCTATCTATTGTAGCAGCTTCAAGACTATGCTCACAAAACCAAGCCAAACCTTCACTACAGGACCCTCAGTGGCCTGTTAAAATGACTATGGAAGTAGTAGCAGAAGTAACAGCAACCAGCGAACAAAGACAAAAAACTGAGGGGGTCGGGAGAGGAGAGATGACGGAAGAGGAGTCCCGCAACAAAAAGATGCGAAGTAACTGTATCACACACAAGGATCTGTCAATAATAGAGCTAAGCAGTCTGAGGACGCTAAAACAGCCCTGGTCTTCCACCAACGAAATAAAGCCTAACCTGATTTTGACACCAAAAGAATCTAATGCTGAGCTTCATATATCGCTAATACCAACATCGACCAGACTAGAACCAGAACTAGAACTAGAATCAGGGCAGGAGACCGGAGACTCTGAACAGCACTCTCACCTCAATGCAAAGGAATGGGAGGAACTGCTGGCAACTTATACACAAGAGCCACCAGTAGAATCTAAGACCAGCTCCCAAAACTCCAATGCTTTAGAGCACCCGGAGGTAAGAGGGAACCAGGGGATAGAGGACCGCGAACTAGTGACTGAGCTGGAAAGTTAAATAAAGCACCAGCAAACATTGAACTCTGGAAGTGCGTTGGTAAGCCTACTCAAAACAGTGCAATGGAAGCCCTCCAGTACCAATCTGACAAAATGGATACTCAGTTAACTTTACTTAACAACTTGGCAGTTTTTGTAGTAGCGATTGATGGGAAATTAGGAGCTCTAAACACCTTCCTCCAGGGCACACGGAGCAACACTCAAGACAGGGAACCAAGCTGTGGATGCGGCCCAATAGTCGATAAACTAGCCTCCCTTCCCTCAATGCTGAGCAACCTGTGTGTGCAAATCAATAACGCAGCCCGGAGCCCCAGCAAGTCCAATCCAAAGGAGCATTCTCCCATAGAGGCACAAAAGAGCATGAGAACATACTACAAATAGAGTTCGGTCCAAAAGCATCTCACGCCCAATACAGCAATAAGATGCGAAGTCAAAAGTGACGGACGATGCACAGCTACGGCACTGGAACAGGCAAATAGGCCCGATTGGAGGCCCCGAACAGATTTAGACATTCAAGGTACTAAATTAAACGACAACTTAAATGCAAAGCAAAAACGCGGCCAAAGGAGAAAGGGCCGGAACCAAAGTGTCATCTCTAACCAGGAAGACTTTGCCCAACTATTCAGGTTGACACTGCCTGAGACGTCAGGATCCACAAATCAAAAACACGTAGTGACAGCGGAGGCACAGAACAACAACCTAACGACTTTATAAAAGGGGACAACCACAAAACACAACAAACAATCTATCACCCTAGGGCCACCACGGCAACCAACACAGGCTGGAGATGAAGATATACATTCACTCAACCACATGAATTTCGGAAAGGAGGTAGAAACTTGTGGCCAAACAACATGCAGAACAAAGGAAGCAACAAAAACATCGCACTGAACTTCACCAAATCCTAAAACAGCACTGTCAGTTTATCAAGGGGCAATGATTCCCCAGGCTGTCTCGGCCACTACTATCTGTGAATCTAAACTACATCTAGACCCAAGGGAGCTTCAACCAGAATTTGCAATTCGACTTTTGACTGAACTCGATTCATTGCCAACAAGGGATGAGCGGCCAACAATCTTGATCCCGCCAAATCCAGGGTGGTCTGGATTTAGGAATGTCTTAGCGGAAAAAAGGGATGACTTGCCCAGCCCTGGATCGGACACAAACACAACTCAGAGCGATTGGCGCAGGTCCGATACCGAAGGTCCGCTGGCATCGGACAAACCAGGAAACAACAACCACCAGCCTATTACCAACCAGCAATTGGCCCACACAGTAGGCAACTTAAATGAGGAAGGAAACATCCTCAAGTTTGTACCAGAATATAGAACAAGAGGCCCCCATGATATATTAAACTGAGGAAATATCCTCCGCCTAATGTCGCACATACCAACACTAAAAGATGTAACTACCGCAGACCTGGACTCAGTTGAATTCATCAGTCGTAAAGGTCCCGAGGTGGGAGAGGACACAATGACCACATGGAAACAGTCAATTATTGCACAAAAAATATATCTGGAAAGTTCCACATTTAAAGGCTGGGGGATAAAGATCATCCCCGTCAGTGCTCGTGGATATCCTGTCCCGTTGGCCGTGGAGCCCACAGACAAAGCACCGACTGTTCGGAAAAACATCCCAAGATCTGTTTTAAAAGGCGCAAGAGACCGCTCTCCTCTCACAAATAATCATTCACAGGACACACACAGAACACGTCAAGAACCTGCATATCAAGTGAACCAGTTTGAAGATCTGGGATGGTTCTCAAGGACAATTAATAACCAAGCAAGAAACAATTGACAAATCAGCCATCAACTCTTACCAACAGGAGAGACCAACCTGCTACGGATATGCTCATGGAGCATCAATGGGCTAGCCAGCAAGACGACAGATTTGGATTTTATCAACTATCAAAGGACATTCCATATTATGGCACTACAGGAGACTTGGATGATTGATCCACCACATTTCCAAGGACACCTCTGATTTTGTGCACCAGCTGTTAAAGGAGCAAGATACGGTCATCTGCAGGGAGGCCTTGCAATTTATGTTACCAACACAAGTACAACTTCAGCATGTTTAGTTGGCCCAACAACCCCAGAAACCATCGCAATAAAAATTTCAGCACCGAGGGTGCCACCACGGAACAGGTACAAGGACATTGTAATAATAAACGCTTATATACACCCGAATAGAAAAACCAAGGCAGTTAAACAACTAACTAATTTTTTAGAGTCATGCATAAGCGAGGTAAATACATCAGACATGATACTCACAGGGGACCTCAATTTAAATCTAATTGGCTCATCGACAGCGGAGGAAGTGGCTATACAAAACCGGATATGGAACATCCCACCACAGAGGAAGAGCCCATCAGGACAGCCTACAAAAATGGGCCAGCGCCTCTTGGAGGACCTTAAACACCTTAATTTTAGAGCAGCAAATGGCAGAAGCACAGGCGACAACCCCCGGCAATTACTCATTACTCATCAACTAAAAATTCGGCGCTAGACTATACTTTCGTGTCCCTATCCCTGTTCAATGAAATTTACATATTCAACATGGGCGATAAAGCGGACAGTGACCATCGCCCGCAGGAAATCACACTCTGCACAAATATGCCCAAGTTTGAGAAATCACACGTACTACAAGGAGTGACCTTGACAATTGACTATAGGAAAATATAATTTGTGCAAGCAGTGCAAAGGAGCTTCTCGCAAACTGCAGCACTTCTAGTTGAAGCACAGGAAGGGGGCAACGAAAAGAAGAAATGGGTTAATTTCACAACTTCACTTTGAGAGTCTTTTCCCGCCCCAATCATATCAATAGAGCAGCCTAGCAATAGCAGTGTAACCAACTTCTCAAAAACGCAAAAAATTGAGATAAGATCTATAAAAAATACAATCAACCGTACGCTTAGGTACCTCCGAAGAAATCCCACCGACATCACACACTTAAAGTTAAGCTAAAGCAAGCAACATGGGCAGCCAAGAGAGCAGCAGAAGACGCAGTCTGGGCGAAACTGCACGCAGACATTAAACAGAGTGACAGTGCAAGATTTTGGGGGACAATAAACCGACTTATCCGTCCCGCACATGAGGGAATATCATCTAACATATCAGAAGAGGATTAGGCAACATATCTTGGAAAACACTTCCATCACGATGAAAATACACCGCCTATAGGAACAAAGCTGGCTGTAACCCTGAGAAAAACCCCTCTTGAGACCAGTCTTGTCGAGGAGAGCGCAATGGCACCGCAAGGAGAAGAAGGCATAACGCTGGGAGCTTTACTCCCAAGTAACCACTATAAAGCAATCAAACAACAAATAGGGAAGGGAAGAAGAGAAGGGGCACTGGGCCCAAACGGAATCCTGCCGGTGCTTTACAAACATGATGCAGATTACTGGGCAAAAGCACTCACCCCTCTCTTCACTGAAATACAGCAAACTGGCCAGATATCCCCCTCCTGGAGGGCCTCGATAATTTCACCAATTTTTAAGTCAGGAGACAAAGCCATGCCAAAGAATTACCGCTTAGTTGCCCTTTTGGACAACGAGGCAAAAATGTTTGCAGGAACCCTTCTGGAGGAACTCCAGCTATGGGCTGAAGGCAACTCGATCATGCCTCTAAATCAGACCGGTTTCTCTAAGTCAGTTGGAACAGCAACAAACATTATGACTATGGCTCTGCTGATCGATAAGGCAGAAAAAACAAAGATGCCACTACACCTATGTTTCATCGATTATAGGGCTGCCTTTAACCATGTAAACCGTAACAGATCATGAGCAAAACTGGCCAAATGGGGCATACCACAGCCACTGCTTACTTTACTAACCAACTTGCACACTGACACCTGGATCCAAATAAAACTGGGTGACGGATCAACCCTCTCAAGACGGATACCAACAACGAAAGGTCTTAAGCAAGGTTGTGTGCTGGCACCAACCCTTTTTAATCTGTTCCTTGCGGACCTTGTCCCGCTTTTAAACGCTAGCAATGCACATGCCCCAAGGCTAGGGAATTTAGCACTACCATGCCATCTTTACGCAGATGACTTAGTCTTAATTAGCCAGACAAAGGTCGGTCATCAGCATCTCCTCAACACTACATTTGAATACTCCAAAGTCAACAGTCTGAACATCAACTTGGAGAAAACTAAAACTATGGTAATCAAAAAGAATCTAAAGAAATCACCGGCTTGGTTCTGGGGCCCACCCGCATTGACTCCGTATCGGAATATAAATATCTAGGAGTGGTTATCGACAAAGGGGGCCACTTCACCACCCAAAGGGAGTCAATCAGGAGAAAGGGCATTGCCCTGGCAGTTTCAATACAAAATCTCAACTCTAAATTGAATGGCCCATCACTCCTCCCACTAGCCGAAGTCATACAGCCAAAATTATTACCGACAATAGCCTATGGCAGCGAGGCACAAACGGGCAGAGACTCTAAACTACTGGACAGCACGGTTGCAACAACGTACCGAATAATCTTTGGCTTGCCCTAATACACCTCTCCTGCACAGATTAGGCTACAGTTTGGCACCCAAAATCAGACTCTAGCTAGACAAGGAGCATATGTCACTTTTTGGGATAAGGTACAGAAATCTGGGCCAGGAACTCTCAACTGGCATATGTGGCTAGAGATACAACAGCAAGCATCATCACCAGCTGCAAAATATTTACAAAGAAGTCAGACCACCTTAGACCTAACCGAGCTCTATTAATCACTGCCTTTTAAAAATATTAGTAAGGAAAACAGTAACATTTTTATCATGGATCGAGGATAAAGCATCCCTATCAAAAAGGTCTCACGGCTGGATGACTTTGGGCACCTATCTCACTCCTGCCGCTCAAAAATATCTAGCCCTGGGGTATGATAGAACTACCAAAATCCAATTCTTAAAGCATCGATTAGGTCTGCTACCTTGCACAAAGCACTTTCCACCTTGGCTGAAGGCCCAAACTGACTCCGCCTGCCGTTTATGCAGCACAGCACAGGAGGACATGCTGCACCTACTCTGCACTTGCAAAGAATTGAAGGCTGAACTAAATCAACTTTTAAAACCATTTTTTAACCAAAGAGGCATCCGCATGTGGAGCCAAGCTGTGCTGGCCTGCTTTGCACCTGAGGACCCGCAGCTGAACTGCCGCCTGGAGAAGTTTCTGAGGCAGGTGGGGAAGAAAATGCCATAATCATGACAGACACACGCCAGCATCAACACCATTCCCTGCAGAGCAACATCATCACCGAAATACATGGCAGCTAACGGCCTTTCAGCAAATGAATTGCTTATTATAAACTGTAATGGAAACGAATGAACAACTGTTTTAACCGAACTTCATCTTCCTCATTTCTTTTTATAATATAACTTACAAAGGAATTTCTTATTTTTTATCGACACATTTTGTAGCAATGGTTTTAAGTAACTATGCTAATAAAAAATAAACTTGAAACTTGAAACTTGTCACTGCCCAACACATTGGTGTTCATTTTATCCACCTTCAAAGATGAAAGGCTGAGTCTGTTCAGCAGATACCTTCAGGGCACGCAACCCACTCAGCTACCTCAAGCGAAATGAATGAATTGCACCACTAACTGCGTCACTTTGCACAAGTGAGGCAGTGCTGGAATATAGCGGGCGGGCCTGGCGGATTTCGGATCCGGGAACTATTCTTGAACGGGATCCAGGCTAGTCCCAATGAATCGTCCTGTTCGTGCCCCCGGAGAGAGTGCATCCACCAGGGCACGGCAGAGGCGCCAGCGCACGTTCACTGTGTGGTTAGCTGCACCTGCAGGGAAGCTGCAAACGTCTCCCATAGCAGACCACGGGCTCCCTATGTGAGCTATGGAGCTCATCCGGAACCCAGGTCCATCTGGGGTACTTCCGGTGCACTCTCATGTCACTTCACGAGCAGGCAAGAGATAAAGGCAGATCTGAAAGTATTTTTAGACATTCGCCAGCTGTGTGTGTTTGTCTGCTCTGTGAGAATGGCAAGTGCATGTGTAAGTACACTCATAATAACTATTTATGCAACATACTATACCGACTAGGGGGCTTATTTAAAAGCCATTTCCGCCGAAAGTGCGTCACTTTTAACATGGGAAAAATTGACGTACGGGCGGTGCAAGGGGCTTGTAAATAGGCCCCTAGGGGGGAGATTTTCAAACCTTTTGCACTGGTTAAGCGTCACAAAAGTAACGCTAACCAGCGCAATTTTGTTTATTGCTATTTTCTTTCCAGTGCAAAACTTGTTTCGCGCTGGAAAGCACCCTCTAAGTAGCGCAAAGCAGCGCGAAGCACTGCTTTGCATTACTTTGCTCCGAGGGGGCGTTACATGGGTGTTCCCATGCAACCGCCCATGCCTTTTGAATCAAAACCATATTTACAAAGATTTGTAAACATGGTTTTGCGCCAAAAGTTAACGCCCCTTCAAAGGAGGCGCTAACGGGAGAAATGCTTTTATCTCTCCGTGCTTTTCCGACTTTCCATGTGTGCTGCACTGTGCAGCACATATGCAAAGTGGGAAAAGCTTTGCATCGTGCCTAGCATAGTATTTTGTACAGGAAGGGTACTCTTCCTGTACAAAACCTATGCTACACTCATGCACAAACCCTAGCGCTGCGGCACTAAGGTGTGTGCATGGCGCACGGAAGCTGAAATCAGAGAGCGGCGCAAAGGAACGGGGAGGAGAGAGCCATATCTCTGAAGATATGGCGCTCTCCTGCTCCCTCCCTGTCACGCAACGCAGCGCAGCCTCGGGGGGGGGGCTGAGCTGCGTTGTGTGACTTTTTTGAAAGTCTCCCCCTAGATATTTTGCTACTCAATAGTGTTTAGTAGCACCCAAGGGAAACTATTTGTCGAGTCTGTAATACACCCAGTTTGAAATAAAAGCTGACAGATTTCTAGCTTACGCTTTGCAAGTACATGGAGTACTTTAAAGTGGCCGCATTATTCGTGCAGCAAGAATTGCCAGAATTGTAACTTGCAACCTGCAGGTGACACAATGATCTCACCAACTGAGGTATCTTACTTGAAACACAAACCTGTGACCTACACGTCACACCCTACCCTCGGAAGCAGTCTCATCAACCCTCTGTGCTATTTGCTGACGCTTTAAACCTGAGACCATGGCGCACACATTTCTCCAGCGAGTACATTAACCACAAGAGTTACCTTGCCAATACCACCAAAACTGTTGGATACACATAGATCTCTGTTGAAGGTGCCTTAACCCACTGGTGGCTCCTCCGCTAAGGCTGAGGAGCGTCGCCCCACTGCTTTTTTGCAGTGACACAAAGGGAAAATAAAATGATAACTCACGTTAATATCATTTTATTTTCTCCTACCTCTGCCCGCTTTGTGTTAGGGGGCGGGGGCAGGGGAGGAGTGCTAGCACCCTCCTAAAGTGCGCAGTGACTGCTTGGCCCGCCCTCTACTTTGCATGTTCTCCATGCAGGCTGCATCACAGCCTACATGGAGAACATGTCCAGGCCCCCAGTCAGTTCTGAGCACCGAAACATGGCACTCAGACCAATCACAACGCTGCTAAGGCAGCGTTCTGATTGGCTAACTGTTCGCCTGGGTGTGCGTCCGGTAAGGCCGAGCGAGGGAGGACTACGTAGGCGAGTAAGCGGCGAGCTGGTACTTTTTTCATTCCTGCTCCCCCAATGTCTCCCCCTCCTGCCCCGCCCCCTACCTCCCGCGTCCCCCCTCCCATACCCACTCTCCTACATCCGATCAGTGCCGGCCGCCGCTGCCACTGTGTTTTTATCAGATGTCTCCTGCCGGTGCCCTGCACCAGCATGACTCACTGCTGGCAGGAGGGGCACCAGTAGAGCTAGTACCACAAGTACAATAAGAAGAACTATGACCAAGAGAACCAGGACCTGCAGGCAAAGATGATCAAACTAGAAATACCAAAAGGACCAGGACCCAAAGGACCAGGATCAGGAGGACAAGGCCTGGGTGGGTCAGGGGGCAGAAAAGGAAGTCAGGTGTCCCAGGGCCAGGAACAGGAGGACAAGGATGATGGGGGAATGTAGCAGGATTAGGACTAAGAGGAGCAGGGACAGGACCCATAGGTCCCCAGGGGGGCCGTGAACAGGAGCAGAGGCAAGAGGACTGAGAATGAGACTGGGACCTGGAGAAGGAACACTCTTGGGAGCAGAAGATCCAGGCCAGGAGGACGAGGAGGGCACAGGCCTCACGACCACAGCCAGAACAGCCAGGGCCATGGGGACGAGTACAAGGAAAGCAGAAGAAGAAAAGTTTCTTTATTAATGTTGAGACATCGTCTTTAAAACATACATTCCTTAAAAACGATGACATTTCATATATAATTACACCGTATAATGACCAATTCATCGTACTACAGCTAAAAACCCCGAACCCCGACTATTTACACTATAAGACACTAATCCAAACATTTTTAAAGAAATTTAGCCAGTGCACAAGCCACGTCAAAGAATTCCATCCTTAAAAGAAGTGCTAGTGCATCATTTAGACAACATATATTATATTTTTTTTAAATCAGGAGGAAAAAGACCTGAAGGTGCAGGACAACTAGGACCTGGAGGTGCAAGACAACTAAGACCAAGAGGACGTGGATGTGCAAGACAACTAGGACCAAGAGGATGTAGAGGTGCAGGACAACTAGTACCCTAATACCAAGAGGACCTAGAGGTGCAGGACAACTAGGACCAAGAGGACATAGAGGTGCAGGACAACTAGGACCAAGAGGACATCGAGGTGCAGGACAACTAGAACCAAGAGACGTGGAGGTGCAGGACAACTAGGACCAAGAAGACCTGGAGGAGCAGGACAACTACGACCAAGAAGACATAGAGGTGCAGGACAACTAGCACCAAGAGGACCTGGAGGTGCAGGAAAATGAGGACAAAGAGGACCTGGAGGTGCAGTACAATGAGGACCAAGAGGACATAGAGGTGCAGGACAACTAGGACCAAGAGGACGTGGAGGTGCAGGACAACTAGGACCAAGAGGACGTGGAGGAGCAGAACAACTGCGACCAAGAGGACGTGAAGGAGCAAGAAAATGAGGACCTGGAGGTGCAGGACAATGAGGACCAAGAGGACGGTACAGGACAACTAGGACCAAGAGGACGTGGAGGAGCAGGACAACTAGGACCAAGAGGACCAGGAGGTGCAGGACAACTAGGACCAAGAGGACGAGGAGGAGCAGGAAAATGAGGACCAAGATGACCTGGAGGTGCAGGACAATGAGGACCAAGAGAACCTGGAGGAGCAGGACAACTATGACCAAGAGGACATGGAGGAGCAGGAAAATGAGGACCAAGAGAACCTGGAGGTGCAGGAAAATGAGCACCAAGAGGACCTGTAGGTGCAGGACAATGAGGACCAAGAGGTCCTAGAGGTGCAGGACAACTAGGACCAAGAGGACCAGGAGGTGTAGGACAACTAGGACCAAGAGGACCAGGAGGTGCAGGATAACTAGAACCAAGAGGACATGGAGGAGTAGGAAAATGAGGACCAAGAGGAGCTGGAGGTGCAGGAAAATGGACCTGGAGGTGCAGGAAAATTAGGACCAAGAGGACCAGGAGTTGCAAGACAACGAGGACCAAGAGGACGTGGAGGAGCAGGGCCAAAAGGACCAGAAGGGCAAAGGCTGGGGGACCACAGCCATAACGGCCAGTACCAGGCCCACGGGGATGAGCGCAAGGAAGGCCAGGTGGACAAAAGCCAGGAAGAAGAAGACCTGGAGGTGCAGGATAATCAAGGCCAAGAGCAGTACTTAATTTGAGTCGGTGGATGCACTTATGTTTGAGGACCAACACTTATTTTTTTGCAACAGACTTTGGCCCATATCAAGAGAGAGAAAAACACAAAAGGGGGAAACTTGGAGGAAACAAAAGAAGGAAAAACAGTGACAAAGAAAGAAAGAAGTGTAGAAAAAGAACCTGCAAGAGTGAGAAAAGGGCCAGGGAGCACTTGTGAGGATTAAAGAGGCATAAGGTGGAATCAAAACTATGCTGCCTTGGTATACGGCACCCCCAACGTTTCATAGCGCCTGCTGCGGAGTTCTGAGCAAAACTTTGGCACAGGCATTTATTATTTTATAAATTAAGCACTAGCGAGGAGTATCCACACAAAGAGGACCATACAGACCAGGGTCAGGCGACTGGGGTGGCCAAGTCCGGGGAACCCAAGAATAGGAGGAGGGAGACCAGAAAGACCAGGAACAGAAGGAGCAGAACTGAGAAGATTGGGAGTAGCAGAAGCAAGAAGGCCAGAAAATCTAGGCCCTCGAAGACCAGGAGAACAAGTTCACAATCAGTAGTAGAACCAGTACCAGGAGAACGAGAATGAAGACCAGGAGGATGATGAGGAGAACCTCGAGCAGAAGGAAGAGGATGCCTGCAGGCCACATGTATGAAATATGCCCCTTGTACAGTGGACACACTTCTCGTAAACTATTCTGAGCTACTGTCTTAGGCCATAGTCCATTTAGAGACCCTCAACCTTTTGAGCCCCTTAAAGCTCTACTTACCCTCTTGAGCTATATTAAAACGCAGAAGAGCGTTACTGTTAATATTTTCCCATGTTGTAAATTTGCTTGGGGAGCAGAGTTTCCAAAGAATAATGCGCAGGTTCTCATTGGCTCCATGCATCATGACTCTGCCTCCCCTTTCTGCTGCAGACAATTTACATGATGCCAGAGTAAAGTTTTTCCATTTCACCACAATTTGCACTGTTCCCACCTAAAGTGTCATTTTCTCTGACGGACCACTACCTAATGATAATTATATTTTGCACTGGTGGGGCCATTTGTCCGCACAATGCATGACATTGGGCCCCAGTCAGAAGCACGTTCCACTGACATGTAGTTGCACCCCGAGCAGACGGCACTTTCAACCGCTCAGTGTGTTGCAACGTGTCTATCTGTAAGCCGCAAAACGGAAGCTTTCAGGACACAAGAGGGTTCGCACAGAGATATCCTCTTGCTCGACTATTGTGCCACACTAGAAATTTCACGCCGACGTCACTTCCTGTTACAACATCTGCGCGTCACCAGAGTCTGGCACGAGTGCTGGTTTCAAACAATGCAGACAACCTAGCTTTCTAGAGTTTGTGGCACTACTTACACACGCGACACTCACTCATGTCACCTCACAGTCTCCCGTTTATAAACACACATCAGTCATTTTTAGATACACACACATTAAATAACAATCCCAGACGCACATTACCAACATCTGTCAGGCGCACATCTGCCTTTCTTTCACGCACTGACACATTAACAGCGTGCCCGCTCTTTCTCACGCTCGTTTCCTTCATTTTCATTCATACCGACATGCTCTGAAGTGCACGCAACCTAGCAAGCAGAGACACACGCGATACATGCCTACACACAGAAACTCAAAGGGACAGCCTGCAGGGTTCACAGTGGCATGGAAAATAACAATAATAATAAACAAGCATTTGCAATGCAATAGGACTCGCATTTACGCGAGACCTTTTGCATTGCATCACGGACAACGGGAGGGGGGAGCACGGACAACGGGAGTGCGGAAAGTAGTGCTCACAGTCTAAATAACACATACCGTACTGTGTAACACTCAAAGTAAAGGGGCCAGTAGTCATGGGAGAGTACAAATGATGACATGGCCATAATAAGGAGGGACTAACAAGCCTCATAATCAATCAGACGGCAGCATTTACGAAAGACAATGACACGAGCCAATTAAAAACATGGGCGGAGAGTGGGCGGAACTTCCACGGAGCTTCCACTCCATACTCCATTACTGCATGCCTCGCAAAGCGAGCAGCGCATGCGCGCAGCCGCTCTAGGCTCGACCTAAAAAAGTCTGTAAGCATAAAGTAAAAAGCAGAAGCGGACAAGTCCTTCGGCATGCTCCAGAGCCCATGAAGTACATACAAGAGATCATTCTGCAGCACAAGTGCTGTGGGATCGACCTCAAATTAGCAGAAATTACAGAGTGAATATTGCTTTTTTCTACACCAAAACATTCCTTTTTATCTAAAATAGGGAAACATCAAAATTGCACACAAATAAAAAATGAAGGCAACAATACAACTCCAATTTCGATAAGTACATCCAGTCCCATCAAAATCGACACACGAGTAGCAGATGAACAGGTTAACAGGAAATTCTCCCTATCATCAATGACTTGGACTAGGAAACAATACGTAAATGGAATGCACCAATCCCTACCCCAAAACAATTCGGACCTGAAACTCAGTGCAGGGCTTATACCTCTTGCAACCCCCATCGTGCCAATGAGCATTGGCTCGCTCACCATGTTGTGAAGGAATGACAATAATCTCCCACCACAAACCATGTATGCTTCATCCAGTCACTCACTATGGAGTTGCTATGCCTCCCCCGCCAAGGCAAAGAGCACCCGCTCATTATCCTGTGCCTGGCCAGACTCTGTTCCAATTAGTGGCATTGCAAGGATGCCATGGGCCCTGGTGCAAGCATGGGAAATTACCTCATTGACTGTTCTTGGGGTAGTAAGATACAGCAGTTGTCTGGGTTCAATGGCCCTCAAGGTTTTAGGACCCTGTACCCCTGAACCTGCCGCACCAAAAGATTGTTTGCGTAGCACCAAAAATAGCTATGCCCAGGGCACAAGTAGGGGGTGCACGCGGTTGGACGGCGTCCACCTACTGTTTTCACAGGGTGGAGGCAGTCCCCCTTGCAACAAAGTTGGGCCCCAGTGAAATATGCTGAATGTGTCCTGGTGTAATCTGCCAACACTTGGACACATTCAGTAGCACCTGCACCTTGTTTGCTTTCCGTTCTGAGCAGCAAAGTGCAAGGGGCGCAGGGGCTTTCCTATCAGAAATTCCAGCTGGGCCCATAACAAAGGCCCGTTTAAGGGACCATCTCTCCTCCTTTTGTTCTAGTAGGAACCTGGCTGGGGGCTATCTGGGACCTAACACCTAGATGCCTATACAACAGAGGGCAAACAAAGGCACACAACTTCTCACTTTTGCAAGTACTTAAAATAAACTAAGATTTAGAGGCAGGTTTTTCATTTTATTCAGTCCCTGTATACAATTAATATCCATGCACTGTAAGAATGTCAGATGTATAAGTCTCCATGAGTATTTACATGAATAACAATTTAAATACCACTATTTTATAATTGTATTCTTTTTTAGAGCTACACATTCCAATATAGGGTGTCAGAACGCTCTATATCACACACATTATAAATTGACAATAAATCACACAAGTGTGTAAATCAATGTACAGGCTGCATTACAAAAGGCAATAAGGGTAACAGGGTGTAGGAGTTGCATATCACCCTTACCAGTAGGCATTATGTGTTAAGAGTGCATAGTCAGGAGAAACATAAAGTCAGGATTTCAAATGTAATGCAGTCTATTGGGTTGACTGTACTAATAAGACTTTATCAGTGTCCAAAAAAATCAATTTTAGCGGCTTAAAAAAAAAATAGATTGAGAAAATGCAAGAAGGTCTAATCTAGGATAATGCGGCAGCAGAGGACCAGATTATGCAGCAGGGTTGACTAAATTATGCAACAAGTAAATGTAAATTATGCAGCGTAATGTGGCACATTTTGTGAGAGCATTATTTCATTATCTTACCATTTTTACATATGGTCACATTGTCTGGGAAAATATTTTACAATGTTAGTACCTTTTTAATACCCAAATACAGCAATAACCAACTGATGGATGACTAATCAACAATTGTGAAGGGTCATTCTATGCGCAAGGACACATGGTGCCACATTTTTAGTACCTTTTGATCAGATTCAGCTAGAATTCTTTTTGTTGTTAAACTCTGTTAAATATGCAGCAGATAATGGATTATGTGGAAAGTTTGGCAAATCCATAATTATGTGGAAAACTCTGGTGCTGTGGAATCACATAAGATCAGTGGCCCTGGCTAAACCCACGTCCTGCAGTTTGCATGCAGGTCCTTGATGATGGATCATAGCTCACTCTGCTATATTAGGACTGTAATTTATGAACTGCAACTAACAAAAGGATCTGTGTTAAAAACACTTACCTACCTTACCTACACACATAAAATAAAAGAAACATTTGTCATCTGCATGTTACAGTATACGCTTTGCAGAATACACAGTAATCCTCTATGCTACTTTATGAGTTGTGCCTTGATGAAACACAGATCTCTCCAGCAAGTGCATTAACCACTTGAGTTATATTGCCATTATTATTATTATTATTATTATTATTATTATTATTATTACAGGAGAATTACTGGGCATGCAAAGATATCTGCACTGGGTGCCTTAAACCCATAAGATATTTTTAAATGCTGCCTTTGCGACCAACTGTGCCAAAACAGATTTACTCTTGTGTTTCTCCTTGGTGCTCATTTCTTTGTGGCAGAGTTTTTAAAACAAAAATATATAAGTTGACTTTCAGACATCTTTTTATGACTCTGCCCCTGTGACTCCACCTCCTCTTTTCATTGCCAGACCTTGACTTCCAATTTATGTGTTCCTGGAGTAAGGTTTTTCCAATCCCAGCATTGCTGTAAGGATCATGCTCAGGGCAGAAACAAGGCAGGAAAACCATTTCAAGTCTGCCTCTGGTCCGCCCAGTGATTTTTCACAGCAGTCCCAGTGCAAGAAGCCTGGAAGAAATCAGCATGAAGAACATAGAAAAATGTCCACTCGGTGATTCTCCCAGAATGCAGCACCACATCAGAAAAGCAAAAGATCAACAGTCATTGCACACCATTTAAAAAGTTACATGGCCAAAATGTTGGTATTTTTGTTCCTGAGCCCCTACACCTGCTTTTGCCCTCCTGCATCTTGCCTTCCATTTGAGCTTTAGCACACAGTGCACAGAGACAGAAATAAGAAGAAAGAAGCTCAACAGACATAGCAGGCAGAGAGGCTTCGTCTGTATCCAGGTTCTTATTGTACATGGAATTCTGCAGTCTATTAAATTTAACACAAGACATAATTTTGCCTAGGGCCACACAATTTAGTCAAGCAGGAAAGCTGGGATTGGTACCATGTCTTCTGCTTTCACATTGTGTAATTCCATCACTAGAGGGATGTGGTAAATTGAGTTATTGATTGATGGGGGTGAAAACCTTTCTCAACCAACCACAACAATTCCTATAAGGGTCTACCACAAAAGAACCACAAACATCATTAAAATACCCTGTACTTAACTCTCTGGGAAACTGGCACAAAGGCAGTCTGGCTTAACTTAGAAGTAATGAGTAAACTATTTATGCGGCATACAAACAGTAATAAAGTGAAAACACAACATAAGAAAAATCCAAACCAAATTAGAAACATTAATTATGATTTAATAAACAATTCGAGAACAAAACAACAAACATTCAATCAGTACAACCGGAGATATGCAATTTCCAAGATTTAGGCAAGTTTAGTGCCTAATAGCACAAAGTGCCACTTGCGGTCATCTGGTTGTGCTAGACCGAGGGACAGTCACAAGATCAGGCCGACCACGATGGACCATGGGCCGAGTACAGGAACCAGGTTAGTCCCATGAATAGGTTACCTTCTCAATGTCTGACTCGAAGAGTCCACTTCATGGTGGAGGAGGCTGTGAGGAGCAGGGAGAGCGTTGTGAATGATCGCCGCTGTAGGTGAAAGAGCAGACCGGGCATCGAGGGCGGTCATCACTGTAGCACGAAGATCCTGTTAGACGTTGTTGATGGTAGTTGCTGGAGCTTTGTGTTGGCAGTTGCAGAGGGCTTTAGTTGTTGTAGCACAAAGTGCAGATCTCGCATTGCCAGGCATCGCTGGCAGTTGCTGTAGCACGAAGAGTCACGTTCACAGGAGCTTTGCATTGGCTGGCAGTGTGGGCGGTGGGCTATCCCACTGGTTCCTGAGGGGAGGGTACCGATTGACCCGGGCCTAGAAACTCAACAGCTGATCACTTGGATTGTTTCATGCATTGTGATGAATGACTGGCCACCCACCAAGAATTTGAAATTTGGGATGTATTCCATATTAGTGGACTCTTTGTTGCAGAATAGGAGTAGTGGATTTAATATCCATAATTTCCGAAACATTACTCTTTGGTTATCGAACAATCTGGGCTGGACATGTATTTTTTGGGGATCTTCCTTTTATGTTCGAGGCCCCTTCACTGAAAACCACAGTCTGCTTCCTGCCCTCCTAGAGCTCCTTTTTGGTGGAAATGTATTTATTGGACATTGCTTGGGGCCCTGAGGAAGGTGTATGACCTAAGAGTTGCTTTACACCGAGAAACGCGGATCGGCACAGCGTAGAAAAAACTGTCAAACTTACAATATTATGACATAGCGTGGGAAATCTGGCAAACTTACAATATAATTCAAAGAAGATTAAAACATGAGAATGATATTTGATGGCACTATTGGACAAGAATTTGTTATGTAAAGTATACTGATAAAAAATTATGCATAGTGAATTGTCAAGAGAGGTTCTATAATTAGGTCATTTCTCTGATTTACTTGTTTTTTGGATTATGAAATATTTCTATTTTAACAGAAGTGGGTATAATGTGAGTTTGTGGTACAAATGAGAATGAGGAAGGGATTAATTCTTATTATTCTTCATGGGACGCTTGGTGAGGTTTTAGGGGAGATAGATATCCAGATTTGGTTATTATACTCAGAAATTAATTATGAAATATATGTAAAGGAATGGAGCAATTATGAAACACGTCTGAATAAATAAAATTTATATTTTTTCTTGAAATAGATGCAGGGCTCTGCAATGAATGCTTTTCACACTTATATAAATGATTGTAGACCAACAAACGTTTTGCAATATTGGCAGTAGGGTTTTTTCTTGCTTCATAATTGAGTGTGGGTGGTGAGATCTTGGCGCAAACGTTCCTGTTTGTGGCCACGAAAGCCCAAAATTCCGGTTTTCCTTAGATTTCAAAGGAGTGCACCCCAGGACCTATGGAAGTGCCTCTTGGGGATCAGAGACTCACTCTTGCAGAGCAAAAGACACACAGATGATGGACAGAATGCAGAGCAAATCAAACATTCTCCCCAGTCAATAGATCTGGGTAAAATCCATTGTTCTTTTGCTCACCATGCCACCCCAGTTTAGACCCAGCCATATGCAAATCAGTCTTGACCCTTTGCCTCATGGGAACAGTCCAGCCCAAACTGCCAGGCCAGGTCCTCCCTGGACCGGAAACAAGCATCCTGGGACCGGTTTCCCGTGCTCTCCATGCCACTGGAGTCAAGCTATCCTGGCTGATGAGCGGTGAAACCCCGAAACCGGTCCTAGGATGGATTTAGGCCCAGATCTCTGTACTGGGGTGAATGTATGACATTGTTCTACATTCTGTCCATCAATTGTTCTTTTTGCAATTGTCACCCCGAGTGGGCCGGGTATGTCCAGATGTGGGTCCCGTGCTCTCCATGCCACTGGAGTCAAGCTACCCTGGCTGATGAGGAGTGAAACCCCGAAACCGGTCCTAGGATGCTTGTTTCCAGTCCAGGGAGGACCTGGCCTGGCAGTTCGGGCTGGACTGTTCCCATTGGGCGCAGGGTCAAGCCTGATTTGCAAATCGCTGGGTTCATACTGGAATGGCATGGGGATCAAAAAAGCGATGGATTTAAGCCCAGATCTCTGTACTGGGGTGAATGTATGATATTGTTCTGCATTCTGTCCATCAATTGTTCTTTTTGCAATTGTCACTCTTGCAGAGGGCAGCAGGGCTCAGGCAGGTCCAGTTGCGGGTCCAGGCAGATCCAGTACAGCAGGTCGGCTGGACAGTTGCAGGGAGGCCCCTGGAGCTTGTTATGTCCCTGTAGCTCTGAAAAGGAGGTCATTCAGATAACCCTTGAGTGACTTCAAGGAACCTGGGATGAAGGGAGGAAATTTGCAAATAAATAAAACCTTGGAGTTCACAGTTGTGCACAGGGCAATACTGCAGACAGGAGTGTAATGCACATGGAAGGACTTTTGACCTTTCCACTCACTTTACTTGGGGGCCCTTTGGAATACAGGGTCCCTGGGCAATTGCCTACTTTGTCCATTTCTTAAAATGTCTCTGTGTTAACGCCTTGAGATGGGAAGGAGAGGGTTCTATAATTACTCTTAGATGTTGAGGCTACTAGTAAATCCTGACCAGCTGAAAGAAAGCAGTGTCAAGGCTTTGTCAAGTCGCTATATAACGAATCCTGTGTAAAAACAGTGTGTGTTAATCAAAGTGAATAGGTTGCTTTCAGATATGTAGTGAATCTGACAAAATCACTTTAGAGTCTCAGATTTGATTATAGAGTATTCCAAAGAGATAAAACTGACCGTGGAAACGTCTTCCACCAAATTTATTGTAATCCAGTCTGAACAATGGTGAGCTTATGAGTTTGGTAGACCTTATGCTTCTCGTTGATTGAGAAGAAATTATCAGCTTGATGAGGTAGCTATGACAACAACCGTGTAGGACTTTGTGGATAAGGACAATGGTTTGAATTGAGATCTCTCTTTTATTGGTAGCTAAATGAGGAACTTTAATACTAGTTTGTAAAGAAACTTATTGGGAAGACTCATGTAAATGCAATTGCAATTGCCAGAGTACAATGGGATATGAAAGCTGCAAGTACTCATGATTTTCTGTGGGAGTTGGAGGAGTCCCAGAATATATTTTGAAAGTGGTTTGGTGGATTAACGTTTCTTTTAACATCAGTGTTTATATGGGGTAGGAATGAGATCTCTCCGTCGAACCACCCTCCATATTTTCAGATTCATGCTACAAGAATTGGTAAGTGCCCACTAATTTAAGGCCATGTTAAAGGGAAGGAAGCGGGGTTTACAGGAAAAAGAAGCAGGATCGAAGGGCCTGATTTATGGTTTGACGGTCATTACTCTGTTCATCAAGGAAGTAGAGGACATTACGTCTGCCATGAGGACAGACGACAGCCTTTTTTGATAACATAACATGTGTATTTATAAAGCGCGCGCTCACCTTGAGGCATCTTGGCGCTGAATAACAGATGTTTATTGTTACCCAACGGTACTCATTTTATTGACCTCAGATGGATGAAAGGCTGAGTGGACCCGCCAGGATTTGAACCTGTGACCATGAGGTCAAACACAGGCCCCTGAAGTGGATGCATTAGTCCACTGAGCCACCAGACCCGGCTATTACTCTGTATCTTCAGAGGAACCGCTGTCAAGCCACATCTGAAGGTGCCTAAAGTTGGGTGGATAGCTACCATTGGTTTGGATGGGCCTCCAAAGTGGGAGTTTTTTTAATAAAACAAATAACTAATGGCCCCCACACCCAGGGAGTTTTTCCTGGGTGTGGGGTTCATTATTTGTATCGTTCTGTTTGTCACACCTAGGTTTTCTCAGATGGTGACAGACAGAAAAAAAAGACATCAGATCATCAGCCTTAAATAGGGTGGGCAATGTGATGCTCTTGATCTGATGATTACCACTCTATCAGGCTTTGTAAGGAAGCTTTCTGATGGAAAGCTGAGGGACTGCCTCAACTCTATACACGGTGGGCGGACCAAGAGTTTCTGGACATGGTGCTCCAAACCCTGTCCACCAAACTCTAAATCGAGTTCTTAATTTGCCCCATTTCAAACATGGCCAATTGTTTTGCTTCCAGAACTGGACCTGAGATAAGCAATATGTCACATTGGGAAGATTTTCAGAATTTACTTCCAGCTTGTGTTGAATCTGCATATCATATACATGCGTTTAGTAATCTATTTTGTAAAAATCGAGACTCCGAGGAAGTGAATTCATATAGACATTAAATAAAATAGGTGAAAGCAATAATGCTCTGTTTGATATTGGTCTTTCTGGAGAAGAAATGCACTTTTGAGGACATCTCGAGGCAAACAGTAGATTTGTGAGCTTTCTTGTAAGCAAAATAAGTGAGAAGGAACTCCTAAGAATGTTCGAGTTAAAGAGCTCGTTCAGTCTTCCAATCCAAACTTTCCATTGTTTCCTCATTTCCATTGTTACTTCTCCCTTCTAGAAGTCAGATTTAGGGGCATATTTATTATAGGCTTTGCATGGCTCTGCACCATGCTAGGCGATGCAGGGTGGTGCAAAACCTACAAGGAGATTTATCAACCCACAAAAGGCCACCCTGCTTGGGAAATCTAGTGTAATGCAAGGCAGGGCAAGTCACTGTATTGCATTACACTGCATTGTGAGGGTGTTACATGGGTGGAGCGTGGGTATTCCCATGCATCCACCCATGTATTCTGACGAATTCCCAGAACTACCTACAGTGGTAGACCTAGGAATGAGTCAGAATTGTACGCCTCCCCACCTGAGACATATCGAGGAGAAATTTCTTTATTTCTCCTTGTTGTTTCCTCTTTTTACATGTGCTGCATTATTCAGCACACGTAGAAAGAAGAAAATGCCTCTAAGGATTGTTTTTGTGCAGGAAGGGGACTCTTCCTGCACAAAAACAATCCTGCTTATAATGTAGCCACCCTTGCACCATGGTGCAAGGGTACCTGCGTTGGAGCTAGGCAGCACATTGTGTGCCAGCACAGGGAAAAGACAGAAATGCACTGTACAATGTAAAATATGGCACATTCCTGCCCTTTCCATTTCATGCAGTGCAGCGCAGCAAGGTGGCTTGTTGCGCTGCATGATTTTTTAATAAATATGTCCCTCATTTTCTTCCCACTTCCTCAAATGTTCTCCCTCAAGAAATCTCCCCTTTCTAGAATTCATGTCATCTTCCATGTCTCAAATCCTCACAATTTCTTTTTCTATATTGGTCATCATCTTCCCATTCAATAATACACACATATCTAATATAAATTCTACATTATCAAAGATAGAACACAAGCTTTCAGCCTGGCACCTTACTCCTTAGAAGCCTGCAAACTCATCTGTCGAGTGCCTCAAGGTTCATCGCTCAGTCCCACCCTCTTCAACGTGTACATAATCCTTCTGACCAACATCATCTGTCAACATTCTCTCATACGCCGATGACGTGCAAATCATACTCTCCCTCTTAAACAATACCCCAAAGGCAGGACACAAATTCATCACCTGCATGACCAAAGTCACTAACTGGCAGCTGCAGTGGGGCCGGGTTGGGGGGGATTCAACAGACGACCACGAGGGAAAATTAAATAAAGAATTTATTTTCCCTCGTCATCATCTGTCGAAATCCCCCCCCCCCCCCCAAACCCGACCCCACCGCTCTTACCTGCACGGGCCATGGCTGCTAACTGGATGAAAGCCAGCTGTTTCAAACTCTACACCGACAAGACAGAAGTAGTGATCTTTGGCAAGAACACCTTGTCATGGGACTCCAACTGGTGGCTGTCTGAACTGAGACACACACTCACTCCCTGCCTCCAGACCAGGAACCTCAGAATCATCATCAACAGCAAACTGGACATGACCACATAAATTAACACTGTCACTGCATCCTGCTTCCACACCCTGAAGATGCTGAGGAAGATCTTCAAATGGCTCTCAAGAAACAACAGAAATGCCGGCACTCACACCCTAGTCACCAGCAATTTGACCTACAGGACCACCATCTACACCAGGTTTGCCAAAGAACTCACTAGAAGACTACAAACCAACCAGACCTCAGCAGCCAGGCTCATGCTCAACCCCCTACACAGAAAAACACATCACACCACTCTTCAGGGAGCTCCAATAGCTCCCAATACACAAATGAGCTCCTTTTAAATTCCTCACACACACATTCAAGTAACTACAGAACTTAGGCTGCACCTATCTGAACAGTTGCTGCTCCTTCCATCAATTACCCAGACACCTCCCCTCCACAGGATTCCTATTTGCACACACCCCACAAATACACAGAACCAGTTTAGGAGGACGAGCATTCTCTTACATTGCTCCTAAAGCATGGAATTACCTCGTACTCCACATTGGAGCCTCCTCCTCTCATCGTTAATTCTGCAAGAAGCTTAAGACTTTGCTTTTCAATTAATCAATCTACCCTAGACAGGGCTAGGCACACACACCTGCTTAGCCCTAAGCCAGGATACCCTTGAGGGTGACTGTGCGATTTACAAATACACACGACATAATATATAGTTCAGTGCAGTAATTTAACACACTTTCCAATTTAGACAATATGCAACCTCCCCATTGTAGATTCCTCTCATTTTAGAGATGCTTGTGTTCCAATCGTAAGCCCCTTCAGGTCTCTCCATTGAAGGTCGCTTCATGTTTTATGCCCCTCTTTTCTTCTTCTAGGCTCTTCTTTGTCTAGCCGTGTAAGGTCCCACATTGGTCCTTTTTCTAGATCACTCTTAGTTTTATTATTTAAGTTCCCTCCAGTTGTTTCTGTTATAGGGTTGTCCTTGTTTTTTTATGCTAATTCCCACTAGTCTTCCCATGTTATGTCCTTCTTTGTCTACCGTTTCAAGGACCTTCCTTGGCTATTCATTTAAAGTACCTCCTTTTCTTCCCTTTCCATGTTTCTGATGGTTAGGGACAGTCCAAATCTGAGGCGCAGACGTTTGTGCACAGCAACCAGATTTCTTGAGGAAAGGTATACGAAGGCTCAGATACTCTGGCATGATTGTAGAGAGTGCATTTTGATGTCCTCTTTTTGATAGTTTTGACATTGGTGTAAAAAAACTGTACTATGATGTTTCACAATAGTTCCTTCAGAAATTCCCTTTTTTTCTGTGGAAATTTGAAAACATTTCTGACGATTTTCACATATATTACTGCCGTTTTGAAATACCTATGATTATGTGTTACCTATTGTTGTCCCTCCTAAACCATGCTATTTAATATCCCCGCAGGTGTTCGCATTCTATGTTTCTCTTTGTCTGGATATTTTAAATCCCTTGTTTAACGATTTAAAGTGCCTATTTGCCTGCCATCTCTAGATTCCTCTTTAATTTTCCATTTAAGGTGCTTCCGGGCCTGCCCATACCATCTCCTCCTTATTTTCCTATTCGCAGTTCATCCTCTTAGGTCTATTTCATTTTCCTTCTCATTGGACCATTCTAATATCCTACACGCCTTCCTCATCTAATTAATCCCTTCCTGGTCTCCCCATTTAAGTTAACCAGACCCTCTCATTTCAAATCCCTGTGTGCCTTTCCTGGCCCCTCGTGACCTTCTCGCTCTAGAGTGCCCTCAGTTAAGTTTGTCATCGAGTCAGAATCTCCTTTGAGTGCTTCTCGGTCCAGGCCACACTTGCTCCTTCATCCTCTTGACCATACGTTGCGGTTAGTCAGCTGAAGTCATTCTTTTCTGGTCCTTATATGGTGTTTCGCCCATTGGTACCATACCGCGGCGTCTCTGCGACCAGTCCTCAGCTACTGCCAGATAGATGGTTCCCTTGCTGCCACAGACCATGTCAGCTTTAGGGTTAGTGACTGCAGACTTTTCCCTTCACTTGCTGGATCCAATGCATTCTTGCCTTAAGCGGGGTTGCTTTTCTGCATCAGCCTCCCTGTGTTTGCTCTTGTCACGTTCACTCCTTGACCCTGCAGAGGTGCTTGCGGAACTTCTCCCAATATTTTCTTCTTAATCAGTTAGAAGCAGCTTAGCAGCATTTATCATCCTGACACCCCGTTCACGGGGACTCCTGAGGAGGCGCCGCTCTCTCCCTGCTCATCGTGGCTCTGTGTTCTGAGGGCCAGGGTGCATGCAGACTTATATCACGCAGGACTCGGGGACCTGCCAGCCAGATTTATAACCGAGCTTTTGCATCTCTCTCGGCGTTAACACATCCATCATCGCTCACGAAACCAGTGTGAAAATAATCCACCTGCGTCCTTTTATTTCTAGCTCGGCAAGTCACCTCAAACTCAATCTGAGTGAATTTGGAGCAAGTTTCTCCTCTCCCTTCATTTGTGAGATTTCTACATCATCTGATGCAGCACGTGGATGACTGACACCCACCTTTGCACGCAGGCCCGCCATGCCCCTGCCAGTCCCCCAGCACCCCTTTGTAAATATGTTCAGTGTATGTAATATTGCACTACTCTGTCTGTTCTGTGTGTGAGAGACGTTTGCTTGCTGCTGCCCTTGCTGCACCTGCTCAAAGTGTGAGGGTAAATAGCAAAACTGTTCCCATGCTTATTTCTGTGTGGTGGAATCTTGCAGCAACAAAACCTATATGTTCCAGTTTGTCTTTCACAGTGTCAAAGTAAAGGGGCCAATCCAGTGCAAAGAAAAAAAGTACCTCTCTTTATCAAGGCTTTCATCTCTAACAATCTTCAACAATAGCCATTGTAGAATGTTCCCTTGTTTTTTGAGGACCTCTTTGGTTTTGGGACCGATTGTAACATTACTCACTGTATGTCCCCTTTAAGGAAAGGTGATAAGTGAGGTCAAATACTCGCTGAATACCCCAAATGTTCCCCATTCATATACTAAGTGCCATGGCACGCGAAATTAGCCACTAACTGGGGCTGGAAAAAAAGTTTGTTCTTGCATATTTCGTTTTTTTGCTTGTGTGTTTTCCTGACTTCGGCATTCTGTCACATAACTTTCCTTGTAAAGGCTCTGTACTTCCAGCGATTAAGGAAATGTGAAGCGAGGCAGTCAGTGGAACAGATGAGCTCAACATCTGGTGCAGCTCTCAAAAGCAATACAGATGCAAGCTGGTTTTTAGCAGCATGTATCACAGAGATATGCGTCTTTGGGGGAGCTGGCGGCTCAGCTCGATATTCACATATGGGATTAATAGAGTGCTGACGTAGCAGCGAAGAGCTCTGAGACAGTGGTTGTCGAAACCTTGACCTCCAAGTCAACTCATCTACGTCAACCATTTCTATGATAGAGCGTCTCTAATCCCCACTGCTCTTTGCTACTTCCACTCTATTTATTAGTTGAATTCCGACTAGTCTTGAATCCCACAGGACCTCCCACCTGACCTAGTCTACAATCCAGTCAGGTCTCCACTCTCACCTGATCTGCACTTATCCCAGGTCTCCATTACTTCTGTTTATTTCATTTTGCATGGTCTCCAAACACAATCAGCCTCTAGGTGTCCCTGGTCTTAAACCCAAACTGGCCACCAGACCCACACATTTTTTAATTTTTTTTTTAGAGTTTTATATAGCGCAAACTCGACCCGAAGATATCAGGTATCAGAGCGCTTTACATGAGCACCAGTTTCGCTACAGATGGGCACATTCATTTTTTATTTGTTAGGCGCAGGGAGATTAAGTGATTTGCCCAGAATCACAGGATGTTGAGCGTCCCTGCCGAGACTCAAACTCGGTTCCCCAGCTTCGAAGTCAACAGCGCTAGCCGTAAGGCTACATCCTCTCCTCCACATTGTCCAGACCTGCCTGGTTTTTAACCCCACCTGGCTTTCCATCCCACTGGGTCTCCAATTCTGCCTTTTCTCTATTCTCACCTGGGGCCAGATGTACGACCATTTGCTTTTGAGACTCGCAAATTGCGAAAAATTATGAGTCGCAATTTGCGAGTCGCAAAAGCAAATGTACAACAGTGTCAGAGACACTGTTAGCGATTCCCAGTGGGGTCACAAAATGCGAGGCTCATGAATATTAATGAGCCATTTGCAATTTGCGACCCCATTGGGAATGGTTGGCCCTCCCAGGGATGGTGGCCTGCTGGGCTCAGCAGACCTCCATGTTTGGGACTGCTTTTAAATAAAGCACGTTTTTTTTTTATGCAGCCCGTTTTCCTTAAAGGAAAACGGGATGCATTAAAAATAAAAATGACGTTTTTGTTTCATTTTTGAAGGGCAGGCACTGCCTGCCCTTAAAAAATATTTTCACATGCATTCCCAAAAGGGAAGGGGTCCCCTAGGGACCCCTTCCCGTTCGCAAATGCTTTACCACCTACTTGAAGTAGGTGGTAAATTGCGACTGTTTTGCGACCGTAATTGCCATTGCAAAACAGTCATACATATGGCCCAGACTCGCTATTAGGAAGGGACACCCTTGAAACGCGCCTTCCTAATAGCGAGTCGCAAATCCTAATTAGCGAGTCACAAATAAATTGCGACTCGCTAATTAGGGTTTGTAGATGGCCCTTAGGTATTTTTGCATGCGCAAACGGGTTGCAAACCCGTTTGCGCATGCAAAATTACTCCGTACATCTGGCCCATGGTTTCCAAACCCAATCTGATCTCCAATCCCACTAGACATCATTCTCAGCTGGTCTTCATCTCCACCTGCCCACCAGTTCCTCAGAGTCTCCACTCCCACACAGCACAACTACTGTCTGGCCAGTCAGCTTTAGAGATGTGTTTAGGGCTACAGTGTGCCTGACCTTTTTTACACCTCAATCAGGTGCTGGCTCTGTTTATAGACGTGCTATGTTTTCACTATGCAAGTGAAGTCTTCTATAAAACTTGTTTGTTGGCCAACTCATAACTCACCGAGATTCCCGTTTTTCCGAAGGTTGCACACTGGGAAAGTTTTTTTCCCTATAATCTGTCAATATTTCCTTGGAAATGCTAGTTGAAAATGGATGAGTCCTTTTCTCACAAGTTAAATTACATTCTCAATCTTTTTTCCTCGCAACAATTTAAACATGGTTCAAATTCCCAAATTTTAATGTGAAAATCACAAATGCCCGAAAACTTCACAACCTACAGGTAGTAACTGTAAAATGTATGTAAACTACAGAAAGTTTGTGAGAAAAAAAAACTTTTTAAATCTACACACACACCTAATTCTGTCTTACAATGCCTTTTTGGTCCCACCTTCAAAAAGGATTCTTCAGCCTCTAAATTGTACTTTAATACCGTGATCCGCCTGACAGAGGTTTTGTGCATTTATATTTTTGTGCATCATTAACAGTGTGCAGAATGTGGTTTTACTCTTGAATGTACATGTATGCACTCAAACAATCCATCAGTAGATTTGTAGAGCGCTTCTTGTCACTTGTGATATGCACTGATATAGTCTATTGTTTTTCATACAAAATATTTATGGCATTGTTAACCAGGCCTCAATGTATGCCTGGTAGCTTTCTTTTTCAAAATGGATGTCTCCCCCTGCACATTTCACTGTTAATTTTTTTTGCAGCACACAGACAAGCAGAGTCATGTTGGTTTATTTCCATTGATGTTGTTCTTGCTGCTCACGATGAAATCTTCTTAGCTGGTTACAAACGATATCTTTTTCAAGCACCTTCCACTAACCCACTGTACCCTATTCATTCATCAATCATGGTTTGCTGCTGTTCTTCATGTAACTAGTTTGTCCTGACTTCTCTGGATGAAATTAGCACAGCGTAGGCAGAATCAATATTTGTGTAGTGGGATAGTACTTAAAAGCTAAGACAAGATGCCGTTTAATAAAACTGAGCTCTAATTTGCTGAGAATGTTACACTTTTGAACGTACCACAATAATTTTGCTGTTTTAGTGATTTGAAGTGAGAAAATAATGTATATAAACCCTCAATTTTGGGGGTGAGCCAGAAGACTTCCTGAAGACTTAGATGCTGCTAGGGAAGCTGTCCATTTTTGTTACCTTAAATGTATTCCACTGATCTAGAACTCAATTGTTGAGGGGGGCTTCCTAAATTGACTGTATTTTTGATGTCTTGGGAGGTACCTCAACTCGGGGGCACATTGCCTCATAAAATTGAGGTTTAACGCTGTCTCTGATTCATCAACCCATGGGCGTTCTGTGCCCACAATAGTAGTTACCAGAAAATATAAATACATTTTCCCTGGGTTTTTATCAAGACTTGCATTTTGACTAGGTTTGGGTGTAGGACATTCAATTTACTTTCTTTGCAGAGCCAGTAGATAAAAAATAAAACCATGTTCTAGCATCGTTTTATTTTTCGTTTGCCGGTTCTGAGCCAGCTTGTGCAGGGAGGGGCGGGACATTGGAGGGGGGAGGGGAAGTGCTTGTGCACTCCCTAAGTACACATATGTGCTTGCCCGGCCATCTCAGGCCAACCAAACACACATGCGCACTTAGGTTTCTCCAGCCGGGCGGCATTCAGCAGCCGGGCTGGAGAAACCAAAAAAAGACTCCATGACCTGAGCGGAGCATCATTACTGCCTGCTCAGGCCAATCCTTGTGCTGCTCTGCAGCACGGGGATTGGATCAGAGTCTGTCCCAGGAGCTGCTGGGACTAGGAGGAGCACAGCAGGAGTGACGCGACGCAGTAGGTAGTCGGCGGCTTCAGGTAAGTTTTTTAAAAATTATTATTAAAATGCCTCCGCGCGCTCCCCTTACCCGCCCCACCACCCTTTGTTAGTGGATGCCACCACTGATATTTACCCTGTTGTGAGCACGTGCATGAGGGCCGTGTCTCAGCAGACACTGTTTGCTTGCTGATGTCTCAGGCCTTTGGGAGCGCGGAGTGGCTGCCTCTTCAGATTTCATTATTTTATGCTTGGTGTTAAGGCCCATGTGAAGGACAATGGAGGGAGCTGACTTCAGCCCCTCTGCATTAAATCAGTGCATTGACCTGATTTGAGGTATTTTTAATATGGCATTAAAATGTTTGAAGGATGATATAAAAAAAACATATTTTAATTGGCATGGTTCAGTTGCTTGGGGCAAATTTCAGGTCTTTGTCACAGTGAAAAAGAGGAGTGAGAGGAAGGTAATAGAAACTGATGATGTACTCTTTCATCTCTTCTTGGGGTGTCTCCTCTGTTTGTCCAAAAACATTGTTGGGATAAATTATTTTTTATTTAATTTATGGTTTTAGGTTCCATGGTATTTTTCCTTTAGGCATAACAATGTGGTTGGTTTTTAACTTAGGAAAGAGTTTTGCAATATTGGACTTCTCCTTGGCCACCTAATTTAAGGTGCCCTCTCCTTATACAAGCTTACCTGTGTTTGTCTGCTCACTATGATGTTGACTATGGAAGCATCAAGCTAGCCCAACATTGTCAGAGAACAGTATCTTTCTCCTTCTAGAGCCCCCTAGGGCAGATGTTTTGCGTGGTGTAAGAAGACATATTCACAGCAGGTCTCATTCTTCCCTGGTAGCTGACAAGAAGCTGCAGGAGATGGTCAGATCGCTTTCAGCAGCTTATGAGCAATATAGATGTAATGTGAATTCCCCTCACATTTCTCCTCCTTCATCGAATTCTTCTCAGTTGTCAGTTTCTTCCCTTTCTTCTGTCTCTTCCTGGGCTTCTCCAGAACATGATGACATGTAATTGGGGTTTCCTTATTGGCTAATCTGGTGGGTGTTCCTTCCTTGTTGAATGTGGGCATTATGGACTCTGATGTAGTGGATAAAAAGGTTAAAGGGGCATTGAAGGGGGCTTATTCGGGATTGAAACTTTCAATGAGGTCTGAAAAATATTTGGTTTACACCTCTCAAGCATTGGATAAAGACTTTCAGTCGTTATGTTCTGCTGTACAAAAAGGGGAGGATTTTTTGCAGCTATTGGCTCGTATGGAGGTACAAGCAAAATTCTTATCTGATCTGGTGTTTGATAGTCTCAGAGCCTCTGCCATGGCCTCAGCAGGTGTTGTGGCAGCTAGGCGCCGTCTGCATCTAAGGGGGTGGAAAGCAGATTCTTCTAAACAGACCTGCCTGCTTCACATGCCTTTTTCAGGTAACAAGCCATTCAGAGAATTGTTTGAAGAAGTATTACATAAGTCCTTCATTAATCAAAAATGTACTCAGCCTTTCAAGTACAGGCAGATGGATTTTGATATGAGGAAAATGAGTTTGGGGAAGTATAAAGATGACACCTAATTTTTCTTTTATCTGATCAAGGTATCCACCTAAGTCCCAGAGTAATATTTCTACAACTGAGCAGACTGGAGTTAGAGGTAATCCTAAGCAGATTTCCTGACTATGGCAGGAATCTGTTTCCAGTTGGGGGCCATCTTTCAGTTTTACAAAATCATTGAAAATTATTGGATCCTCAGAATATCGGACAGGTGGGTTTTTCAGATTATAACTCGGGGATACGAAATAACCTTTTCGCCAGTTCCTCTGATTTCCAGATTTTTCCCTTCCTTCCTCAGTGCAGTGTAAAGAGGGAAATATTAATGAACAGTGTTTTGGTTTTGCTAAAAAAAGAAGGTGAAAGATCTCAAGCATATTCCCACAGCTCATTTAAAAATGAGTTCCCTTCTACAAGTTCTTCCATTGATTTCTCCAGGGGATTTTCTGACCAAAATAGATTTGCAAGATACTTATTTGCATGTCCCTATGCGCTCTGTGAGCCAACAGCTTCTCAAATTTTGCCTGGTGGTGGGGCATATTGGCAGTTTTTTATCATTCCATTTGGACTGAAGACAGCTCAAAGAGTTTTCACAAAGGTTTTGGCTCCAGTAAAGGTCCTCCTCCGCAACAGAGGGATAAGGACTTACCCTTACTGCAGCAGTCTGCTGATCTAAGCCAATTCTTACTCTCTTTCGGTGAAACATACGGAGACAGTTTGTCAGGAGTTGGAGGGTTTTAAATTTCTGATAAACAAAGAAAAATCTGTGCTGGCATGTCACAAGATCTGCATTACATTGGTGCCAATTTCAGCACAGGCATTGGGGAAGTTATTCCTTCTACTTTCACAGAAAATTAAGTTGCACAGTAATCTGGATCAGATTCTAGGAGGAGACACGGCTCCAGTGAGGAAATGGCCTTGAATCCAGGGAGATATGGTACTTATATTTCTTTCTGTTATCGGAGTTTAAGTTATTTCTTCCCTAGGTGGGGGGCTTTGTTGATTTGGCTTCTCTTTTCTTTTTTAGTGCAGACTGTTTTTATGATCCCTGAGCCGATTTCACCTAGGTCAGGTGTTCCTTCACATCCTTTAGCATTGGTCTCCAGCTTCAAAGGACTATGAGGTTACCGTTCTGGTAACTTCTCTCATCAGGACTCATTTGAGTTGGTGGATAGAGAGATCAGCGCTGGATCAAGGAGCTCCTTTTGCTTTTAACAATCCCAGATGCTGACCACGGATGCCAGCAGTCATGGTTGGGGAGCAGTTTTGGGCAGTTTAGCAACTCAAGGTCTTTGGTTAGTTCACGAGTCCAGTCAGTTATCCAACTAAAGAGAGTTGATGGTGGTGCAGAGAGACCTTCATGCCTCTTCTCCACAGATCAGGGTTTCACCCTTAGTGATCTTGACAAACAATCTGATTGCAAAAGCCTATCTCAATTACCAGTTTGTGACCAAATGTCAATCCCTAAACAAGATAGCTTTAGACATCATGTTTGAGGTGGAGAGGAATTAGATTTCTCTAATAGCGGTGCATATTAAGGGGTGTCAGAATATTGAGGCGGATAGGTTAATTCAAATATACCCCAGTTCTCATTAATTTGTTCTGAATCCCGTAGTCTTTTGGACCAATGTAGCAGTTGTGGAGTACCTGTGATAGACATGCTTGCGGTCAATCAAATACACAGATTCCTCTGTTTTCCTCCAGGTCAATGAGACCTCAGTCTCTGGGAGTAGATGCTTATCTTCATGCTTGCCTGAAGGTTCTCCTATGTGCCTTTCCTCCATGTCCCCTGATTGAAAGGTACAGCTTGCAGTCCAGAAAGAGAAGGTGGATATCATTCTGGTTCTTCCATCTTGGCCAAGGAGAATTTGGCATCCCCTACCTCGCTTTATGACAATAGATAAAGGATGGATTCGTTCCTTGATTCCCAGTCCTCTAATTCATCCCCCCTGATATCTGTTTACCTGAGATTGAAAGGGAAGGGCTTTTGAGAAAGGTTCTTTCTTTGTCAGTCTCTCTGTCTATTCTAGGAAGTCATACAATCATCACTGGCATCTTTTAAAAAGTGGTCTCCTGTGAATGGGTTATCCTCCTTATTGTATTCACCTCAAAGTATGTTGGACTTTCTTCAAGGTTTTGATGAGTTTTTATCTGTCTCCTCCACTTTAAGGCTTCAATGGTCAGCTATCAGAGCCTTTAGATCTTCTTTGAGTTGGCTGGCTACTATTGAACACTCAGGGCCTTATTATAAGTACGGCGTTCCTGGGACTGCCGTACTGACAGTGGCTGTCTGTACATAACCAACCATCCGCTATAGTCCGACTGTTTCGGTGGGACTGCCGCATCTGCCGGGATGAAGGATCCCGCTGCGGTGGCGGTCTGACAGCTGCCTTAATATGCTGGCGGTGCCGATGTCTGCACCGCCTAGCATATTCCAACCTGCATATCCACCGCCGTTTTCATGACAGGACCCCAACATGAAAAGGGTGGCGGACATGCAGGTAAGGGGGCACTACAGGGCCCCAGTCCGATTCTGGGCTTGAGGGTGCATGCGGGGAGGTACATGTTGTGCCTCCCTGGAATTGCACCCTTGTTCCTGCATGGTGTGGCATGCATGACATGGTGCATGTCACACCGTGCAGGAATGTGCTGAAGGCTCTCCCACGGCAGCAGTATGCTTATTAGGCTTTCGGATGAGCCTAACATACTACTGCCATGAGACCGCCTCAGCACCGCCTGCCCACCCTGGATTAAAGTTGTTATCTGGCAGGCAGGCTCACCACTACCTTGGCGGTCTTCCTGGGACTGTGGCGGTCCCAGCCAAAACCACCAAAGTCGTAATAAGGCCCTCATTGTCTAGACTGTATAGGGGATTCTTTTTTGATTTGTTTGGAGGTAAAGAATGTTTTTCCTTCTTGGGACTTTCCTTTGGTTTTATCTTTTTTACAGGGTCCTCCCTTTGAACAATTGGAGGAATCTTCAGAGACATTTTTGACTCCTAAAGTGTTTTTTCTTGGTTGCCATAACATCCGCCAGGAGAGAGGGGTGTTTGGTTCTCTTCAGTGACATAATCTCTATTTAAAAATGTTTGAGGACAGAGTGATTTTAGCTTTAGAACTTTATTTTCTGCATAAAATTCGAGCAGCTTTTCACACAAATCAGGAGATTGTTATTCCCTCTCTCAAATTTGTCTTCCAAAGGATCCTTCCATTTGTTCTCTGGATGTAGTAAGGGTCCTTACTTTTTACCTAAGAAGTCCTTTGTCTTTAAGGAAATTAGAATGCTTATTTATCAATATTGGCCATGCCAATAGATGTGGTAAGTCCGCTAATTCTACTTTGGCTAGATGGATTAAGATTTTGATAGCGTTTGCTTACAAGCATGCTGGTAAAGACTTTTTTCCCACTGTACGTGCTCATACCACGAGAGGCATGACTGCATCTTAGGCTGAATGGGTGGGAGTCTTTGTCTCAGACATTTGTGCAGCCACGACGTGGGCTTATACATCTACATTTATCTCACATTACAAGATCAATGTGGCACAGGGTAGTGAATTGGAGTTTGGTTGAGGTATTCTTTGTAAAACTGCCTCTCAAAGCTCCTAGTAATTTCTTGATTTTGTACTGTCAAATTATATGCTCTACCCTTTTTTGTTTATTTGTTTGCTTCTTCTTTTAAATCACTGGGGTGCTCTTTGGAATCAGTTGCGTTAAACTTCCATTAGTGTATTTCATATATTGTTTCTGGCTTTATTGCTATGATAAGTAGGCCCACGCTTGGGTATATCCTCACTATGTAAGGAATGGAACGAGGAAGAGGATGAAGAGGTAATTTCTGGAGTACTTACCGTCAATCTTCAACATTTTGATTCTCTCTTCCTCCTCCCAGTACTTACAACCCTCCCTCCCTATCTTCCTGGCCTTCCTATCATTGTTGTATATTATGATTGGGCTTTGGTATAACTCAGGAAGTGCCATGGAGGATGGATGGTTTTATGGGAGGAGTGAGGAGGAAGGTAAATTGAAAGAGAAGACAGCTTGGGTAGTTGTGCATATAGGGAACACTTGAGGTGGAACCTCACTATGAAGTACTGGGACGAGGAAGAGAGAATCAGAGTAATGAAGATTACAGGTCAGTAATCCAGTCATTATATAGCAGCTTGCCATGGCCCTTACAGCCTTTCAAGAGCAGAAACCTTAGTAATCAGCTGGCTCCTGTTACTATCCACCTCTGGCTTCCCTCCTTCTGAAGTTTGACATTTTGCTGTACCTAATATGGTGCACTGTGACAAACCCTAACATTTGTCATCAATGACAAATCATAACAATTCTGACAAAGGAACATGGTTAGACAAAAAGCTCTTTCAGTCATCAGTTTATGTATGCATTGGTTTTTACAGGAAAATATGAGAAACAAAGGTGCATCTACAATCGATGGATTCCACTATTGTGTTCTTCTCCCAAAATACGAGTGCCCTCATGTTTCGCTGTACTCTGTCTGGTAAATATGTGGAGCACTGCATGAGGCATGAATGGGTGAGCACTAAAAGAGGGAAACCTGCCATATGAATGGAACTGACTAGTGGTGTTCACAGCTGACTTGTTCTAGTAGTATATGATTTAACCAATGAGAGAAACAAAAGTACACATCCCTACAATAGTTATGTACCCAGAGTCTCTTGAGGCACTACACCTCCTTCAGCCTATTGTTTCTGTCAGCAATTTGTCAGTGCCCTAACCATCTCCTCTCTCTATCTGCCACTGAAGAGCCAAGTTCCTTTAGTATTGGATGTTGTATCTTTGGCACTTCTGATCACATCAGTGCAATTTAGTCTTATGCATCATCGCCGGTACTGTTGTCTCCCCACACCACTTACAGACAGGCACTGATAAGCAACAGATTGAACTATGCAGAAGTAGGTGTCAGTCCGGTGCATGCCCTGGGCACTATTTGTAGACATAGGTATAGTGTAACGTAACAGTAGGTTCCCTAGCTCTGTTTCATGCCATATTTCCAATTACGTTTGGGAGGAGCACTTTGGTATGATTTATGCAGCGCCTTCAGCCCCCGATACTTTTGCTATAGATCTCCATTCAGCATCCCACTTTCAGGTAACCCTGACATTGGCCTAGGCAGCCAATAATCTCAGTTGCTGTTGAAAGGCGCCGGGCCTGGATAGGGTCCTCATAGATTTGGTAAAGGGTAATGTTCCTTTTTTGGATCCCCTCCTTACTAATGTTTTTAATAGCCTTGCCTGCTCCTCCTTACCTAGCACCTGGAGCTCCTCAATAATTGGGCTCATCTTCAAAAAAGGAGATTGAGCACGACCAGATTGTTATTGTCTGATATCATTGAGTGAACATCTGTTAAAATACTGGGGAGAATTATTTACAACAGATTAATGAACTGTGTGGCCAATGAGTAGGTACTGCATCATTGCCAGTATGGATTTAGGCACAAGGTAGAGACAATTAAACAATGTCTTAACCTCAACTTCATCCAAGGGAAATACACAGTGGCAAAACAAGTGCCTTTGTCTCTAGCATTTATGAATCTATCCTCAACTTTCGATAGTGTGAACCGAGCCGAATTATGGCACATGCTTATTAAACGAGGTTTAGATCCAGTGCTTGTTCAATTTTTGGCGAGTCTACACGAGAATATGAAGGCAAGGGTACGCATTAACACACAGAGGGAGGTATCCAGCGATATAAACATCCATCGCAGAGTGAGACAAGGCTGCGTTTTGGCTCCTCTTTTATTTATATTGTATATTAATGACCTACATCCCTTTTTAGGTCTTGCGCCTAGCGTTGCAGTGTGCAGCGCGAGACCTTTTGTATGGGCTTCAGAAAGCTAACCACACGCTCGTGCGTGTGGTTTTGCTTTCAGAAGCCCACATTGGCTGCAGCGTGCTTTTTAAAAAAAAAAACGGCACGCAATTGGGCAAAGGCGGGCGCATGTCCCGCCTTTGCTCCGCCCATTCCCGTCCGTGTCTAGGATGCGCATCAGCGCGCGGCACGGTCGACAGGCTCCCTCGCCCCCGCTCCTCTGTGGTGCGCGCGCACCACTGTTTTTTATTTCGCAATGCCTTATCTGTATTTTTTTCACTGCGCGTCTTTCTGCACAAGGTTCATTCAAGTAAAACTTTCCCGTGGGAAACAGCTCAGCCATTGAACCTTTATCAAGAGGGGCAAGTGCCACTAGTGCTAGTTTTTGAGGGAGAGTTTGAGCTCGTCAGTCTGGAAAGCACAGCCATCAAGCCAAGGAAGGCCTTCTGGCTGCCTGTTGTTAGGTTACCACGTGCTTTTTATGAAGCAATACCTATCTGCCAGCGTTTAGAGTGGGCTCGAATGTCAAACTTGCAGTGCACCGAGGTCGTAGCCGTGAAAGAGAAATGAACTTCCTGGTACACTCGTCCCTCCCTCAAGCACTCATGCTTCCTGTGCCCTCGACCACATCGAACTGACCTGTTCCAGGTTCAGGCTTCGCTTCCTCCAATTTACTTCATGGTTCCTCCCTGACGGACGGTGAGGCTTTCCTGCAGACCCCACCACAGAGGCGCTGCTGCAGTGCGGGCTTCCGGCCCTGTGAGAGAGACGCGGCCATCTGTAGCCTCGCGTCGGTGATAGGAACGAGGCGAGCCCACCCTGCAGTGCCGCTTTGTGGGGCCCACCCAGCAATGCCGCTTTATGGTAAGTGGTGTATATAGAGGAACTGGGAGGAGGAGCAAACAAGAGTATTTCTCCATGATAGAGGCTGTTCCAGGCTCTGCTTAATCCGAGGTAAGTTGCATACTGCTGTTAGAGGAGGGCGAGCCACTGAAAGCGCCACCCAGAGGCCTGGTTCTGGCTCCAGCAGAGTGTCGTCTTGGAACCTCGAGCCCAAAACGAGCCGAGCTATCACAGTTGACAATGTGGCCTAGTGGCTACGGCAGCCGACCATGTAACATCAGGAAACTGGTTAAAAAAAGACTTCGTTTCACAAAGAGCCTCCTTATGCGCGTTGTCACGTGTAAGAGTCCCTTCAAATGCGCGACTTCAGGATGTGCGCAGTGTAGTGTCCTAGCTCCAGTACAAAGGACACGGACACTATTTTGTGTGTGGGGAGCCTTTATTCACGTCCTTCTCCTGTCTCCTTATCTCAGCTCTGCCTTGACCTCACTCGCCCCTCCTCTTCCGCCACCCAGCTCTCCTCCCACCTCTTAGCCTCATGTGCCGGTCCTAGCGCCCAGCACATATCTCAACATTACATCTTCCCCCTTCTTGAACAATTTTTACTTATTTTAGATGTGTCCGTGCATGCCAAATTAAACGATGATATAAAACAACATAGTTACATTTCTTCAATCAGGCGAACTGGTCTTCGATGAGTTCGTTGCGGCCGGAGATGAGCCTCTTGAGCCGCCCGTTCCCTTTCTTCCGGAGACGTGGAGGGTCGATGATCACTTATCAACTCAGGTGCAACTCCAGTTGCCATACTGTGAGGTGCAGTCAATGCTTCTCGGACATTGGGTGTGCATTTCTGAAAATGCGCCACGTTCCTTGTGATTCTCTTGTTCTCCGACGCAGCTGTAATCATGGTCCCTTTTTGTTTTGTCACCAGCAGTGGGCATGCATGATATCGACAGTCTGCTTTTCTCTGTTGTTCTTGTCGCACCAATACCCAGTCTCCCTCATGAATGGACGGCTGTGCAGCTTTTCTCCGTCGGTCTGCATATTCCTTCATCTTCTCCTTTTTTAGTTTTTCTGTGGCTGCTATTTCTTCGTGCTCAGAGTCTTGAGACAAACTACTAGCGGCATCTTCCCACGTTGGTATTCTGGTGCGCACTGTGCGACCCAACATTAATGTTGCGGGACATTTGCCTGTGGTAGTATGCGGTGTGCTTCGATATGCGCGCAATACTTCATTTAGAGCCCCTTGCACATCACTCTTTGAAAGTTCTGTCTGCTGGATGGTCTTCTTTAGAGTGGCCATAAATCTTTCCACCATTCCATTGGCCTGGGGCCACAAAGGAGTGATCTTCCGGTGTCTGAAATTTAGGTGCTTGGCAAATTCGGCGAAGTCTTGCCCATTGAATGGAGGGCCATTATCTGTTTTTACTACCTTCGGTATGCCCCATGCTGCGAACACCTCATCAAATACCGGTATGGTGGTGGCGGCTTTGGTTGACGTTACGAGGTGCGCAATTGGGAAGCGTGAGTATTCGTCCATCATGACCAGGATATATTTGCCAGATTGTAGCGGTCCAAAGAAGTCCACTGCGACCTGATGCCACACGCCATCCGGCAGTTCAGACATTTGCAGTGGCGCAGGTGGATCCTCTCGACTCACTAGCTGACACTGTGGGCAGTCTTTCAGTGTAAGTTCCACCATCTGATCCAGCATGGGGAACCAGACCCGTTCCCTCAGCGCTCTCTTCGTGGCAACAATACCTCTATGCCCTTCATGCGCTAAGTTGATGACTCCTTGGCGCAACTGTTTCGGAATGATGATCCGTTTGTCCCTTAGTACAAGACCATCTGAGGTGATGGACAGTTCATCCTGCACATGTCTGAAAGAGGACAGTTCCTGACTATCAATCTGTTCACTCTGTCCGGATTCCTCCAAATGCCTCCAACTGTTCGTCTGAATGCGATGTTTTACATTTTGTAGCGTGGCATCTTCATTAGTGGCATCAAGGATGACATCCAGGGGAACTGGGGTGGTTTGGCTTGAGCCACTACAAAGTGGATGTACTCCTCCGCTAATGATGGGTTGGATTTGGACGTTGCCTTGGGATGTCGGGACATATAGTCGGCTGGATTTGCAGCTTTTCCCGGCTTATGGATGATGGTATAAGTATACTCTTGAAGGCGGATGCCCCAGCGCTCTATTCTGGGTGGCATTTTGGCTCGGGGGTTGCCGAAGATGGTTATCAGGGCCTGGTGATCTGTGATAAGTGTAAAATGTTTTCCGTAAATGAAGATGTGGAAATGTTCGCAGGCCCAGACTGCCGCCAGGCTTTCCTTTTCAGGCTGGGAGTACGCTCTCTCTGTGTCCGTGAGACTCCGACTGGCATATGCTACAATATACCGTTGATCACTCTCTTTGTCATATTGAGCCAATATCGCTCCCAGGCCTACAGGACTTGCATCCACGGTGATTTCAGTTTTTCTTCTAGGATTGAAATATGCCAGATTTTTGGCAGATTCAACCGCAGCTTTGATTTCATGAAATGCTTGATCACACTTTGTGGTCCATTGAAATGGGTGTCCTTGTTTGGTCAGCTTTCTCAGGGGGTAACTAATAGTGGCATAGTCCTTGATATAGCGTGCACAGTAACTTGCCATGCCTAAGAAGGACCGTACATCCCCTGCGTCTCGCGGCCTGGGGGTGTCATTTAGAGCGGCAATCTTTTCTGGATCAGGTTTCATTCCAGAGCCTGAGAAGATGTGTCCAAAGAATTTTAGTGTGGATTTGTGAAATTCGCATTTATCTTTATTTAAAGTGAGATTGGCATCCAACAGAGCATGACAGACTCGGTCCAGCGCGGTGTCGTGTTCTTGCATTGTTGCTCCATAGACCAGGATATCATCACTGTAATTTAAAGTGTTGGGAACGTGATGGATTACCTTTCTGATGGCCTCTTGAAAGATCTCAGCGGCAGAAGAGACCCCAAAGCTGAGTCTTTTGTATCTAAACAGACCTTGATGAGTCGAGAATGTGGTGATATATCTCGATTGTTCGTGAAGTTCCAGCTGGTGATAGCCCTTGTTGAGGTCTAGTTTGGAGAATATTTGCGCCCCGTTGAGTGACGCAATCATGTTGCTAATATGAGGCCCCGGGTGTCTTTCTCTTTCGATGGCGGTGTTGGGTGCCCTCATATCTACACAGAGGCGCACGTTGCCAGGTGAGCCCTTTTTAGGCACAACGACCACTGGACAGACCCAGGGAGTGGGTCCTGACGTTCTCTCAATAATGTCGGCCTGGAGAAGATCCTGCAGTTCCTCCTCTACAGCCTGTTGAAGGTGAAATGGAATTTTCCTGTGATGCTGTGCTATGGGTGTCACACGTTCATTTATGTGTAATCGAACTTGGCAGTGAGCCATCTTTCCAAGTCCGGTGAATAACTTCGGGAACTTGTGCACTATATCCGGTTCATCATCAACTTTGTACAAAATTTCTACTAGTCGAAGTCGTTCCGCCGTGGGCAAACTGAGAAGACAATCTGCTTCAGGACCATCAATGACGTGAATGCGGGCCGGAATAGTTCTGTCCTTGTACGTGAGATTAGTCGGGAGTTGTCCTAAGCAAGGAAGAGGTTCCTTTGACATCCAAGTGTACACCCGCATGGCGGCTTTATGCAAGTGCGGTGATGGACTCATTTTCTTGTATTCTGCAACTGAAATGTAGTTGAGAGATGCTCCACTATCTAGAAAAAATTTAGCCTGGTGTGTGTCCATTTTCAGATGTAGTCGCGGGTATTTCTTCAACCGGTCCGGATCCGCAACCATGCAGACGTACTCATCACTGTCTTGCGATATTGGTGACAAGGACCTCGACTCCCGAGATTGTGATCGACGAGATTGATATGTCCCATGAGACTGACGGCTGGACTGTGAAGAACCAGTGGAGGAATCTCTGTGGTCCCACACTGCTTTGGCATGATGACGAGTGTTAGACTGTCTGGATTGTCTGTACTTGTCTCTGTGGGTGTCTTTGCGAGGAGCTCCACAGACGTTCTCAAAGTGGTTATCCCGGCCACACTTCCTGCACCTTTGTCCTAATGCAGGGCAAGTCTCCTTGTGGGGAAAATCATATCCACAGCGATAGCATTTAAGTTGACGCTCCTGTCGTTGGTCAGTCCGACTGGTACTGCGACGTCGACGACTCGTATGCTGGGACTGAATTTTGGATCTGGATGATCGTTGCTTTGCAGGGGAAGATCTGTTGGTGTTACGGGATTGGAGCCGAAATGCTTGTTCACATTTTCCACCTCTTCCCGCTTCCATTCTCTTGGCCTGTTCTTCTGCCTGGTCGTGTACTCGCGTCATTTCTTCGATTTCATCCAGAGAGTAACTTTTCTTTAGTAGACGTCTGCGCAACGACTCAGACTGGCATCCTTCAATGATTCGCAGGCGAAGGGCGTCTTCTGTCGAGAAAGAGTCAAATTCGCAGTAGCGGGCCAAGCGTCGAAGTCGCGTAATGAAGGTACTCATGGGCTCGTCTTTTGCTTGAGAAGTCAGATTGAATGTATATCTTTCGTAATCAACATTCCGTTTGTGAAGAAATTTCCTGTTTAGTGCCTCACGCACATTGGCATAGGACGAAACTGCATCAGCCGGAAGCTCCTTTATGATCTGACCAACATCTTTCCCAATTAAATTGCGTAATGCAATCAGTTGCTGTTCCTCCTCGGTCACCTGAGACCCTTTCATGAAGTCTTCAAAGTCTTCTAGCCATTCCTGCCAGCGAAGGCCCATACCTCCCCCTGATATGAGGACCAAAGGTTCCGGCGGGCATAGAAAAGGGACTCCAAGCAGGCCAAATCTGTGTCCACCCATTTGTGCTGTGGACGTAGGCAATTCCTGCCTGGTGCTGGCACTGGCAGAGGCATGACGCTGCCTTGACGTTGGCGATCCAGACATTGCGTCTGACTGCGGTGGGGTAAATGCTGTGTGATGAACAGTCGAGCCACAGGACCCTCACGGCGCCTGCCACTCGATAGAGGAACTTGCAACGTGAGCGCCACTCCTCAGTAATGCGATGCCGGCATGTATGGCAGTCTCATGAGTCCATTCATAGGGCTTTGTAACGCAAGATAAGGCACCTGAGAGCACCTCCGACAGTCATGTATTAAGGCTTTTTTTTTTTTGTCTTTTTTCAGCATATGCCTGACCTCAAGATGGCCGCCGGGCACTCCTCGCAGGGGATTGGCTGAGGCGCCTGACTTAAAGATGGCCGCCGGTGAAATCTCGCTCCTCGCGAGATTTCGAGCTGGATTCAAACAGAGAGGAGCAGCGCGGGAACAGACAGCTTCCAGCACCGACGACTCAAGCTACCGGGCACACCAGCAGACCCTGCACTCCTCCGTAGACGCATCCACAACCAGGTACCTGCAGTCCAGAGCGCACGATCGGGGTGAGCTCCCGGGGCACTGCAACGCCGACTCTCCTTCAGGATACACGCCACTGGGGTGGGCTCCCAGTGCGCGGCGGCGGACTTCCGAGCTCCGAGGCAGCGGAGCGAACAGCCAAACACAGCGGGGCACAGCGCGACCGGGGTGGGCACCTGGTCCGCTACTCAGCAGAGCTCCGAGGCAGCGGAGCACACAGCCACCACAGCGGGGCACAGCGCGACCGGGGTGGGCACCCGGTCCGCTATTCAGCACAGCTCCGAGGCAGCGGAGCGCACGTTAGGAGACAGGTAGGCGGGCAAACGATTCCGACCACCTTCGTCGCCAGTTGTAGTGTCCTCGCTCCAGTACAAAGGACACGGACACTATTTTGTGTGTGGGGAGCCTTTATTCACGTCCTTCTCCTGTCTCCTTATCTCTGCTCTGCCTTGACCTCACTCGCCCCTCCTCTTCCGCCACCCAGCTCTCCTCCCACCTCTTAGCCTCATGTGCCGGTCCTAGCGCCCAGCACATATCTCAACATTACACGCAGTACTAACAACTCTTGTTTGTTTAAATAAGCTAATATGTTGCTCAATGCATAGTAAGAACCTAGCCCACATATAGTGTACACACCGAGTTGTTTTTTTAGTTAATGAATAGCACTGTCGTCAGTCCAGGAGCTGAATAATTCTAAATGAATGCACACAACTGATTACTTTTAATAAATGCCTCGCAATGTAGTGATCTAATCTGATGTACTAAGGTGAAACACTTCTGCGTATTAAAGAGACGCTTTTTTGAATTTTGAATCCCGTGACACCTTATCTTATTTTAACATGACGTTTGGAACCCGATTTGCTCCCATCTAATGGGGGAGGGAGGTGCTCCTTTCTCCTAGAAGCTCCTGCTAAGTGAGTTTGGAACCTGTGGGCATCTCCCATCGCCGTTAGTGCTTGGTGACGCCTGCCAGTAACATTATCCAGGTCCTCTGGGTATCTGGGATACAACGCCAAGTGTGGTTTATTAACAAGGGAAGGATGGAAATATACAGGCAGAACAGGAACACAGAGCACAAGGCAAGGTGTCTGCGCTTAAAGACAGGCCAGGAAATGTTCTCTCAGAACTGGGAGCAATAGTAATCACAGCCACAGAGAGGCAGGACAACGCGAGACAAACAGACCCAACTAACTAACTAGAATAGGAGAAAATGGAATCAAGAAATACAGAAGTCGAATCAAAGAGCAAGCTTCGAGATCTAGCAGCACCAACGCGACAGAGAGCACATGGAGACTCAGTAGACAGGTCTGTTTCGAGCTGCTGGACACTGAACTCACAGGAAAGAAATAAGTTGAAGCTCAGGAGGAGGAGCACAGGGAGAGAACCAGGTGCTAAGAGTTAGGGAACCTCCATTGAAGAAGAAGCTGACCTGAGACTTGAACCAGGAAAGCCAGGAATGGAATACAAATCGGAGACGAGAGAGCCAGAATGCAGGTATGAAAAAGATCAGAAAGGCTGTAGGATCCAGGAATCAAAATAGAGAGCAAAGCACTGCCACCAGAATGAGATCTGGGCTACGCTTGGAGACAGAAAGGACTACAAGGACTTTGATCCAAAGTCTGTTCTGTGAGCTGCAGGGGAGCACGCTACATTCCTTTATAACGAGTACAGTGCAACTGTCCATACCTTGGGAGAATCGCATAAAGCGGTGGGGGTAGCATACCAAGATTTTGTGGATCATTATTGTGACTCGAACTTTTTAGGTCGAGCCTGAGCAGCGCATGCACTGCTGCGAGGCATTGGGTACTTGGGTATGGACTTGAAGCTCCGCCCACTTTCCACCCATCTTTCCAATTGGCTCCTGTTGCTGTCGTTTCTAAATGGTTGCTTCTGATTTGTTAACAGGCTTGTTAGTCCCTCCTTAGTAATGCCTTGTCTGCATTTGTAACCGCCCATCAGGACTGGACCTTTTACTGTGTCCTTCACTGATTAGCTTACATTAGCCCTTCTGAGAACTCTTTGCTCCCTTTATCTAAAGAGTACTGGTGGGACGCCAGCTTTAGTAATGGCGTCCGCTTTTTTATTTTTTATTTATTTGCAGCCCAACCATAAATGCGGGTAAACAACCGTCACCCCGCATGCTGTTACAACGCGGTCGTAACAACGACCGTGTTGTGACAGCGCATACCATTACCCCGCAAGTCGTTACAACGACTTGCGGATAGGGGAGAAGGTGTTGGATTTAAAATCCAACACCTTCCCTACAGTCCGCACAGACTGGAGTTGGAATAGTAAATTTTACTATTCCAACATCCAGCGCCCCCCCCTCCGCAAGTCGTTGTTATGACTTGCGGGGTAATGGTATGCGTTGTTACAACATGCGGGGTAATGGTATGTGGGAAAAAGAGGCATATTCATAAATGCGGCTAAAATATTTTCAGTCTGATGTAAACAGGAAAAACGGCCCGTTTTAGTAGGGAGCCACTTTAAAACCAGTCAAATTACACTAATGCAGCCAGTCTCACAAATGACAGCACATTCTTGGCAATGAGACTGGAAGAAACCGCAAAGCTTTCGAGCCTTTAAGGGCTATCACCAGCAACAATTTCGCAACGTGGTGAATTACTGCCTGCTGCTTTATTTTTTGGGGATGCGGGTCGGATTGGCATATGGCAGCTGCTTCTTTTCCCATGTGTAAAATTACATTTTAAACGTGACAATTAGTTATCTTTTTTTTTTATTGCTACGCGGCGGCCCGACGTTATTTGCATTTCTGCCAGGGTCATTAAAAAACTCCTCACGTTTCACAATTTGCTTCCTGCACATTTTTAAGTCATGAAATGTGTGCCTGGTGCAGTGTACTATAGATGATGATGTGACAAGAAATTCACAAATCTATCATTTTTAAGCCATTGTAGGTGTCGCTAGAGCAGTGGAACGTGATCTGCATCTAAAACCCGTGACACCCCCTTTTAATAGTTGAATCAACACAAATGTGATATTTTAAAAAGCAGGCTTATGTTAGTAATTTTAACATTGTTGCTTTAAGATTGAAATTCAGTTGGTCCGTCAAAGACCACCTATATGTTGGTAAGCATCTAACCGGTTTTGAACATGGAGCTAAAAGGTTGCCTTGGAATATCTTTTAAGTTGTAGGAGAGTTTGTAGCCTAACGGCTGGAGCAGTCGACCTCGAAGCTGGGGAACCGTCTTCGAGTCTCAGCAGGGACGCTCGATGTTCTGTGATTCTGTGCAATTCACTTACTCTCCCCGTGCCTAAAAAAACAAAAACATTTGCAATGCAATAGGTCTTCCATTACTGAAAGTTTGAGCTTTTGGCTTTGCATTATTATTTGCAGCGCCAATGGCTCAAAGTTCCAGGAATGCGAGACCTATTGCATTCCAAATGCTTGTTATTACAAGTCACCTCAGATGTTCCCAATATCAATATCCAATACCAATACCACATGGTGCATGGCACACAGTGCATGGATGTGCATAAAGTACTCGTTAATACTGTTGCTTGTGCTGTGGCCCTTTTCCTGGACCGCAGCACAAGCCGCAGTGTTAAAGAGCACTTTCCGACCGCCAGCACTGACATCCTAATGAAATTGGGTGGTCGGACCGCCGACTGCTTGTCGGGCGGTCTCCTGACTGCTGCAATAACAGTCGGTGGTCCGAACACCCGATATTGTAATCAAGGCCTTAGTGCCCAACATCTTCCCCAAATTGTTATAGGTTGAAGTGGGAATAGTAAATGACATCCTTTTAGTATCCGATACTTTCCCCAAATTGGTTTAGATTGGAGTGTGAATAGTAAATGTCACCTCTTTAGTGTCCAAGATCTTCCCCAAATATGGTTAGATTGAAGTGTGAATTCTACATGTCACTCCTTTAGTGTCCAAAACCTTCTCCAAATTGATATAGATTGGAGTGGTAATAATAACTGTTACCCTTTTAGAGTCCAGCACCATCCCCAACTTGGTATATGCTGTAGTGTAAACAGTAAATGACACTCCAACACTTTCTTAAAAATGGATTATGTTGGAGTGTGATTATTTAATGTTATAATTTTATACTGAAATCCTTTGGTTTTAATTTTATTTGTATGTAGTAGAAATAGTTTATGTTGTTTCATTTGTATTGTTGGGTTTTAGATATATAACAAAAAAATAAACTATATCATTGTATATGGTACATTCTACAGTTTTTAAATTGTTTTCCATTTGTTTTCCATTTCTTAAATTGTATATTTACATATTTTCAACATCATTGTAATATAAGTTTTTAGTATATATTAAATAATTTTATATATTTTATACAATTATTTAATTTATACTTTAGAATGTTTCAAAAAATGTTTACAACATTTTCATACATGTTTTACATGTTTAATAACTTTTTAAAAAAATTATATATTTTTTCAAAATTTTTACATTATTTCCCATTAATTTGTATTGGGAGAAAGTCTTTTTTTCTACTTTCATATAGCGGCCATTTTTTTTTAACGGCAACCTTCTTTTATGTTGTCTATTTGAGTTATTTTTAGTCTTTTTTTCTGGGATCAGGTCATGGTAAGGTGCTGCGGTTCGTCAGAACAAGCAGTGGTGGCTGGCACAGATCAGGAGTGGTGGGCGGTTGGTGGAGGGCGGGGGCAAAGAAAAAAAAATAAAACTTACCTCCTTGCCTCGTCTTGTTTCTCCTCTTTCGTCTCTCTGCGTCGTGCCTCTGCTTGGCCGGAACAGGAAGCACCCAGACTCCCCTGACCAATCACAACACTGCAATGCCGGGCTCGGCGCTCAGCCAGGGAATTGGAGCCTGGGCATGTTCTCCACCCAGGGTGTAATGCAGCCTGGGTGGAGAACATGCAAAGTGTGCATGACAGTTTGGCCAGCCCAAGAGGGCCTGCCAAACAGTCATTGGACACTTATAGAGTGCCCACCACTCCTCCCCCTGCTCTAAAAGCACAGCAGCTCCGCCCCGCAAAGACACTGCAGCAGGAACAAATAAAATGATAATAACAACGAGTTACTATAATTTTATTTCTCCTTTATTTACAGTGCTGAAGGCAGTGGGGCGACGCACGTCTGCCTTAGTGAAGGAGCCGCCAATAAGAACAAGTAAGTCTTTTCAAAGGATGTTTTTAGGGTTTTGAGGGTGAGGGCATTTTTCCCCTATTTGGTGGATTACTATTTTGGACTACGTGAATACAGTGGAAGATCTGCATCTACCCAACCGTAAGGGCCTTATTACGAGTTTGTCAGTCTTACAATGTGACCTCCACCATGGCGATCCCAGGAAGACCGCCAAGCCCGTGGTGAGCCCGCCCGCTGTATTATGACTTTAACCCAGGGCAGGCGGATGGTGCTGCGGCAGTCTCCCGGTGGCGGCTGTGTTAGGATCATAGGAGAGCCTTAACTAGGGGTGGGTGGCAAACTCCGCTCCGTCAGCAGAGTTTGCGGAGTTTTTCAACTCCACGTCTGACTTGGAGCATGAAGTTCAGAAAAAAAACTCTGCCTACTGCCGGCAGAGCAGAGTTTACTGGTGCGCTGCTGCTCGCTCCAATTATATGTACTGAAGTCGTGTGCCTCATCCACAGCTTGCCTCATAGCATCGGTTGGAGATCAGCTGCTGTCACACATCACTCTGCAATGGACCACGCCTCAAGAAGAGGGGCAATTCAGTAGCAATGCTGAGGGCAGGCTCACTGAGCAGCACCCTCGCATTAGGTTTAGGTCTTGCTCTGTGGCGAATGAACTGCTAATATGTGTGTAAAGTACAATGAACAGTAAACGGAATGTTATCACAGACAGTAGATCATCAATCATGCACTGTGTAGGGAAACATATAGGCACATTCACTGGGACGTGTGCGCTTTGGTGGGCGTAGCTATGCTGTCGGGAATCGGATATGGCACAGGTGATGTAACATGGAGTTCTAAAGCATAACCAAGTGATAAATAATAATGGCAAGCGAAATGTTGAAAAACATGCTTAAAGTCAGATTGAAAATGCCCTGTGCTCCTACCCATTACCGTGTTAATCCTCCTTCTCTGTTCCTTTTAGCCCTAGTTTCTGCATTAGTTAACTGCATGGTGTATGACCCTGCACTGTAATGTTAGTGAATAGAAGATGACTAAAAAAATAAACCATCATCACCATCTTGAACTTCTGAATAAAGGCAAAAAAGTAAAAAAATTGTGAAACTGAAATAGTGGTAAGGAAGACGGAAGAAATAAAATAAAGAAGAAAGTAGATATTGCATTGGTAAACAAAAAAGTGTCTATTCAGCCTGCCCCTTACTAAATGTCAATCACTGTCACAAAATTTATACGGCTGGTTGCCAGATGAATAATAAATATCAAGTATTTATTCAACCAGTCATTGTTAGTTAACAGTGATTCTTCAAATGCCCACGGAGGAATGGTTGAAGGAAGTGCACTTAATAACATATATAACACACCCACGTCCCAGGCTATCCTAGTGAAGACAAACAAGAGGCTAGTGAGCGTCAAAGCCACTTGACTCGGCGTGTTGCTGCTCTGGTCTGATGAGGGAGACGGGCTTCAGAGACACTTGTCAGTGAGCTGTGGTAATTAGTACTAATTACCACGGGCACCCGAGCTCCGGGCAGTGCGAGCAAAGTGGATATGCCCGCATCTGCTGATCTCAGGGCTCTCCGGCCAAAAAACCAGCAGGGGCTGAGGTGACACAGCAAAGTGCAGAATGCAGAGCAGACTCACCGACTATTCCGGTACCCCGCTTCCTAAATCTGGAGCCACTGGTTTACTGCCTTAGTGGAAGGCAGCACCGGGGCAACTTAAAAAAAAGTAAGCAGGGGGAAGGGTTCTTTGAAATGTTACCGCAAGAACACAACACATGTTGTTTAATTTCTACAATGGTTGTGAGTCCACGCAAGTCGCACTTGTGCAGCATTGTGTCCCTATTCAGGGACTTGGGTCAGTTGAGTGCCTATTGCTATGTTTTCTGGTTTGGGCTACAGCGCAGTCTGCCTGTTCAGAATTATTTGTTTGTAGGTGCTCAGAGGTGGTGTTGCATAGTAACACCTGGGCAGCCATTAAACATGAAAACAAAACCTGAAAAGTAAATAAATAACCATGCACAGTGACACGAGTACCGGTGACCGAGAAATATTCCGCCCACCTGTGGAACTCCACGGAATTCAGTGGAGTTTTTCAGTGACTCAGCGGAATTCCATGGAGTGAAATTCTGCGAACTCCATCCACCACTAGCCTTAACAGCAGACCGCCACCATGAGAGTGCCTGCAGCACATTCCTGCACGGTGTGGCATTCCAGGCAATTCCAGGGGGGCACAGCATGTGCCCCCCCCCCTCATGTACCCCCAGGCCCAGATTTGGCCAGGGGCCCTACCCCTGCATCTCCACCACCCTTTTCATTGCGGACTGCCCGCCATGAAATCGGCGGTGGATATGCAAGTCGGAATATGCTCGGCAGTGCTGCATAGGCACCTTCAGCATATTCCAGCCCCTTTCCTCTCTGCCACAGCCGTGGGATTCAGGATCCTGGCAGAGGCAGCTTTCCTGTGGCGGTCCCATCGCCACCATCATAATACGGCAGGCGGACCTGCCATGGTGGTGGTGGCCGGACCGCCACCTGGAGTATGGTGGTCTCAGGACCCCCATACTCGTAATGAGGCCCAAAATCTTTTTAATTTTGTTTCTTTGGGGTGGTAAATGTTATATTTTATTGTTTGTGTAAATATTATGTGATTGTTATTTGGAATTGTGTGGTTTATGTGTTGTTATTCTTTTATGTGATGGATGGAGTTTGTTTTTTAGCCTTTTAGTTGGTGATGGTTCCATTTTTGGTTTAAATAATTTATTTATGATTTTATTATCTCAGTCTTTATTGACATTGGAGTTTTATTCAATTGTTAGATTGAATATTATATTTATTTTTGAAAAAAATTGATTTAATATGTTGGTTTAGATTTTGTGATAGTCATTTTGGATTTGGGTGGGTTACTATTTATTTTATACTGTGCTTTTGACTATTATTTCTAAGTAATCTACTCCTTTGTTATGTTATATGGCCGTTGGGGTCATTGTCGACATTGCTAAATTGGCATGAGCACGGCTTCCATGATGCTGCTTTTGCGCACGTTACTGCATGACTTTGTTGTGCAAGACTCTGTTTGTGCCTTTCACATGAGAACGGTCTGCTTTCTGCGTTCTCTGCCTGCTCTTGAAGTTCAGTCTGAACAAGATGTGCAAGGTCGATAAACAATGCCCCTTGTTATTCTGTTCTGGTCAGTCCCTAGCATCTAGACAAAACATGCTAACACAGCTGCGCTACTGAAAGCTCGTGCTTTGATATTATGGGGTTGCATGTTGTTCTGACACACACTTGGAGAGGGTCCTTTCCAGGGAGAAGAGCTATGCGGTTCCTATGATGTAAAGCTTCCATATAGGCACTAAGGTAGGGGGTCTGCTGACAAAGCCCAGAGATCTTCTATTATATAATAAACATCACTTTACCAAGAGGAGGGTGGTCAGGCCTTATAGTCCTTTTTCCACTGTCTATATATAATGACATCGCCCTTTATATTCTATGGAATTGTAACAATGCTAATTGTTCTAAGTTTATGCAATTCGCTGCTGGTAGTGGCTCGTATACTGCATTATAGAGCACGATAGTTAAAATAAACATTTTGAACTATAAAAGTGACTCTGACCATTCTTATTGTGGATAAGTACGAGTGAGCGAGCGAAAGGGTATGTCTTGCTACCACGATTCCTGAGAGAGTCGGGAATGTTGAGTTCTGGGTTGTCTAATCATTTGTAGCTTCGTGATTTTTGGAGGAGAACGAATGAGACACTATAGCTAGTCGGTTTGGGGATTTTGGGTACTAAGGTGGTAGGTTGGTACACCCCTATACACGAGGTTCTGTTTTCCTGTGCATAGTTCTGTGTAGGTGCAGAATCCCTGCAACATGGCTCCGCCAACGTTTGGTCTGGTTCTTACCTGCTAGACTCTTGAGTAGTGCTTGTGCTTGTCCACAATCCCCTCACATCTGTTTCCAGAGACGGTTGTGATGGTGTAACCTCCTATATTGATGTTTTATAGGTTCTTTCAAGCTTGAATTTTAAAAGGTTCCTTCTCTTTCTATTTAACCCGTTGTTGCGCTGCCACACATAGGTTGTTATTCTTTGCTAATATTTATCACGGTTGCCATTACACCGCCTAATCGTGCGGCTGTCACAGCTTTTTTGACTCAACATGGAGTCCCTAATGATGGGGTTGCCCTCATTTTTGTTGTAGAAGCGCACGCAGCTTACCGCTTCGAGGTCTTTTATTCTTGGGTCACCTTTCCGGCAGTGGATGGAACAGATAATTTTCTTTCACAAATATACTGCCATGGTCCTATCTCAAAATTATCAGCTTTATAGGTCTCTTGAAGTTCCGCTAATGGCTTGGCAACACCAAATATGGTTTAATGGCGCCCTTCCTCACCCAATAACGCCTGTCTGTTTAGGCCCTTTGTCAATAGCTGGGGCCACGTGGCCCGTTTTGGCTGGGTATACCCCACACCCACGTTATCTAACAACTGCAACACTTGCAGAACTTCGGGTATTACATAATTCCTTAATACGTATACATAGAGCTGTTATACAGTTCATGTCGCGCAACTTCCAGGTGGGACCACCTGGCGTTGCTGCGCAACCAGCTGGACCTGGTGGTGTAACCATCAGTCCTCTTATGGTTAATTCAGTGATGGGCAAGCGTCCACAGAATAAGGATGATTTTCCTTATTGGCTTGCAGAAAAATTTGGACAAATTGAGGCTGTTTTTCCGAATACCACTCCTGTGGAGAAACACAGGATCCTAACCATAAGTTTGCCTAAAGACTTAGTTCCCGAATTAGCTGATTGAAACACTTGGGGTAAAGTGTTTGCAGCGGTATATTCGATGTGCTTCGGCACCCCCTCCATGACAGTACTCTCTTCTGTGATAAAGCGTGTTCAGGATGAACACAGAGCCGAAGCAGCTCTGGAATTGGGGATGAGGTTGGTAGGGGTGTTCGACGTTGTTGCTGATATGATCATTGCTAATGTTAAGGGTGATGCTGTCAGCTTACAAGTGGCTAACCACTTGGAGGCTGTGGCAGATGCAGACAGGACACGCAAATTACCAAAGATTATTGCAAAGGCTTATAAAACCTTAGGCCGCACTAGTCTGGGAGTTAAGCATTTTATTCAAACGCAGACGCAATCTCAAGCTCAACAAAAAGCCCAGACTGATAAAGATGGGCGCCCCTTCTTTCCTAAAATGAACTGGAGAAATAGAAAACAGGGGCAGCAACAGCAGAAGCAAGGTTCGCGTGCAGGTTCACCAACACCTGAGTCTTCTGAGCGTACTTATGACTTGCGCGACCGCGCAAAAATTAAGACTCCTGATGGATTTCAGGTCCCTGATGAGCGCTCTCCTCGTTCTTTACAGGACTCGTCGGACTCTCAAGTCGGTGGAGGGGAGCACCAGGATCGTGGCAAAGGTCCAACTAAACAACAGGGACGAGATCTACCACGACAGTTTGACGTTAAAGCCAAAAAGGAGGAATTGCCTCGTTTTTGACCCCTGTATCAGAAGAAAAAAGTTGCTGCTTTAACAGCAAAGAATGCCTCAGACGGTGAGAACGCGACTCCTAGACTGGACATGGGCAGTGACTCTGCTCGACAGCGCAGCGGAGGTTACCATAGTGCGGGAGGCACTGCGTCCCTGTCTGGAGGCGACAGCAACTGATACATTCATTAGAGTAGAAACAGCAGATACTCGGGTTGCCCCCCAGATAGACTCTATGAGATTATCATCCAAATTGAAGGTGATATACAGCGTCCAATCAAAGCGGTTTTCTGGGAAAATCTCACCTCCTCATACGACATTTTGTTGGTGGAGGCAGATTGGCCTCCACCCTTTGTGCTAGCCGCTTCTAGAGGGGAGGACGTGATACTTCTGAGTTTTTTGCGTTACGTCCCTGAGGAACATACAAAGGCTTACGCAACTGAGTGGGCTTTTGCCCTTGCCCCAGCGGTGTACCGTAATCAGGTGGGCTGGAATATTGATTCACCGGCACATGAAATACCATCACGGTCTATGCCACAACCACAACCACAATATCCAATCAGACGTGAGGCTAAGGCTCACGTTTGTGACATTCTAACTCAGTTGGAATATCAAGGAGTGATTGAATACTGTGTATCTCCGATGAATAATCCCCTTTTTCTGGTATCAAAATCTGACGGTTCATATCGCATTGTGTTGGATTATCAAAATTTGAATAGTCATTGTCGCACTTTTGCGGTGCAAAATACACACAGCTCTGCCCTGGTGAACAACCTGGTTCGTAAAAAATACAAAACTACCCTGGACATATCCAATGGTTTCTACAGTCATAATCTGGCTCCTGAGAGCCATGACTTGACAGCATTCACCGCCGTCGGAAATCAGAAAATATTTACGCGCTTGCCTATGGGGTATAAGAATAACCCCGGGGCTTTTGTTGCGTGTGTTGTGTCTTCATTGCACGACATAGATCCAGATGCGTTCTCGTACGTTGATGATATTAATCAGACGGACGATGAGCTAATGCCACATTTTGACCGAGTCGACCGCATAATTTTATTGTTTGCCGACTACAGCTACAAGTTCAATTTTGCAAAAACACACATCGCTCATTATGCGGTGCTCTTTTTGGGCTATGATCTCAATAATGAGGGTCGGGGGTTAGCCACCCACTTTCTGGAGAAGTGTGCACAATTGCAACCTCCCTCTACGCTGAAGAAACTTCAGTCTTTGCTGGGATTTTTTAATTTCGGGAGGACATACATTCCCGATTATGCCCAGCATATCAAACCACTTTATGTGTTGATACAACCAACATATTCTTCTGCCAGCTGGCTTCCGGAACATACCACTATCCTACAATCTTTGCAATCTGATATGCTTGCAACTAACTACTTATTGACGTGTGATAACACCACGAACCTGGTGATACATATAGTGCCAGGGAAGGTGGGTTTCACTTACTTGACGTTCAATGAGGGGGACACAGTACCTATTGCATACAAGTCACATTTGTACACTGTGGCTGAAATGCGTTTTTCGAATGTTGAAAAAAGTTTGACAGCGGTCCAAATGGTGATTCTGAAAGAACGCTCACTGGCGCAAGGTAAACGCATTCTTAAGGTCACGCCTTTCCCTGCCTTAGAAGAAGTGACTAAGGCAAGTGTACCCAACTCTAAGGCACTACATCCCCGTTGGATACAATGGGATACTTCTTTGACATCATCTGATGTCACGTTTATCTTTGACCCTGCACTTCAGACACAGGAGTTTTTACAGTATGAACACGTTCATCCTCCTCCGTTGTCGTTGCTTCCTGTGGATGAGTAGAAATGTATCATTTATACCGATGGCTCGGCTCAACCGGCCACCGGCTCCAAACACGCTTATTCAGCGGCTTGCGCTATTGTGGCTGCTTCGATTGTCAATGGAGAGTTTAAGTCTTCCATAGTGCTTACTCAGTAGGCCTGGGCAGTGAACTTCGCTCCGTTCGCGGAGTTTGCGGAGTTTTCTGCACTCCGCGGAGCTCGCGGAGTGCAGGAAACTCTGCTTCGGGATGTGCAGTCGTGTTTTTTCCCCGCTCGCGATTGCGAATGGTAAATTTGCGATCGCGAACTGTAAGTTCATGAGCGTGAGCTGCGGCTCGGGTAGAATTTCTACCCGAGCGGCAGGAATACCAGCACAAACTGCAGTTCGCACTGCACTCTGCCACTCGCGGAACTTCGCAGAGTTTTTTTGTAACTTCGCGGAGTTCCGCATAGCAAAACTCCGCGAACTACACCCAGGCCTGATACTCAGGCACTTGTGGACTGTACAGCATAATTGGCGGAGCTGCGTGCTCTTGTTCTTGCCCTTGAGTTTGCCGATCCTAATGTGGATACTCCTATTGTATGCGATTCTTACTACTGTGTTCAATGTTTTAATGACAACTCATTCTTTTGCTCTCAAAATGACTATCGAGACTCTAAAGGCAGCACAATTAAGCACAAAACGCTTTGGGTTTGAGTGGCAGACTTTAAACAATGTCTGCCCCTCACACATGTTATCCATACTCTTGGCCATCAACGTGTGGGAGCACATGCTCTTGGTAATTCTTTGGCTGACGAAGCAGCCAAGTCTGCAGTAGCCACGTGTTCCGTAGCAGCAGTTACAAGATCCACGACTAAAATAGATAATGATATTCTGGCAGCGGTAGCTGCTACGAAGGAGGGAACTGCTTATCCTCAGGGTTTCCCTTCGAAATACTCTTGTCATATATCTCCCGAACAAGTTCCTTATGCTACTAAGATTCCATCTGTTGGGGATCGGCTGATTCCCAACATGGACCGCGGACTTTCTTTGATCATAGCCGCACACGAGGCTTCTGCACATGCCGGGGTGTCTGCGACAGTCTCAATTTTACGGCAACGTTATTGGTGGCGTGGTTTATATAAACAAACCCGTAATTATGTGCTTTCTTGTGACATTTGTCAACAAATTAAACCGTCTACGGTCACATGTCCACCACAAACACAGCTAAGTATTTCTAATCGACCATTTGGCTGTGTATATCTTGACCACTGCGGTCCTTTTCCTTCTGATACTGCGTATAAATATATTTTTGTTGCAGTTGATTTGTGCACTAAATTCCTTTGGGTTTGGCCACAATGCAGTGCTGACGCTCGAAAGTTCATCAGGGATTTGCGCAGTCGCGGTCGGTGGAGGAGTGCCGGCCGGGCGGTGACGTGGGGCGGGGGAGGGGCAGGGTGGGGGGTAGCAAAGTATGGATTACGGACCTATACAGGTAAGTAAACATTTAAATCAATAAAACGAATTTCGTTGCGCGCACTGCATCGCATTTGGCGATGCAGTGCGCGCAACGAAATTCGTTTCATTGATTTAAATGTTTACTTACCTGTATAGGTCCGTAATCCATACTTTGCTACCCCCCACCCTGCCCCTCCCCCGCCCCACGTCACCGCCCGGCCGGCACTCCTCCACCGACCGCGACTGGATTTGCGTGTCTTTGTCGGGATGTTTGCCTGTGCCACCTTCCATTCAGACCAAGGTCCGGCGTTCGCCTCTAAGGCGTACAAGGATGCGATGAAGTCGATGGGGGTGCTGGTGCAGTTTTCGTCTCCATACAGGCCTGAGGGCAAATCTATTGTGGAGCGAATGAACCACGACTTAAAGCAATCTTTGACAGCTAGAGTCTTAGGTAGTGGCAGGAACTGGCTAGCCCATTTGTATGGGGTTCAACGTGCACTTAATAATCTCCCTAGAAGATCTCTGCATGGGCGGACCCCCTACGAATTGCTCTTTGGCATTAAAATGTTTGTGCCAGACCTTGATGGTCTAGATGTTGTGGCGGCGGCGGCTGCAACCTTTGATGTAGATAATCATTCTGCTATGTTACAGGACCTACAAAAGACCTGTGACAGCTACGCAAATGAACATTTACCCTCTTCCAATGACACATCGATGCTGATTCCGGTCACTGGCTGGCTTCCTAAGATTGGAGATTTGGTACGAGAAAAGCTGGAGAACAAGAAAGAATTTGGTCCCTCTTATCGTGCACCAGTCCCGGTTCTTGGATTGAAGGGTACTCGTACAGTGATACTACCACCTTTACCTGGTCGCAAAGACAACAGATATATTTCAGTGGACAGTGTCAAATTACACCGTCTGGCCGATTCTGAATAGTGTAACTCCTGCTGTTTCAGGCTGACGCTATCTCAATGAACCCGGTGCATTCGGCCACTTCACATCATCCTCGTATTGAAGGGGGTGAAAAGGAAACAATTATTGACCTTTTACCAATCACCACACCTCTCTGTTCCACTGCAGAGGTCGAGTATACTTATCCTGCGGAGGAGTCACACACTGAAGTGCCGACCAGTCCACGTCAACACCAAACTGATGTCTCCCATCAGCCTTTGATGAATATGAGTGCAAGCGGTTATTTTGGGGACTGTCCGAGCTTCACCTGTGACTCGTCCTCCTCGTCTTCTGTGTTGACACTTACACCGACAAAAATACGTATTTTCATCTCTTGGGTTAAAAAGACTTACTTGGTCCCACCCTGGACCTACATCTGGCTGGTCCTCATCCTGATTTTCCTCTTCATGTCAGTAGGATTTGTGACTGTCTTTTTCTTACTCATCAATGGTCATTACCTGCCAGAACGCTCTGCTGTGAAATTGGTCGATGGAATTCTGGGCCCTCATACATCGTCCCATATAATGAAACGTGATCAAGCCCTCGTGAACGTTTCGGCTTTCCCAGTTGCAGATGGCATCATTTGGGATAAAGTAGCATTCAAAATCCATGGTCCGACGGAAGTCCTCAACGTACCATACGTGTTTCGCGTTTCTTTAGGAGACGTGGTGACACATGACATACATTCTGATGATTGGGATGTACAAGCAGTACATTCATTGTTTTCAGATGTAAAGTATTATGCTGCTTTTGATGCTGAAGATTTGTACTTGAATTCGGCTAATTACACTGATTTATTCTGTTATCAACATTATGGACATCATTACTTACACAAAACAAACATGTTACGTCCTGTTTTTAATTACACGCAGTGGGAACATTGCCCAACTCCTTTACAGGGGAGTTCTAAAACACTTAGGGATAAGTTTACCTATTTCACGGATTATGACATGTCCAATCCTGAGTCCTATTTCTTTAAACTACAGTTTTAGTCGTAATCTAAGTTTATCCTGACCCACACTAAATTGATCTATTCCAATTCCTTTAGATCTGAATTGGCCTCGCAGGGTTATGATTAACCCTGGGCGGTGAACTCCGCTCCGCTCGCGGAGTTTGCGGAGTTTCCTGCACTCCGCGTTACGCGGAGATCGCGGAGTTCCGAAAAACTCCGCTTCGCGTTGCGTAGCGGAGTTTTTTTCCTCGCTCGCATTCGTCAACGTCAAGTTGGTGACCGCGAGCGTGGAAAATCAACCTCCCGGCGAGATTTTTCCTCGTTCGCGATCGTCAACATCAAGTTGGCGAGCGCGAGCGTGGAAAATCAACATCCCGGCGAGATTTCTCAACGCGGGGGGGTCAGGTTTCTAATTGCGAGTGGTCACGTATGCTTGCGACAGCTCGTGTTGAGAAACTGCCCGTTCGCGTTCAGAAAGCTGCCGCTCAAGTAAAAATCTACTCGAGCGGCAGAAAAGGAAAGCAGGGACCCCTTGCACTGTGCAAGGTGCCGTTCGCAATGATTGCACAGTGCGGACAAGCATCCGGCACTGTGCAATCACCGCGAACGGCATTTTTGTATTGTACTCCGCCGCTCACGTAGTTCCACGTAGTGCGGCTGAGTTGTTTTTGCACTTCGCGTAGTGCAGCGTAGTGCAACTCCGCAAACTCCGCCCAGGGTTAGTTATGATCATTGGAGTGCTACCATTGATTTAAAAACAGTTTGGGGCACTAAGGTTTGGCAAGTTCAGGGAACTGATGCTTTACATCGTGCCTGCCTCATACCTGCACAAATGTTATTTTTAAATGATACGGTATATCAAACTACTTGCATGGGCCCAGCAACTGCAAAAAATGTAAATAGTCCGTCCACTCCTTCTTTGGATGAATACGATAATTGGCGTACACACACAAATTATTCAATCGATGTTTTGCAAACTCTCATTTGAAATGGTACTTTCAATGTTTCTAATGTTGACCCTAGCGGGTGGTTTCTGTGGCAAACCAGTTCAAATTCATGCCAGCTCCATTTTTATAATATAACACCAGGTTTCACACAGGCTAGACCAGATCCACGTTTTTCGCACTCACATTCAGTCATAACATATTCGGTGGGTAAACTGTGCCAACGATGGTTGGAACACTCTACGTTGTCCTCAGTTAAACAACACTTGTCTCGCTTGTCGAGTGACATCAATTTGGCTGATTTTCTTCTGTGTCCTAGGACCCCGAGGACGAAAAGATTTTTCTATTCTGCATACAATGAAATATGGAAATTATCGCAGATGGAGGCAGCATTTCGTCTGCGACAAATTAACAAAGCTAATTTGGAAAAAGTGCTTGCTGTGGTGGACAATAGCATTAACACACTGTCTTCACGAATTTATACCTTGGATAATATTGTTTCATCTGTTATTGATATTGTTCAGACTGATGTATCTGTGTTATATCATGGTCAGAATCAATTACGATCAGTAATGCAGTTTGCATGGACACTACAAACACTAAAAATGGGTAAAGTACCGTGGGATTATTTGAATGCTTCCGCTTTGTTTTTTCCCTTTAATTTAACTGATAAACAACGGTTTATGTCCATGAAAGATGCTACATACACGTTATTACACATTGAACAGTTAGAACATTTGCCGTTCTCTGTGGCAGAGACGGATTCGGCTGTGTGGTTAATACACGGCGTTATCTCTCTCCCTTTCTCGCTGTTTCAATTTAAATCTTGCATGAAACATTTCCTGATTGACCTTTGAACCCCTGGGGAGTGCGTTTCTATATGAATTATGGTCCCTACCTTTCACTTATAGATGTCATCATGACGATAAGGAAGTTTTCCTAACAGGGGAGGACTGCGATTCCACAGTGGGACACTCCCTAGTTTGTAAACATGTTAAATTGCACAGCGCTTGTAATGTGTCCGCACCTAATCTTGCTTGCTTTTTGAAAGGAAGTCCAGTCCCAGCGATAATTCCCGCTTTTACATTGCTTACTAACGTCAGTTATCTTATTTTAAATAACCACGACTGCTGTGGTTTACAGGCAGGAATCCCGTATATAGTAACAGTTTCACAACGTGTTACTTGTTGTAGCGATGTGCTTTTTCTGCCCCCGCATGGGAAAGTAGATATTTCCATTTGGCCTTCCATTCCGACTTTGAAAACAGATTTCAACAAATTAAGCAGGCTCAAAGCGATATTGTTTCAACAAGAAGTGGTTCTCACTTCAGCTCGAGAGACCTTCGAATTACAGGTGGCTAGAACTTCGAGTGAGATTCAGTCACTTCTGAACACGAATCTCCCACTACATTTTGGGGTGTTGATACATCAAATATTTAATGCGTCTGACACCGAAGGCCTTGCTCATTTTTTTAAACTGGTGGGATCCGGCCTTGTGACTTCTTTTCAGACAATATTTGGTGTAATACCGGCCTTTATTCATTCTATTTTTTCCAGCATCTTCGGGGGATTCCCTTTATTAATGGAGCTAGCTGGTGGAATCCTGCTTCTTCTGCTCCTGCTGCGCAATGGCTGCTCATCTTGTGGTAATGCACAGACCAGGCCAATTGCAACTGTACCATGATCGAATGCAACATGTTTTTGGATGCTTGCCATTCGCTACTCTTAGCGTGAGTTATGGATTAACTTTTCGCTTTGCCTACTTTACTTGCGTGCAACCTGTATTCTACTGTCAACGGTGCCCCTTCTATTGGGCTATGGATTTATGCCTCTCCAATACGTCATCTCCTGTCCTGGATTTTAACCTGTTGGTGGGTCCCTTAGAGGCCCATGACCAGGCTTGTTCTGGAAATGGCCGAATGGCGCATGCTGCTGCACTTGGAGTCTTGGCTGAATGGGATATCTGTGCAGCTGCACAGAACCTATTACAACGGAGCGTCATTGAATATCATGCAAGTTGCCCGGATATGCTCTTGGAAGCATCGGATTTCAAGGAGCATGTTTGTTCCTTCGGCCTACTTGATTGGATGGCATCCCTCTTTGCTGCTAACGATAGGGATGACCTTTTGGAACGCATTGCATTGACAGGATCACGTGCTTTCATGGATACACCACCTCCATGTTAGATACATTTTTCGTGGAACGATACATTTTTAACAACATAAAAATTATATATATATCATGTGAACAAGACCTCTGGTAGGTCGAAACGCGTCGTGGCGGTGGTGCGGGGCATCTACAATAAAATATTTCACCTAGCACCAAGTAAAGGGTCCGGTTTCGTCTTTTCCCTGCGGATTGGATGTTGTTGGTGAACTCCATTCGATATATATATATATATTCACTGGAAAAAACCATAGGTTTTAGGGACAGATATAGTTAGTTGGACATTTCACTCATACAAAACCAGTGAAATTCCCCCGTTATAGTTAGTTCAGCTAACTATAACTCGCGCCCCCGCAATGCACTGCTGATGACGTCACATATTACATCACTCATGACATGGTCAGTGACATCACTGATGACATCAATGATAGTTTCTAACTATGCCTACAGAGGTAGGACATGTGAAGAAAGAAGAAAAAACGCACAGAAAGAAGCAAAAGAAATGCAGAAAGAAGCAACAGAAGTCCACAAAGACGAAGAAAAGAGCAGGAAGAAGCAAGACATGTGCAGAAAGAACCAACAGAGGAGCAGAAAGAGGCCTTGTTGCAAAATCATCCTGTGCCCACAACTTTTTCAGACGGGTACTGGTAGTAACTGACTCGGACTAACCAGGCCTAGAGCCAGTGCTATGCTAAAAGACACTTAGAATACAGTGAAAACACCTACATACACTAGGGAACACTATGCGTTGGGGTACCCCTGTGATTAGCATGACCTCCTCTGTAAGGCCCTAGTACATAAAAGGGCAGGGGGATTAAAACTTCCTCTTTAAACGTCACAGACCCCCAAATTTGAATAATTAGAGCCCCGGGGAGGTGGCGGTCCCCGGGGCGTGTGGGGGGCTTGAGCCCCCCCACACAGGTATTATTAAAAAAATAAGAGCCCCGGGGGATGGCGGTCCCCGGGGCAGCAGGGGGGCCGGTTGCCCCCCGCAAATTTAATAATGAAAGCCCTGGGAGGTGGCGGTCCCCGGGGCTGCGGGGGGGCCGTGTGCCACCCCCGCAAATATTTGTGCAAAGCCCCAGGGGGTGGCAGTCCCCAGGGCAGTGTGGGGGGATTGGGGCCCCCCACACATTTTTTTACATGCCCCCGGGACTTGGCCCACCCGGGGGCTAATTAATAACAAAGCGCGGAAGCCCGCGCTTCGTTTTTTTTATTTTCGCGGCCGGATCCGCGGATCCTCCGCGCATCTTGGCGCTTTTATAAAAAAAAATGCTTTTTTGGGCCTTGGGGGTCCTTGTGGGACCCCCTGAGCAGGCCTAGGGGGTCAGGGTGTTTCTACCCTGCCCCCTTTTCTTGTTTTACGCAACTGTTTTTCTGTTTTTTCTGTTTTCTTGTGACTCGGTTCTACCGAGTCACAAGATGGCTGCCAACACTTCCTGGTTTGGAGTGTTGACAGCCAATTAGAATAAAGCTCGTGGTCGGGAGGGTCCGCGGATCCTCCATGCCTCTAAATATCGAAACTTTTATTTTTGATTTTCTCAGCAACTACTGAACGGATTTACACCATTTTTAAAAAGGTCGCTTTCTACCTTTTTGCCAAATTTGGGGTAACTCCGTTCAGTAGTTTCGGCGGTAGCCTTGCATAAAGTTTCCTATGGGAAATTGGTTTTTTGACTCGTATTTTTTTAATTTCTCTAGAATTACTGAACGGATTTACACCATTTAAAAAAAAGGGCGCTTTCTGAACCAAGCACTACCTTTTTGCCAAATTTGGTGTAATTCCGTTCAACAGTTCGGGCTGTAGCCGTGGCTAAAGTTTCCTATGGGAATTAACATGGAGAAAACACGTTTTGGGACCCCCCCTTTTTCTCGGCCCCCGCTTGCCGAATCACCCCGAAACTTTCAAGATAGGAGCGGACTGGAGCAGGCCATAAGTTTTGAAAATTTTGCGAAGATTCGTCAACCGGCGTCAAAGTTATTGGGAAAAGAATGTTACGAATTTCCTATGGATACTAGGTCCTAACTATAACTATCTACTGGCGACCGCCAGTAGATAATATATATATATATATTTATTTATTTTTGAAATTTTTTCCAATCTGGTTTTTCCATGCGTTTTTGAACTCTGCTTTCCCTTGAAATCTGTTTTGGTCCTTTGCCTATATACTATGACCTTACCGAGGGGAGGGTGTTATATGGCCGTTTGGGTCATTGTCGACATTGCTAAATTGGCATGAGCACGGCTGCCATGATGCTGCTTTTGCGCACGTTACTACATGACTTTGTTTTGCTAGACTCTGTTTGTGCCTTTCACATGAGAACTGTCTGCTTTCTGCGTTCTCTGCCTGCTCTTGGAGTTTAGTCTGAACACGATGTGCAAGGTCGATAAACAATGCCCCTTGTTATTCTGTTCTGGTCAGTCCCTAGTATTTAGACAAAACATGCTAACACAGCTGCGCTACTGAAAGCTCGTGCTTTGATATTATGGGGATGCATGTTGTTCTGACACACACTTGGAGAGGGTTCTTTCCAGGGAGAAGAGCTATGTGGTTCCTATGATGTAAAGCTTCCATCTAGGCACTAAGGTAGGGGGTCTGCTGACAAAGCCCAGAGATCTTCTATTATATAGTAAACATCACTTTACCAAGGAGAGGGTGGTCAGGCCATATAGTGCTTTTTCCACTGTCTATATATAATGACATCCCCCTTTATATTCTATGGAATTGTAACAATGCTAATTGTTCTAAGTTTATGCATTTCGCTGCTGGTAGTGGCTCGTACACTGCATTATAGAGCATGATAGTTAAAATAAACAGTGACTCTGACCATTCTTATTGTGGACAAGTACGAGTGAGCGAGCTAAAGGGTATGTCTTGCTACCATGATTCCTGAGAGAGTCGGGAGTGTTGCGTTCTGGGTTGTCAAATCATTTGTAGCTTCGTGATTTTTGGAGGAGAACGAATGAGACACTTCAGCTAGTCGGTTTTGGGATTTTGGGTACTAAGGTGGTAGGTTGGTACACCCCTAAACACTGAGGTCTTGTTTACCTACGCATAGTTCTGTGTAGGTGCAGAATCCCCGCAACAGTTATTTATGAAGATTTTTATTTTAGATTGTAGCATCTCATACAATTCTTTTGGTTTGTTTGCTAGGTTTTGGGGCAATTTGAGTAACGGCGTGCTCCATTCTTAGTTGTTGGTAGCTTTGCTCTTTTTGTAATGCATCTATACATTTGTACAGTGTAGGCTGGATTCGGCCTAATGTGGATTGGAAGGCATTGTGCCATCCTTCCAATGCATTGTTTGTTTTTGCTTCCTGTGACAAGGTGCTGTCATAGACATTGGTATTTGAAATTTGGGTTGGCGTCTGTGTCCTGAGCGATGCAATCCACCAACCCAAGTGTCTTTGAAATAGTCCATTAGGGGGTGAGGTTTGTCTTAATTTTGTTGGTAGGAATGGTGGATTTTTTTTTTTTTTGCTTTTGCTCAAATTCTGTTTATTGAATCTTCCAAAAAACATTACACTAGAAATGCAATTGAAAAGAGAAAAGGGATCTCATTAGACAATTTCATAGCAGTAGTACTACACTTAAAACGTCTTGTAAGCATTCAAACCCAATTGTCCGAGTCTTCTGGAATCGAAAGAGTTCAAGTTGTACATACTGACTCCTATTACGAAGCATTATAGAGCCTGCATAGAGGCCTGTGTACCGCTTACTTTTGTTGCAGCTCTGTTACCAAAAGAAAAGTAAAAACATTTATCTCTATAAACAATAATTGTACCTACATCGTCTCATGCAATATAAGTTAATTGGGGAGCAGCTTAATTAAGCAGGGCATCAACCAGTATATGCCTTACATGTAGCGTTTAGCTATCAAGCATCCAGTAATGCATCACGGGTGACAGCAAGTTGCACAGTAATAGGTACAGTTAAAGGGTGCTGAAAGCAACTTGTCCTTTCAGGTATGGGCCAGTTCACTGTAGTATGCATGCGAGCATATACAATTGCAAACATTGAATACAGACATGCAGTGGGTCGCTGCAGGGAGCGTTTAATGCTAGAAAGGTTAGCGACATATTCTATGCAATGTCAAAGTGTAGGTGAGACAAGTCATTCAAGATCTGTAGAGTAAGGCCCAAACAGATAAAGAGCCCAAAAAGGCCTCAGTGGGGCCAAGGTAGCATCAGCTGCTGTTGTTTAATGTGTCATTTACAAGACTAAAACATGAAAACATTTAAAATAATAAAGGAGAACCGGGGGTAACCAGGAATCTATAGGATTTGAGGGAGGGAGAGTCAGTTCTGATGGAAGGGGTGTCAGGGGAAATCCTTCATCTCTATATATGTTGTTCGCTAGGAAAGGGGGCCACCATCCGCCTCTAACGTCAAGGGGTCTCGTCGGGCGGTCTCTCTAGAATATGGGAGTAGAGAGTCCTCAAAAAGCTGAAGAGCTCGCAGCCTAGGGGGAACGTAGCGGGCATGTGCAGTTTTGGAGAAATGAGTGATAAGTGGTTGCCAAGTATGTGTGAATTTGGTATCCGTATGGGCGAGGCGGGCTGTCAGGAGTTCCATTGTCATGACATGCCATAGGCGTAGGAACCAGGCAGATATTGGGGGAGAAGATGTTGTCTTCCAATGAAGGGCTATAGTTTGTTTCGCAGCCCCCAACGACTGCATGATAAGGCACCAATCAGAGTGCGTCATGGCTTTGAGTTGCGCTGGTCTCATGCCCAGTAGGGACACCAAGGGGGAGTTTGGGATAGGGAACCCCACAGTGTCTTTGATGTGGCTTAGAACCTCTTTCCAGAACACCGTCACAAGTGGGCACGTCCACCAGATATGGATAAAGTCCCCTGTTGCAGATTGGCACCTCCGGCAGAGGGGGAAGAGGACAGGGAGGATTTTCTGTAGAAGTGAGGGGGTGTAGTACCAGCGAGTCATTAGCTTATATGCTGATTCGCGCTGAGTAGTGCTCTTATAAATTCTGGGGATGTCGCACAATAATTGTTCCCAGTTTTGCTGGGAGGGCTCCTCTTCAAAGTCCATAAGCCATTGTTTCTGGTATGTATGAAGACGGTGGGGTTGCGAGTGTTGTAGTACTTGGTAAGTGCGAGAAATCAGACTGCGTGTGCCTTCGAAGGTTCGAACTAGGACTCAAAGGCCGTGAGCGGTCTAGTGGCTTCCTGAATGTACCTGGGGGTGAGCAACCAGTGGCGAAGTTGATAATATTGAAGTCTGTTGGCCTCAGTGACATGGAAGAATTGTTTGCATTGGTCAAAACATTTAAATTTATTGCCTTCAAAGAGGTCCTGGATAACTCAGCATTCCCACTGATTCCACTTGGGAAATGCATGTGGTTGTAAGGCCGGAGGGAACAAGGGATTCCGGGCAATGGGTGTGTTAGGTGAGGGGAAGGTCGTTAGGCCTCTAGAGATTGCGATCTTGTCCCATATCTCGAGAACTGTTTTTTTGGGGGTTGCAACGTAAGCACTGCGGGGTCTGGCTTTTCCTGAGAGCCATGCCAGGTCCCACAAGGGTTTACAAGCGACTGCCCTGTCCATGTGGAATCAATGCTTTTCACTCTCCCGAACCACCCATTCAGATATGTATCGGAGATGGGCCGCCCAGTAGTATTCTAAGAGATTAGGACACGTGAGGCCTCCGTGGTCCCGGGGCATCATAAGCACTTTGTTCGAGAAGCGCGTATGACCTTTACCCCCAAATAAAGGAAGTTAGGTCACGCTGCAGACTTTGGATATCTATCTGCGGGATCGGGGTAGGCAAGTTTTGGAAGAGGTAGAGTATCTTAGGGAGAAGTGTCATTTTTACCGCATTGAGACGACCCAACCAGGAAATAGGGAGTTTTTTCCACCGTCGTAATTCTCGAATTTCTCTACGACAGACTGGCCAGTTGGCCTAGGTCCAGGTGGAGAGGGACGGGGTCAAGTTGAGGCCCAGATAGCAAATTGATTGGTCTGCCCAATGTATGGGGGTAAGGTGTTGCAGTCTCTGTAGGTCCGGAGTAGAAATAGTGAGATTTAGTGCGTGAGATTTAGACATGTTGATCTTAAAACCTGAGGCTATTTCAAAGGAGTGGAGAAGCGGGATAAGGCTGGAATAGACGTAGCCAGAGCTGTAATTGAGAGTATTAGATCGTCTGCAAACAGGGACACTTTATGATCATGGCCCCCAAAGGGTATGCCCATTATGTCTGGCGATTGGCGAATGGCAATAGCTAGGGGTTCCACTGCTAAGGCAAACAAGAGACAGGAGAGTGGGCAGCCCTGCCTGGTTCCCCTGTGAGTCAAGTTCGGGGGCGTAAGTTTGCCATTAATTCGGAAAAGCGCTACAGGAGAAGTATAGGGGGACATTAGCTTAGAGATCATTGTTGGTCCTAGGCCTATTTTATGGAGTACTGCACGAAGAAACTGCTAGTCAACGAGATCGAAGGCCTTCTCTGTGTCGAGGGATAGCAGACAGGCCGGGAAGTCTCGCTTTTGGACCTTTTCAATAAGATGAGCAATTCGCCGAACATAGTCAGCTCCCTGGAGGTGGCGGATGAACCCCACCTGGTCGGTGTCGATCAGTCCTGGGAGGTAAGGCTCAAGGCGGTTCGCTGGTATCTTAGTGTATATTTTGGCGTCAGTGTTGAGTAGCGTGATAGGCCGGTAGGAGGTGCATAAAGAAGGGTCTTTTCCCGGTTTTGGTATAAGCACTACTTCAGCTTCTGACATCGTGGGGGTAAGTCCCGTGGTGTCAGAGAATGTATTAAAAGGTGAAGCAGGTGGTCCTGGAGTTGAGGGAGGAAGGCACGGTAAAAGGCAACTGGGAGGCCATCTGGTCCAGAGTTTTATTCAGTGGGAGTTGTTTCAATGCTCTATAAATTTTGTCTAAAGTAATTGGGTCGTCCAGCAGTTTTGCATGCTAAGGGTCCAGAGGGTCTCAGGGGCATGCATAGAGAAAAGAGGAAGTCTCGTCAGGCGAATGGGGGCCTGCAGTGTAGAGCTCAGTGTAGAATGCAGCAAAGACCTGACCTTTGTCCCGTTTAGATGTGGCCCAGGTATTGTCCACGCGTTTGATCTTGCCCGGACGCGACGTGCTAATATAGCCCCTACCTTGTCTCCCCCCTCAAAGAATCTTTGCTTAAGTGACATAAGAGTACGTTCTGCTTTATTAGTGCAAAGTAGTCTCAATTGACCCCGGAGCATGGAAAGACGCTTCTTGAGTGTCATCGAAGGTGTGACGTGATCCTTGCGTTCTAAGGTCTTAATGTCATTGGTTAAGCTGTGTTCGACCAGGCGGGCTTCTCGGGAGCGGGCGATGGCTTTAGGAGAGATAACACCTTGGATGGTTGTTTCAAAAGCATCCCACCTTATGGCTGCGGGCGGTTCTGGGGGTGCGTTCGCCTCGAAGTAAGCCGAGATCTCCCGACTGACTTCTGCCAAGTCTACTTGATCCCGTAAGACGTGGGGAGGGAGGCGCCATCTACCGGGGGCATCATATTGTCTACCTGGGACTCGGAAGGTCACCACCACATGGGCGTGGTCCGATATGGATACGTATGAGATCTCTGCAGAGTCTAGGGATTTAATCAGAGAGTGTGAGAGGAAGCAATAGTCAATTCTTGAGTAAGAACGGTGAACATGAGAGAAGAAGGCATAATTGCTCACGCCTGGGGAGTGATATCTCCAGGCATCTGTCAGACCGACCTCTGTAAGGTCCCTCTTCAAGGCAGCTGACATCGCCCCCGTGGTCTGATATGAGGCGGCACTACGATCTAGTGTGGGGTCCCAAACCATATTGAAGTCACCCCCAAGAATCACAGCGCCCATTGGAGAGTGTAGGTGATCTTTCAAGAAGGATCTGAGAAAGGCATCTTGTGCCTGATTGTGTGCATAGATGTTGATAAGAGTCAAAGGCTGCACGGCCACTTGTATTTGGAGTTTCGCATATCATTCCTCAGTGTCCCGTGTCACTCGAGGAGTCGTCCCTCCCAATCTGGATCTAATTAGTATGGCAATCCCCGCTGTTTTGGAAGCGGCAGATGCCCAGTATTGGTGAGGATACTTCGGGTGAGCCATGACCTGGATAGCTGCAGAAAGTAAATGTGTTTCCTGGAGGAAGATAATGTCAGGGTCTTAGAGGAGTAGGTATCTCCAAATGTGTTGTCTTTTATTAGGAGAGCTGAGGCCCTTGACATTGAGAGTAGGAAGTTTAATTGACAGGTTTGTGGTCATAGTGTCACGGGGAGTGTCCAGAGGAATTGTAGCAATCATGGGTGGGAGATTGGTACTCTCTTAGGGAGTGGTGGGCATTCCCAGAGGAGGGATCGTGCATGATGAGGTGTGAGAGGATCGTAGTGTCGGGCTTGCCCTGCCCCCAGTGTAGGAAGGGAAAAACAGGTGGGAAAATAACAGGTAATGGCCAACAGGGCCTGTAGGATGTACTGCCATTTCTGGAATGGCTCGAAAGTCGAGACTGAGGCCATTCCGAGGGTGTCACTCCTCCAATAGGCACTACTTGTGTGGGGGGCGAAGTAAGAGCTAGTTTGGATGGCACGGGCTCCGTGCTCAGTGACCAGGGTTAGAATGGCTGCTGGGAATGCCGAGCCATTGGCTGCCAGAGAGAGGGACTAGTGGGGTAGTCAACAGAGGCAGGTGGGTGGCCTCTGCGGCCCTCTGTGGTCCTGTGGGGATGTAAAGGAGTATACCAGCTGGCAGAGAGACTGTGTAATGTTGAGGCTCAGGCTATTGAGGGAGAGCAAGGATTGCTTCTGAGAATAGTGAGCTAGGGGAGGCATTCAGAGTCATTTACGCAGGTGGAAACCTTGTTAGTTGGAGTACAGTAGTTAGAAAAAGGATCGTAAAAGTTCGCTCAGCAGAGGACCTTCGTGAATAGTTCAGGGTGTAGCTGGTATATTGGTGTGAGTGTGGCTGTCCAAGGCCTCCGAGTTGTGAGTCGGTGAGTGAGGAGCGCTCATGGTGCGGACGCGATTGATGATATCCTGCTTTGTTTGAAGGGAGGTCTGCTCCTTGGCGTGTGTGACCTGCGTTTGGGGGCCAGGGCGGTGGACCATTCAGGCTGCATTGCTCCCCTGCGGAGGGACCCCGGTGGAGAAGGGTCTTTGTCGTTCGAGTCTGTTGAAACTTGAAGGAGCCGTTTCGCTTCATTTCAGTGAGCGGAGAGCTTGGTGCTTGCCTTCCCATGAGAAAATCAATGCGAAGGGGTGGCCCCATTGATATTTGATTTGAAGATCCCATAGTATGTCTGTAATAGGCTTCAATTCTTTATGGCAACGGAGAGTGACCAGGGCAATGTCCTGAAAGACTTGAATGGAATGGCCTTTGTACGTCAAATTTGTTTCTCTCTGTATCTTCTGAAGAATGGTTTATTTTTCTACAAAGAAATGTACACAGGTGAGGGTGTCTGGGACAAAGCCCGAGCAATCTCTAGGGCTAGCAACTCGGCGCACTCTATCAAGGCCCATCAGAGAAGCATCATCGTCTGCTCTGATTGTGATCCAGCGCAATATTAGCCAACAGCATTCATACACCATATACTCACTTGGGCCCATACATTCACACTACACTAATACTTACGCTGGGTGTCAGATGTACTCTTTTATCAAAATTCCCTGCTACCAATTACCTTCTGATTGAAGAGTAATAACTTACCAATGGATCCTTTGCTAATTTAGGAAATTTAAAATGAGTGACATTCACTATAATACATAATCCTGAAATAATCACTGAGTCAGGAAGTTTTAAAATGTTTATCTAAAGTTTTAGCAGAGTAAAATACAGAAAACACGGTACTTGATCAAAATACCCAAGAGAAAGCATAGGAACGAATTCTCTAATAAATGACAGTGTTTAAAAAAATAAGAGAGAATAGAGACAGCAGCGCAACTAAAGGTTGCAGTATAGTTACCAAAATACGAGAACCAAGCCCCTTAGCCAAGGAGTTGGAAAAGATAGGACCCAAGAAGGATGAAGAGCAAAGACCTCCTTCAGGATCAGGACAGGACTGGTGACCTCTCTATAACGACGCCTGCGCCGTTCCCCTCTCTGGCACTCGACTTCTCCTCGATTCTCCCGTCTAATGGACTCCGCCGCCCCCTCCTCAGGACCTCTTCCGGATAAGGATTCAGTCAGCAACCGATCAGCATGGCAGCCTGGAGCTCTTCTGTATGTTCTCTCTTCTGTGGAATCTAGCTCTGACTAATTAACTAATGCTATATTCTATTATACCCTTCTACGCCCATGTACCTCCCCTTAATGTTGCTAAAATATGGGACCACTACTTCTGATTGGGCAGGGACAGGGGGTGGATTCTCGTACCATGTCAATTTTGGCCTAAATTGTGAAGCCTATTGTATTTAACTTCCCGCCCCTTCAAATTAATACATTCACTTTATTTCCCACCCGTTCTCACGACAAATGTTATACATTTTACAGGAGAAGAGTAACATTTTATCCGCCGGAAACATTGGGTACATCATCTTCGGCCAATAGGTCGTGGCCTTGGGAGACGTCCAAGTTGACTTCACTTGGCAGGCAGACAGGACACATGCGCAGAACCCTCTGTCTCTCGAGTTTCAAGACACCAACCCAGGCCCAAGTTTACGAATTACTAAAAGTGCAAGAAGAAAATATTAAAATCACACATAAAATGTTTCACTGTATACCCACTTTCCCTAACTCTATTCCCATTTAATCATAATACTACCCTGCATTAGTAGCATTAAGAAAACGACAATTTAATAATGACATGAGAGCAAGCTTAAGCATGTGAAAACATTTAGCGGCCATTTTAATACACACTGCGCAGAAGCAGAAGTTTCCCACCAAGCAAGAAAGACGTCACCCCATGTGATCAGGTTGCGACATGCGCATTTAGTTTCCCGCGCTTTAGCAGCCATCTTGAGTTATGGACAAGCGTTATTCATTAGTAAAATACATAGGCAAGCGTCTATCCCTTTTGTGTTCGTGAATGCGAATGTTAGTATTGACAGTACAGGTTTAATAAATTAATACTATGAGGAGGATTGCATACAAGCAAGTTTCATTTTTGAAACCTTGCTCCATCAATCCCCTCTCTGATGGCGTTTCTGAGCCATCAAAAACACTACCCTCAATCAGATGCCAACTTCTAGCAAATCGTTTCATTCTCAATTTTACTTTTTCTATTCTTACAGTCTCCTTTTAATTTCTTGTATAAATCACTTCTCCATTCTTCTAGTTCGATCTCGTCTAGTTTTCTCTTCTTTCCTTTTCCTGTCACTTTATATGTTCCATTATTTCTACAACATCTGCACCATATTGTTATTGCTAAAATTATTATTGCTATCCCTGCTAAGGGTACTAATATTTGACCTATAAGTCCTTTTCCTACATTAGCAAACCAGGTTTCAATTGACGAGATACTATTTGTCAATCTTTCCCACACACTATCAACTTCCAGTGGTTTAAGTTCTTTCTCAAGTTTAGTTATGTTCTGAATATACGTTCCAATTTCTGCACTCTTATCTGGAATATAAGTGCAACAATGTTTTGTCCTCAATAATTTACAGACTCCTCCCTCTTTTGCCAATAGAATGTCAAGAGCAAGTCGATTTTGCATCACCATAGATCTAATTGCAACCATTTCAGCATTAATCATTAGAAAACCTCCAGCAGTATCCGTTGATAAACGATCAACCACTGTAGACAATTTACATATTTTCCTTGAGTTCAGAATTATTCCCACTGAAGGTATCAATGCACCAAATATATCACCTACAATTTCTGAAAAACTAGCTCTTTTACTACGTATTAATTCATTATTGTTTTCATTGCTTCCAGTGTTTCTTTTTACGTGGTATATCTTTGGAAAAACTATTCCAAAATAACAACTTCCATACCACCGTGCAGGAAGCCTAAAGTAAGCCTTATTCCCGCATACATAATAAATTCCAGGAAAAACTGAATCTGTTCCTCCTTTGAGTCCCCAACCTCCAAGAATTAAAAAATTGTGTTCACATTCACTGGTACCAATGAAAACATTGTTATAATCAGTCTTTAACCTATGAAGACAAATTTTCCCTTTCTTTACGAAATCCAAAGCCATAGCAGCTTGAGCTTTGCCAGGTGTGTAACTCCCTTCTTTTTCTGCCCAAAGTGGCAACTGAGTCTTATGCTCTGAAGCTTTCTTTTGAAAATCATGTCTTCTATCTTCTACTAAATTCAAAAATATCTTCTCTTCTTCTAATAAAGAACAAGTTAGATTGTGTCTATGTGCATGTGTTATGTCTATCGATTTCATTGTTAAGAAAAACTCTCCCATAAACTGTGCGTCTTGACTACTAAGCACTGGGTTCATACTCTTGCGAATCGGAACCTCAGAAAATATCACATCTAAGTTTGAATAATAATACTGTAGCCTACCTGTTCTATAAAATAAACTTGTTAATACACTACATGAGATGCCATATGTCAGTGGTAAATGATGGTATGTTAATCCTTCTGCTACTGATTCAGGTAATTTCATACAGACATAACAATTACTAACTTCCATTGTGTCTACATACTGAAACAATAACTTTGTGAAAACATTTAAACTAGTGTCGTTGTCAGCTACTTCATGATGAATTTCTGCCTCATCTTCTGCCATTAGTTCTACTCTATTACCCTTCATGTTTGCTGTTCTCCCTTTAGTTTCATTATTAATCTTCTTATCTATTATAATAAGGTAAGGAACTGCTACAATCAGGACTAACCATACTATAAGCACCAATACTAGACTACAGATGCAGATTGCACAGCATCTCCTACAACAATTTCGTTTTGGTCTCCCAGTAACTCTATCATCATGCATTTTTCGACAAGGAAGATTGCTCTTCTTATCTCTTCTTCTTTTCTTTAGAGGATTCTTTTGTTTAGTCAGGGTGGTCTTGTTTCTTCTTCGTATGTTAGTTCTGCACTTGTTCCTTCGCCACCACTGTCACTTGACTCTGAGCTTTCAAAATCTTCAAGAATAATATAAGTCCAGTCAGGACCCTTGAATTTGTTATTCACAAGTCTCAGTCTTTTACTTTTTCTTTTTCCTGACTTTTTCTCTTGCTCAGTTTGACTTGTCACTTCAGGCACTTGTTCTGGATCTTCACTTCTGGTTGTTATGTGGTATTTTACTCTTTTGATGACACTTGGCCAATGATCTCCTTTTCTTGTTTTCTTTGTTGGCACTGTTTCTCTGTTTTCGTCTTCAGCGATCTCGTTATTTTCACTTCTTAATTCTGTTTTGTTTTCTTTTGTTACTTCTTCTTTTGTTTGTTCTTTTTCAGGTCTGATTTGTTTCTCTTCAGTAGCTCCACTATGACTTTCAAAATTTTGACTTTGTTCCTTTTTTATTTATATACGTTCATTTGTATTAACCCCTTTTTCTTTAGTGAATTCTTCTTGATCTAACTGTTTCTGATCAGGGCTTATTGCACTGTGAACTTCTGCAGCCTGACCTGCTTCTTCTAGACCTGTCTGTCCCTCTTCAAAGTTTATTAAATCTTCACTATTTTTAGTCCAATTTTCTTTCCCTATCTGATTTAATTCAGGATCTTTTACTATCTTGTCTTCTTGATCCCAAACTGTTTCTTCTTCACCTATCTGATCTTCTTTAATTTCTTCCAATTTAGTTTGATTTCTCGTTCTGTGGTATACTTCAGGCACTTCTACCACTGGTATCCAATCCTGACTTGTGCTTGGTTGTTCTCCGTCAGCTTCTCTTGAACCTCTAGCCTGAGATTCCTCAGCTGGGCAACCTTCAGCTTCTTCAGTGATTGGCGTTGTCTGTAGATTCTCTTCTTCCGGTTCTGGTACTCTTTTGGTGTGGCTTACGTGATTCCAATTAGGAAATCTTGCACACTTCACTGCTGTATTGGTGGTCAATATGACTTGACAAGGTTTGCTCCAACTGGGTGATAGACACGTTTCTCTGGTGTGATTCTTCACTACCACCCAATCACCAGGATTCAGATCATGTTCTAGTTCAGGCTGCCTGGAAACTGCGTCTTCTCCAACCTGATGAGAGACAGAACGCACTAGGTCAGCCAATCCTTTGCAATAATCCAAAACCATATCATCAGATATATTCACCAGTTTGTTTGTGGGAACATGTGTTTGTCTCATTGCTCTTCCCATCATTATTTCATGGGGGCTCAATCCTGTCGTTCTGTCAGGTATGCTTCTGATTCCCATCAAGACAAGTGGCAATGCGTCTGGCCACTCTAATGATGTTGATGCACACATTTTTCCCAATCTTGACTTTATAGTGCCATTTAATTGTTCAACCACTCCAGAAGCCTCTGGGCGATATGCACAGTGCAATTTCTGTTTTATTTGAAATGCTTCACAGATTATGTGGATCACTTCACTATTAAAGTGTTTTCCTCTATCTGATTCCAAAGATACTGGAAAACCAAATCTTGGGATGAGTTCACGTAACAACAGTTTTGCAACTGTAATACTGTCATTTCTCCTAGTAGGGTAAGCCTCCACCCACTTTGAAAACAGACACACTATGACTAATACGTATTTCAGCCCTCTACATGGTGGTAACTGTATGAAGTCAAACTGGAGTCTTATAAATGGGCCTTCTGCCTTTCCAATCTTTCCAAACCCAATTATCGTTTTCCTGCCTGGATTGTGCATTTGGCAAGTTAGACATCTCTGGCAAAGACTTTCTGCAACAGCCCTGAATTTGGGATTGTACCAATTTTGTCTGAACAGTCTAATCATCGCATCTCTCCCTATATGTGTGTCTCCATGATGCATTCTAGCCATTTGTGAGAGTAAACAGTCTGGCATGACTGGTCTGCCATCTGCACTGATCCACACTTCATCATCTCCTCTTTGGGAACAACCTACTTTAATCCACAAATTCTTCTCACTTTCCTCAACCTCATCTTGTAATTTCTTTACTTCATTCCATGTTTCTGGTGGCATATACAGCATAAGTTGGCAGCTGATTCCCATTCTTTCCACCCTCTTATTTACTGACGTTTTGGTTTTGGCACAATGTTGAGCCACCAGGTCTGCATATCTGTTGCCGAACCCACCCAGTTATCTCCTGACTGGTGTGCGGCACATTTCACCACAGCCAATTCTTTTGGTGATTGTATTGCTTCTAGCAATTCCCTTACAAATTGTCCATTTTTAATAGGGGATCCTGAAGAAGTCATGAAATCCCTCTGCATCCACAATTGGCCAAAATCATGCACAACCCCGTAACCATATTGACTATCAGTAAATATAGTTACTCTCTGATTCCTCCCAATTTTGCAAGCTTTTATCAAAGCAATCAATTCAGCTACTTGTGCAGATTTTACTCCTGGTAAATAGGATGCTTCGACTATTCCAGTTAATTCACATACCACATAGGCAGCAGTTAGTTTACCATCTTCATGTCTTTGACATGAACCATCGACAAATAACTCCCTGTCTGGCTTTTTAAGAGGCTGTTCCTCAATGTATGGGCGTGGTTTTGTACATAATTCTGTAATCTGTACACAATCATGTTCATCTTCTTCGTCATCTTTATTTGTTTCATGATATGGGTCTGGCAATAGATTTGCTGGATTTATTATCGTACACCTTACCATGGTCACATTTTCAGCACCCATTATTATTCTTTCATATTTAGTCAGCCGACTAGGAGTAAGATGCTGAGTTCGGGTTCTTGTCAACAGAATCACAACTGCATGTGGAACATACACTTTTACAGGATGTCCCATCACAATTGACTCGCTTTGTTCAATGCTCAAACAAGTTGCTGCTACTGCTTTTAAGCATCCTGGCAACGCAGCTGCTACTGGGTCTAATGTAGCAGAAAAATACGCTATAGGACGTCTGTCTAGTCCATGTCTCTGAGTTAAGACAGAAAGTGCACAATTTTCTCTCTCTTGACAGAATAATGCGAATTCTCTTTTATAATCAGGCATGCCTAAGGCAGGTGCTGAACAAAGTGCGTTTCTCAATTTTACAAAAGCTTCTACACTTTCATCCTCCCACTCTACAGGGTCCTTTGCTTTCTTTTTCGTCATGTTAATTAAAGGCTTAGCTAACATGGAAAAATTTGGTATCCATTGTCGACAGTATCCTACTATTCCTAGAAACATTCTCACTTGTCTTTGGGTCACAGGCATTTGCATTCTTTTTATTAATTCTACTCTTTCAGAGGTTACTCTTCTTTTTCCCCTCTCAATTTGGTGTCCCAGATATTTAACTGCTGTCCTGCAAAACTGTAACTTTTCAGGTGAAACTTTATGCCCTTCCTCAGCCAAAAGATTTAATAAGGCTATGGAGTCAACAACACAGTCTTCTCTGGTGGTCGACGCTACTAATAAGTCGTCGATATATTGAACTAAAACTGAGCTTCCTGGCATCACTAGTTTTTCAAGGCACTTTTTCAGTATCTGATTGAAGATGGAAGGACTTTCTGTGTACCCCTGAGGAACACGATTCCACACATATACTTTATTCTCAAATTTGAATGAGAAAAGATACTGGCTGTCTGGATGCAATGGTATTGAAAAGAATGCTTGACACAAGTCAATCACTGTGAACCATCCTGCATTCCAAGGAATCTGATATAGTATTACTGCAGGATTTGGTACTATAAGACAACATGGTTCTACAATCTTATTTATTTTCCTTAGGTCTTGAACAATCCTATATTTTCCACTAGGTTTCTTTAGTCCCATGATTGGTGAATTGCATGGGCTACTCATTACTTCTTTTAGAATGTTTTGTTTTACCATTCGATTTATTTCTTCAATGACTCCTGCTTTTACTTCTGCACTCATTTTGTATTGTTTAGTATTTGGGAAAATCGCACCTTCTTTTACCGTAATTTGAACTGGATCTATTTTTGCCATAAGTCCTACTTCTTTTCCGGTGAAATCCCATACTATTGAGTTTACTGTACCTTTTAATTCTTCTGGCAACTCATCTTTTGTTATTAACGAAAACATTTCGTCTATTTCTGTACCTTGTTTTGCAACCATAATTTTATATACATGATCCTCATCTGGTGTCTGAACTGCCACACCATCCGGCGTGCAGAAAATTGTACAGTTCATTTTGCACAATAAATCCCTACCTAATAAGTTTACTGGGCTAGAATCGCACACTACAAATTGGTGCATTTCTCTGAAGTTTCCAATTTTAACTTCCATTGGTTCTGTAAGAGGTGTTCTAATTCTTTGATTAGCTACCCCTACTACTTGGATATCTTCACCAGAGAGAGGAAGGTCTGGGATGTCTGCTGATCTTATAGTAGACCTGGTAGCACCAGTGTCCAAAAGGAAAGTAATATCATTACCTTTCACATTTCCTTCAACATATGGACCAGACTGATCTACCTGTAAGGATGCGCCAAGTATGCACTCCTTCTTCCCCTCTCCTAGGCACCGTCATGAGTCGAATTTACAGTAATTGTCCTGCAAAAGAAATTGTGATGTCATATAATCATTCCTACCACTTCCTCCTGAGTATCCGATGTCTGTACCGTGTTTTGCTCTGCTTACATTACCCTGAACAGGTGGAGGTGGCAACTGACTCTGGGGATTTACACCCTGCTGTGAGTCATTCTGTGTCTGTTGATTTAAGTTTTGATTTGGGCCATTATTATTTCGAATCTTTTTACACTCGTCCTTCCAATGCCCCAATTTTCCGCATCCATGACAAGGAAATTTCTTTTTAGCTTCTTCTCTACTCATTCGTCCTCTAAATTTTCCACCATTCCCAGTATCACCACTCGTTCCCGAATCTTTTCCTGTATTTTCACTCGGATTTTCCAAATTGATTCCCTGTTTTTCAGCCATTTTCACCTGTGCCCACATTACTTTCTCCTGTAATTTCTTGTGTCTATCCTCAATATCGTCTCCACAATATTTTGCATACTTCAAAATCTCATCTATGGGCTTTCCCTGCCAACACAACATGTGTTGTTTAATCATCTGGCAAATCTCTGGCTTCAGGCCATAAACAAACCGATACACAAACTGACTCATATTCTTGTCTCCAATGTCCTCAAATCCACTATACTGTTTAAACACGTGTAATAGGCGCTCATAGTAAGAATGTACTGTTTCACTGGCTTCTTGGGTAGTTCGATCTATTTTCACCCAATCTGTTTCTTTCGGGGTATTTTCCCTTTCAGGTATGTTATTACCTGCTGATACTTTTTCATCACGTCACTTGACGGGGCACCTGTCTTTGGATCTCTGGGATACTCATCACTAGGCCAATCCACTGTGATCTTACAATCTGTCCATAAATCGGCAGGTACCACTATGTCAAACAGACCATCCAAATCCTTCAACAATACCTTTGACACCTTCACAAACCTTTCAACCTGCTTGTACCATTCAATTGGCTTTTCCCTCAGCTTTGGAAAATCATTCGTAAATGATAAAATATCCTGTCTGCTCCATGGGACATGTACATATCCTCCTCCCGCAACTTCTCGCATTGGATACATTTGATCTGCTTTTCCTGCTTCCTTCATCACATATTCAGATGCTGTTCTACTTGTTCGTGCTTCTTCCTTTTTCTTGGCCCATCTAGATCTCCATTTATCTAGACCTCCCCATTTTTGTAAAACTAACATTAATTCTCTTATTTGCAGTCTTCTTCCAGATGCATTCATATTTTCTAAATCTTTGTCTGAAATTTCTGCTCTATAGGGTTTCTGTAGTACTTTTGATCTCCCTATTTCAATTCTCATCTGTAGTGCTAGATGGGACAATTTTTCATGAAATACCCTCACATTTCTAGTGATACTTCTGCATAGGAACAATAATTCTTCTTCATCATAGGTATTCAAGCGTTCTACTCCTACATTTCCTGCTATTATTTCTTCTAATTCAACTTTTAATTTATGGATATCCAGTACTTTTGGAGGTGTGCACTGTTTAACTGACCCTTGTACCCATCTTTCTAGATCTTCAGGTGTTACTATGGTAGCACTTTTTGTTCCTGATGAAGTTACTAAACTTACATCTTTTGAACCTCCAGGTACATCTCTTATTGGAGTATTATTTACAGAACCTCGAATAGGTAAATCCATGAGTGATATGGTGGATTCACAGTCACAAAATTGATCCTCAATTATAACTGGAGCTTCAGGTTTCGGGTTACTCACAGGAGTATTCATAGGAGTCAGTACAGGTATCAATGGAGGGCAGTTTCCTTGAGTACCATATAATGGAACTACTGGACCAATTGTTACAGAATAGTCAATGAATCAGGATGTACTTTTATCTGAGTTATTTTCCGTACTAATTCTGCTCTAGTCTTTTCTAAAGCTTCCTTTTCTTTATCATGAAGTATTCTAGTCGGGGTGAATTCATGCATTACCTTTGGTACCATTGGAGTTTGTGGTGGTGCACTAGGAGGGCATCCACTTGTCCCTTCCTGATATGGTGGGGGATTTCTTAACATTTCTTCCATAAATTCGTCTTCTGAATCCTCATTTCTTATTAAATGTTTTGTCTTTTCTGTACATTTGCCTCCTGATTTTTCTCCTTCTGTGAATAATGGATACAGTCCCTCTGTAATCATTGCCCTTCTCCATTGTTTCATTTGACCCTCTCTTGACTCACGTAAATTTCTAGGGTAAAATCCTGGGTAACTCCTATTACTTCTAGATCTATCCCGCTCAAATGCCTCGGTTTCCCATTCTTCTAGGGCTTCATACTGGGTTAATCTAGGTCTGGGTTCTAAATCATTCATCCTCAATCTCAAGTTTTGAAGAATTCGTCCATTGAAAGTGCCATTTTCAGGAAATGCTAATACTCCATCATTTTTGGTATATTCTATCCAATTCTCCATCCATACACAAGTATGATAGCCTCTCTCCATCATCATAAACGATGCTGGCGTTTTAGCTGGTGGAATAATAATTCCTTCTCTAGTTTTGATTGGTTTGTCCTTTTTAAAATAATTCTTAATCTTTTGTAAAAATGACATTTTTCTCTTTTCTCCGTACATTCTATCTATTCTTCGGTGTACGAAATTATATTCTGCAAAACCTAGGAATCTCCTATCCGGACGAGTTCCTATTAAAGTCGGATCGGGTTTTAACATGCAATCCTTTCTCCACTAAGAATTTCTCTTCTAAAATCTCGACCAATCAAATGTCTGCTACCTTTTATTTCCGAGCCAATCCTTGCGCGGCCTTTTGGTGACTTTTTTCTCTGACAACCCCTCCTTTACAATCTGCTCTTTTTCTGTTCTTGCTGTTTTAACCAATCCCAGCGCGGCACCTGTGACGTCAGTACTACTCCTGACTACTGACCCCTCCTTTACAAGGGTTTTTCCACACCCGCTGTTTCAACCTACCACAGCGTGGCGTTTTGTGACGTCAGCTCCCTCTCCGACAACCGACCCTCCCTTTACAAATTTACGCAAACTTATTTTCTCTATAACTCTTAATTAAATTTCAGTAACAACATAAAACATTCGCTATCGTGCCAGTTTCCACTAATTTCGAAAAAGATAGTTTCTTCTATACTTTAGTAAAACCCTTCCGTTTACTAATACATACAGTACGAGTAAAACACTTCCGTCTACTCTTCACACAAGCTCCAGAAGTACCTGTTACTTCTTCAATGTTACCCTTACTAGGTGATATAACATCAAATTTTTATCAGCGTACCCTTTTTGCTAATACTCACACGCATAGAGTCCCTAACAAGTACTTGAAGTCCTGCTTAACTTCTCAGTACTATTTCTGCCTGACAGATAACCTCACTGAAGTATGGCTTCCACTTGCCACCCACTATTCTTTTTACCTACCCCGGGTATTCTGGACAACATATAACAAAACTCAAAAATAAGCGGATGTTAGTTCATAAAAATACAAATAAAATTCTCATTACCCAATTAACAAAGAGTAACAACAACCGTCCTCTGCTTACCAGAAAACTGATCCAGCGCAATATTAGCCAACAGCATTCATACACCATATACTCACTTGGGCCCATACATTCACACTACACTAATACTTACGCTGGGTGTCAGATGTACTCTTTTATCAAAATTCCCTGCTACCAATTACCTTCTGATTGAAGAGTAATAACTTGCCAATGGATCCTTTGCCAATTTGGGAAATTTAAAATGAGTGACATTCACTATAATACATAATCCTGAAATAATCACTGAGTCAGGAAGTTTTAAAATGTTTATCTAAAGTTTTAGCAGAGTAAAATACAGAAAACACGGTACTTGATCAAAATACCCAAGAGAAAGCATAGGAACGAATTCTCTAATAAATGACAGTGTTTAAAGAAATAAGAGAGGATAGAGACAGCAGCGCAACTAAAGGTTGCAGTATAGTTACCTAAATACGAGAACCAAGCCCCTTAGCCAAGGAGTTGGAAAAGAGAGGACCCAAGAAGGATGAAGAGCAAAGACCTCCTTCAGGATCAGGACAGGACTGGTGACCTCTCTATAACGACGCCTGCGCCGTTCCCCTCTCTGGCACTCGACTTCTCCTCGATTCTCCCGTCTAATGGACTCCGCCGCCCCCTCCTCAGGACCTCTTCCGGATAAGGATTCAGTCAGCAACCGATCAGCATGGCAGCCTGGAGCTCTTCTGTATGTTCTCTCTTCTGTGGAATCTAGCTCTGACTAATTAACTAATGCTATATTCTATTATAACCTTCTACGCCCATGTACCTCCCCTTAATGTTGCTAAAATATGGGACCACTACTTCTGATTGGGCAGGGACAGGGGGTAGATTCTCGTACCATGTCAATTTTGGCCTAAATTGTGAAGCCTATTGTATTTAACTTCCCGCCCCTTCAAATTAATACATTCACTTTATTTCCCACCCGTTCTCACGACAAATGTTATACATTTTACAGGAGAAGAGTAACATTTTATCCGCCGGAAACATTGGGTACATCATCTTCGGCCAATAGGTCGTGGCCTTGGGAGACGTCCAAGTTGACTTCACTTGGCAGGCAGACAGGACACATTCGCAGAACCCTCTGTCTCTCGAGTTTCAAGACACCAACCCAGGCCCAAGTTTACGAATTACTAAAAGTGCAAGAAGAAAATATTAAAATCACACATAAAATGTTTCACTGAATACCCACTTTCCCTAACTCTATTCCCATTTAATCATAATACTACCCTGCATTAGTAGCGTTAAGAAAACGACAATTTAATAATGACATGAGAGCAAGCTTAAGCATGTGAAAACATTTAGCGGCCATTTTAATACACACTGCGCAGAAGCAGAAGTTTCCCACCAAGCAAGAAAGACGTCACCCCATGTGATCAGGTTGCAACATGCGCATTTAGTTTCCTGCGCTTTAGCGGCCATCTTGAGTTATGGACAAGCGTTATTCATTAGTAAAACACATAGGCAAGCGTCTATCCCTTTTGTGTTCATGAATGCGAATGTTAGTATTGACAGTACAGGTTTAATAAATTAATACTATGAGGAGGATTGCATACAAGCAAGTTTCATTTTTGAAACCTTGCTCCATCAATTGTGTGTAGAAGGTCAGCGGTGAAGGCCATAATATCTTGGCCCTCCGCCCCCCCGCAGGACCCCCCTAATGCAGATAATATTTAGACGGCTTCTATTTTCTAAATCTTCTTGCTTCAGCTGCAGGCTAATATGCTGGTCCTCCAGTTCGGCCATTCTTCCCCAAACGTTTTCATGATCTTATGAGCGGGTGTCCATCGTGCGCTCGAGGTCATCCACCCGGCCTCCAATTTTGGTGACATCTTGTTGGATTTCTCGTAAGCAGGGTTTAAAGTCACTCTTGAGCGATCCGATTTCTGCCTTTTTGTAGAAAAGAGGTCATGAAAGCCTGCGTAATCGGGGCTGCCTCAATTCTTCAACCGAAGAGGAGGCATTCGGCGATTCCGAGGTAGGCTGCAGCTGGGGAGTGGATTTCAACCATAGGGATGCCACCGGGTTGTCTTTAGCTGGAGTAGGCGCGAAGTCTTTGCCCGCTTTGGGGCGCGGCATGGTGGAGGACAGCTTTTCCTGAATGTTGCGGGTTACAGGAGAAGACCCAAGAATACAGGGGAGGAGGTGCTGGCTTTGTGGCCAGAAGGCCTCTTTGGGAATGTTATGGACTGGCTGTGACAGGGTAGTTGTGGGTTGAGACCCTATCTGTGCCAGCGAGTGGTCTTGAATGTCTTAAACTGTCTGGGACCCATCCACGTCTATAGCAGTGGTAACCCCCAGAGATTCAGGGGAAGACCCGGGGGAAAGGCACCAAGTTGCAGAAGAAGTAAAAGGAGGGATGAGTAAAGTCAATGGGTGGGTTCCACAGGCGACATCCTCAGTTCGGGAGCCAGAGGGTAAAGCATAGGTATGGAGGGACCAGGTAGGTCGCTCCCCCGCCACACAGCTCCGCCTGTGTTGTCCTGCCCGCTGCTGCTGCTGGTAAGCTCGCCCCTCTGCTGTTGCCTTGGTGCCCGTTTTGCCTCTGTCCCCCTCGTGCCCCCATTTTGTGTGCCCGTTTCGCTTCTGTTTCCCCTCGTGCCCCCATTGCTTGTGTCCTTTTGCCTTCTGTCTCCCCTCGTGCCCCCATTGCTTGTGTCCTTTTGCCTTCTGTCTCCCCTCGTGCCCCCATTGCTTGTGTCCATTTTTGCTTTCTGTTTCCCCTCGTGCCCCCATTGATTGTGTCCTCTTTTGCCTTCTGTCTCCCCTCGTGCCCCCATTGATTGTGTCCATTTTTGCTTTCTGTTTCCCCTCGTGCCCCCATTGATTGTGTCCTCTTTTGCCTTCTGTCTCCCCTCGTGCCCCCATTGCTTGTGTCCATTTTTGCTTTCTGTTTCCCTCGTGCCCCCATTGATTGTGTCCTCTTTTGCCTTCTGTCTCCCCTCGTGCCCCCATTGCTTGTGTCCATTTTTGCTTTCTGTTTCCCCTCGTGCCCCCATTGATTGTGTCCTCTTTTGCCTTCTGTCTCCCCTCGTGCCCCCGTTGACTGTGTCCTCTTTTGCTTTCTGTTTCCCCTCGTGCCCCCATTCTGCTGTGCCCAACTTTGCCTTCTGTACCCCCGCCGCTGCATCCCCTGTGGCCCCGCCCCCCTGACTGCCCATTCGCTGCCCCTGCCTCCCGCCTCCCAGCTGCTCCTCCCTCCCAGCTCCCCATATATGGCGGCCGCTGTGCGGCCGCGCAGCGGATGCGCGCAGTGGGCGCGCCTAAGGCAAGCCCGTCTGCGCCTGGACCGCGCCCAGCGCCAGAACCCCTGGGCCGCGCGCCCCCCGCTCCAGCCTCGAGGACCGACGCCGTTACGATGCCACCACACTCCACGCTCTCAACCCCGGACGGAGACACAACTGCTTCAAGGCCGCCCCGAAACGAAACATGGCCCCTTCACCTGCCGGAACTGCAGCTACACCACCCTCAGAGCCACCGAAGCGCCCGCCAAGAAGGACCTCAACCACCTCCGATGCATCCTACTGAACACCCGCTCCGCACGCAAACACGCCGTCGAGCTCTGGGACCTGCTCGACTCATCATCACCAGACGTCGCCTTCCTGACAGAGACCTGGATGAACGACTCCTCCGCACCCGACATCGCCATAGCCATCCCAGACGGCTATAAGATCACCCGCAGAGACCGCGTCAACGGAGTAGGAGGAGGAATCGCCATCGTCCACAAGAACTCCATCAGGGTCTCGACCAGCACCGACGACGTTCTCTGCACCGCCCGAACACATGCACTTCCAGATCCACACGGACCCCAACACCACCCTCAGAGGCACCCTTGTCTACAGACCCCTGGGCCCCGACCCCAGTTCAGCGACTCCATCGCCGACTTCATCAGCACGCACGCCCTGACTTCTACCGACTACATCCTCCTCGGAGACCTGAACTTTCACCTGGAGAACAACAACGACAGCAACTCCACCACCCTGACCGAGAACCTCGCCAACCTCAGACTGAGACAGCTCGTCACAACACCGACACATTCCGCCGGCCACACGCTCGACCCCGTCTTCTCCTCAATCTCCCACGTCTCCTTCACCCACACCACGGAACTCCTCTGGACCGACCACCGCTGCATCCACTTCACCTTCCAGAAACCCACCACACACCACCGCACCCAACAGATCCCACGCCGCTGCTGGAGCAAAGTCACCGAAGACCAACTACGGGCAAACCTCGCTCTCAGCCCTCCCTCCGACCCATCCAACACCGACGACGCTGCCTGCAACCTCAGACGATGGATAGACGACTGTGCCAACACCCTCACCCCGCTGAAAAAACTCACCTACAGCGACACCACCAAAAGAGCCAGCTGGTTCACCCCGGAACTCCTAGCTTCCAAGCGTACCTGCCGGAAACTTGAGAAGAAATGGCACAGTGATAAGACACCGGACAGCCACGCAGACCATAAAGACGCCATCCGTAACCACCACCACCTCATCAGGTCCGCCAAGAGAATCTCCTTCAAAGACCGCCTCGACAACAACGCACACATCAGCAAGGAGCTCTTCAACATCGTGAAGGAACTCTCCAACCCCAGCTCCAACACCAACGACATCCCGCCGTCGCAAGCCCTGTGCGATTCCCTCGCCACCTTCTTCCACCGCAAGATCGCCGACATCCACGACAGCTTCAACACCCAGACAGCCCCCACCAAGATAGATACTCCAGACCCGCCGCACACCATCGACCATGACCCCTTGCCAGCCTGGGCCAGCGTGAACATCGATGACACCATCAAGACCATGGGCACAATACACTCCGGCTCCCCGTCAGACCCTTTCCCGCACCACATCTTCAACAAAGCCAGCAGCTCCATCGCACCCCACCTGTGCAACGTTATCAATCTCTCCTTCAAGACCGTGACCTTCCCAGAGAGCTGGAATCACGCAGAGATCAACGCCCTACTCAAAAAACCCAAGGCGGACCCAAGAGACCTCAAGAACTTCCGGCCCATCTCCCTGCTTCCGTTCCCAGCCAAGGTCATCGAGAAGATCGTCAACAAACAGCTAACCCGATACCTAGAAGAAAACAGCATCCTGGACCCATCCCAATCGGGGTTCCGCAGCAACCACAGCACTGAGACTGCCCTCATCGCCGCCACCGACGACATCAGGACCCAGCTGGACAATGGTGAGACCGCAGCCCTCATCCTGCTGGACCTCTCCGCCGCCTTCGACACTGTCTGCCACCGCACTCTACGCGCACGCCTCCACAACGCAGGGATCCGAGACAAGGCCCTGGAATGGACCACCTCCTTCCTCGACGGCAGAACCCAGAGAGTCCGCCTCCCACCTTTCCGATCCGAAGCCTCCGAGATCATCTGCGGCGTACCCCAGGGATCTTCCCTCAGCCCAACACTGTTCAACATCTACATGGCCCCGCTCGCACGCATCGCCAGACAGCACGACCTCAACATTATCTCCTACGCCGACGACACTCAACTGATCCTCGCCCTCACCAAGGACCCCTCGCCGCCAAAGCCAATCTCCATGAAGGAATGAAGGCCGTCGCTGATTGGATGAAGATCAGCCGACTAAAGCTGAACACGGACAAGACGGAGGTCCTCATCCTCGGCTCCAACCCCTCAGCCTGGGACGACTCCTGGTGGCCAACGACGCTGGGAGCAGCCCCGACACCCACCGACCACGCACGCAACCTGGGAGTCATCCTTGACTCAACGCTCTCCATGGCCAAGCAAGTCAACGCAGTCTCCTCCTCCTGCTTCAACACCCTCTGCATGCTTCGCAAGATCTACAGGTGGATCCCGACAGACACAAGAAGAACAGTCACCCAGGCCCTCGTCAGTAGCAGACTTGACTATGGGAACGCCCTCTACGCGGGAGCCTCGGCCAAGCTCATCAAGCGACTGCAACGCATACAAAACGCCTCCGCACGCCTGATCCTCGACGTACCACGCCACAGCCACATCACCCCCCACCTGAGGAACCTGCACTGGCTCCCCGTCGACAGGAGGATCACCTTCAAACTCCTCATCCACGCACACAAGGCACTCCACAAAACTGGCCCAGCCTACCTCAACAGACGACTCTTCTTCTACGTCCCCAACCGCCAGCTCCGCTCCGCCGACCTCTCCCTCGCCCCTCGCATTCGAAGAACAACCACCACCGGCGGCAGATCCTTCTCACACCTCGCCGCCAAGACCTGGAACACCCTTCCACTAAGCCTACGACAGACCCAAGACCTGCTGACCTTCAGGAGGCTACTCAAGACCTGGCTGTTCGACCAGTAGCAGCACCCCCCCCTTCCCTCTCCCCAGCGCCTTGAGACCCTCGCGGGTAAGTAGTGCGCTCTACAAATTCTGTGATTGATTGATTGAAGGTCTAGGGGTGTAAGTTCAGTTCTAAGGCTTTGCTAGATTTCAGCCCGTACGAGGAGATCAAGAGCCCAGGTCAGCGCCAGATGCACATAGGTATAGTAAAGATCTTTAAGCTCAGCACCAGATCTCTGCCACCACTCACGATGTTCACCTCCCCCCCCCCAGTGCTGTCAAGAAATCCAACAGTTTAAGTCTCAGGGGGGGTCCCACCACAGATGGGGTCCCACCATGAAATCATCACAGCCAATTCCTCCAGCCCTCGGGAGAGAGACAATGCCGCACATGGCCCACCGTCCCGGGGGTCACCGGCAACAGCCAGCCCAGGAAGCACTAACCACAGCCAGCAGCAGGCTCCAGACCAGGTGTGGAGGGCAAAAACAGAATCCACACGTGGGCCCTCGCCATACACAGTGGTCAAGAACCTGGGAGTGCAGCAATGGTATGTGTCCGATTAGAGTTCCGTGCCGGGTACTCTATCTGCAGGGCCTGTTCCAAGATCAGTAAGCACCCCCAGAGCACCTCAGTAATTATTCAGCTTGTAGGCTAGTTAAACAGGGGTCAGTGTGAGCCCGTGGGTCGGGGTAAAGAAGCAGGTGATCGGGGCCCCAGCGGTAGCACCGCAGGCCCAGCAGGGGAGAGAAGGGGGACGAGGGCCCACCGTTGCGCAGGCCCCATAGCCAATCTCCCTACCTTTAGGCAGCTATTCGTCACTACTCCGTCATCGCACAGCACTGTGGCAGACTGCAGCTACCTCCACCAGTGACAACCGGGCCCAGATCTCTCCAGCAGGGTTGCCTAGGTGATGAAGGCACAAGGCGCACAGCACAGGAGGCGCAGGCAGGAGGGAGGGCTCCAGGCCAGGGCCAGAGGCAGGCCCGGGCAAAAGGCCGGCGGCAAGGGGGTCCAGGGAAGGCCGAGCAGCTGGGGAGGGGGGCAGGAGGCCCGCTGCGCGATCGTCACAGCCGGTCCCTCTCTCTCGTGGTAGCAGCCGGCGGTAGATGCGGTGGGCGGGGAAGGATCAGGGGCGTCCGCCCCAGTTGAGCGCCGCCGTTTTCCCCGGGGACCGGCCACCAAAGCTCCCTAACGCAGTGGGGTTAGAGCACAGGCTGCCTACAGCGTGTGAATAGGCCAGTGGACACCCCAAAGCCAGATCCGCCCCTCCATTCCGGGAATCCGGTCTCCAGGTCTTCCGTCAAAGGGGGGCAGCCCCTCTGCCACTGCGCCGCCCCCGGATGGGCTCCCCCAGAGCTGGTAGTGGGCGAGAAGGAAGACTGCCGATGTCAGGCCTCCTGACAGGGACCAAGATGTTGGCAGCTCTGGGTGTGTCTGCGTCGTCCCTCAGAGCTGGGAGTTGTCTGTGAGGTTTTCAGCAAGTTCCCGGGGCCTCAGGAGCCCTCTGATGTATTTTCGGAGCCTCTCCCCCGCAGACAAGCCTGTCAGCCTCGAGAATATTGGGCGTGAAAGCTGTAACGGGCCGCGGAGGGACGGAGCTCAGCAAACGTGCCTCCTAGTCCATTCATGACTTGGCCACTCCCCCAGAAATGGCTTTTGATTAAGAAACTTTATTGGTTGGCCACCTCTGTGACAGGGACATAGGCTAGTGCTATAATGTTTTTGATTCAAAAGGCAAATTGGCTGTTTGTAGAATATTCTACACTTAATGTAGATTTTTGGAGGAGTCTCCATATGCTTTGTTTGAAATTATACTAACAGCTTTGTATGGCTGTGTGAGGGTAATTTTTTAGAATGATAGAATTATGTCTTGTTCAAAGAGAATGATTATTATGTGGGGGTAGTAATTATTTGTTTTATGTTTTATGTTTGATATGGTTTAAGAGGTCGTAGTAAGTGCTGAATTGTTTATTTGATAGTAGGGCATATATAAGAGGAATATTTGTGTTGATATTCACCATGTATGGTGTTAATTTGAGTGACTGGTTTGAAACACATTTTGAAGGTCCCATCCATCATCCATGTTTGACTATGGCTAAGTTTTAGTAAATTATCTGCTGCTGAGAAAACTAGGATTCATTTTTTGTTATTTAAAAAAGAAAGATTCCTTATTATTTGTTGTTGATAAATGTTCAGGTATGTGTATGACTTGGTATCTTCTAGGGAAAGGTGGGGTATCACGGGTGACTTTTTTAGGTTGTGCAATTAAACATTTTAAAGTGGGAATAGATGGTATTTGCTCTGTGATATGTTTGGAGCTTAGGCAGTATGGGCCATATGTATCAAAGTTTGTGTTTGCGATTCTCAAATAGCGAATTTTTGAGAATCGCTATTTGAGAATCGCAAACGAGATGTATGTAGGATTCGCAAGAAAATTTGCGAATCCCACATATTCCTTAATTGCGATTCGCAAATTGCGAATCGCAGTTAAGGAAACCCTCCCCATTCATTCCTATGGGCCTAGAGGCCCATAGGAATGAATGGGAGGACATTCTCAATTTGCGATTAGCAATTAGAGAATCGCAAATTGAGAATGCAATTTCAAGGTTGCAAGGGTGTCCAAAGGACACCCTGTTGCACCCCTGAAATGAGCATGGGTGCACATGTGGCGCACATACATGCCCTAGGGGCATGTATGTGCGCCACATGCCACTTTGAAAAATGCAAAAAAATGCATTTCTCAAAGAAATCGCAAGTTACCACCAACCTGTAGTTGGTGGTAATTTGCGATTCCTTAAGCCATAATCGCACAACTTAGGTGCTTCATACATTTCATTTAAGGAATCGCAATTTGCGATTCCTTAAATGTATTTGTAAAATAGAGAATCGCAATTTTTGCGATTCTCTATTTTATGAATGCCTTTTGGGATGATACATCCCAAAGGCTTGTTCCGTTGCAGAACGGGCCGATTCTGAGAATCGGCCCGTTTGCGAATGGGAAATGGGCTTGATACATATGGCCCTATATCTTTAAGGATTTAGCTTTTTGTTTCCTGGGAGCTGGTGCTTGCCTCTCTTATATGCAGCAGTATCTTCCTTAGTTCTATTTCTGTTAGATTTGGGGGAGGGTTGTGCTCTCCTACATGAATTACAACATCATCTTTTTAGTGACCCTCCCACAGCATGCATTAGAATTATATTTAGTACTTTTCCAGTTTATAGTTTCTGTAGATGCACTTTCTTGTCTGTAGGTATAGCCCATGTGATTTAGTAATTGTTTTCCTTTCTGCAAAGTGATATACTTTGCAGCTTCTGTCATTGTATCTGAAAGTAGTGTAGTAGTATAAATATGTAGAATATTTTAAAGTTTGTACAATTGTTATTTACATATAAAAATATGCAACTACTTATATTTTGTATACTTACATGTTTGCTCTGTTTAGATGTTTCACACGGTTTTGCAGCTTTTCCGTTGGGGGTGTTCTAATGTGGAGCAGGTGGCTTCTTTTCTGTTGGATGGAAAAAAATTGCAAATTTAATTTTAAATGTTAATTTGTAGGTCGTTAGGTTTATTTTAGCTTGCTATTTTGGTGCATTTATACCTTTGTATTAATTTATGTACACTTTCTTTCTTTCTAAAAAATCTTTTGCTGGATTTTGATAGTTGTTGGTTTTTCTTTTAGGAAGACTATCTAAAGAGATAGCAGTTAGAGAGTATTTTATTATTTATTTGTTCTTTATCATTTGTAAGGTTAATAATAATTACGTTTTAGTTTAAATATAAGTTTTACTTACATGGATAGGTAGCTGTTGAGATGTATATATTTCTTCTTTAATGGTCTGATGAGAAAATCTGGTATAAATTTCTCATCTTGCAGCGATTGTCAATTTTGAATTATTTAGTTGTTTAAATTACTGTGCCTTTTACACTGTTGATTTAATTGTTTGTTTGATTTTATTGTTTAAAGTTGTTTATAATTTTATTAGTTGGTTTTGCTTTAGTTTTTTGTTTTTTTTGATCAGTTGTGCCCTTCTATGGTAACCCCTAATTTAGGTTACATTCTTAATGTGTGATATACAGTTTGATAATTTTTAATATATATATATATGAACAAGTCCAAGACAATGAAGCGCGCACTCAGGCTTCTGCCTTTGAGATTGAACAACAAATCATGGTCGGAGCCTTCTGTGATTAAAAAAACACTACGTTGTATGTCTTGCACGTGCGCACGCGCAAGATGCAAAACGTAGTGTTTTTTTAATTGCAGAAGGACGCGAGGAGCAGGAAGGAGAGAGGCCAGGCAGGGGAGGCAGCAGACACACAGGTAAGTGGCTTCTTTTTTAATTTTTAAGGAATTTGAGAAGGGGGAGGGAGCGGCTAACTCCGCTCTGCCATGGAGGCAGAGTTTTGCCTACCTCTGCGTTTGCAACGGAGCGCGGAGTAGGCAAATCTCCGCAAACTCCGCTGGCAGAGCGGAGTTACCCACCCAGGGTTACCTTTTTCTTCAAGACATCCATCAAATGTATCGCTCCCTTCAGATAAGAAATCTCACGTTTTTTTACTTATTATTATTGTTTTTGTCTCATTATATGTTCATGTACTATTCTGGGTTTTTTAGGGATTTGTATCACCTTGCACTGTTAAAACATTTGGAGACTTACTCACATGTTCCCATCAGCAGCCTTCTTTTTTGCTTTGTTAATTATCCATTGCCTTCCCCATATGTCATTGGACACCTACATGGCCACTGGTCAGATTTTAGCATTTGCTTATCAATTTGTAGCAGCCCTTAGCACCCAGGGTCTTTCAGGCACTATGTCGATAACAGAATTTATGCATCATTACCATAAGCGGGGGTTTATCAGGCACTATGTCAATTCTAGACTCTAATATTACCCCCTGACGCTTTGTGGAGACCATTATGCTGACAAGAAGTTACTGTGTCCTTCACCACAATGCACTTTGACAATTACGTTGTAACCGCAGTGGGAAGGCATTATTCTCGAATTTCGAGATCCACTTATGTATTTCTGTATTTTGTGCAGGCACTTGGTACTAGACAGCATATTACTCTTTGATGTAGCTTCACTTGGAACATGTTTCAATATGGCCGCCACTTTTTCATTACCTTTGACTGTCAGGACACAGTTTGAAGTTCTATGTTGGTTTTGATTATCATGTATGTAATGACGTTTTTGAACTGCACTTCGCTGTGTGATCAAGCCGTATACCGGTCGAAACGCGTCACGGAGGGTTTATGAAGTTAATAAATCCCAACCTTGTTGAAAATTTCACCGTCTCTGCCTGAGTGCGCGCTGCATTATCTTGGACTTGTTCATATCAGTGACCGGTCGACTCCGCTAGTGAGCGCGCCACCTTCCATGGGCTGAGGTTCCCAGAAGGAGGTTTTTGCACTTGGATATATATGTATATATATATTCACTGGAAAAAACCACAGGTTTCAGGGACATTATAGTTAGTTGGACATTTCACTCGTACAAAATCAGAGAAATTCGGCTCTTCTAGTTAGTTGAGCTAAATATAACTCGCGCCCCCGCAATGCACTGCTGATGACGTCACATATTACATCACTCATGACATGGTCAGTGACATCACTGATGACATCACTGATGACATCTCAAATGACATCACTGATGACATCACTGATGACATCATCCACTTAATTACTGATGCACCTCCTCACACCCTAATTTTATCTGATGTATTGTTCCATCGCATGTGCTTTTATGTTTTTTCCATCTATAAAACTGAATAAAGCTAACTTTGATTTTAATCTCTGCTTAACAGTGTGGTAGCTTAGCACAAAGCAGTAAGGCTTAACTTGGAGACAAACTGTAAAGTATTTATGCAGTACTCAAACAGTAATAAAGTGAAAACACAACACAAGCAAAATCCCAAACCAATTTAGAAAAATAGTGAATATTGTAATAACTAAAATGACAAAAATCCAGTAAGTAGAGCCAGAGATATGACTGTTAAAGTTTGAATTAAAAATAGCGCTGAAAAAACACAAAGCTCCAAATGCTGGTAACTGACAGGCAAATCATAAAGTATTATGCAGTAGTCAAACATTAATAAAGTAAAAACACAACACAATAAAAATCCCAAACTAATTTAGAAAAATAGAGAATATTGTAATAGATAAAATGACAATAAACTGGCAAAAATCCAATAAGTAGAATCTGAGATATGATTTGTTAAAGTTTGAATTAAAAATAGTGCGGAAAAACGCAAAGCGCCAAGTGTGGGTATCTGGTCGTACTAGCCTGAGTCAAAGTCAAAAGTTAAGGTGACTGTGAGAGATTGCCAATCGGATACAGGGACCAGGTTCGTCCCTATGTAAATCTTACCTTCTGACATACAAATGTTTATGGAAGTAGGAAATCTTCAGCGGGGTTAGGCAAATAACTGAAGATGAGGAAAGGTTCAAAGACAATGGGAAGGTGGTGGGCTCCATAGAGCCATCGATGAAGGTTGTCGGCGTCGCTCGGATGCTTCTTGACATCAAGATCGATGAAATTGTTGATTGGGTGCCACTGGGCACCAAGTCCGTGGAGGTTGTCGATTGGGTGCTGCTCAGCATAAGGTCCGCTGAAGCCATCAACAAAGTATGTTGGCGATGATGCTCGGCATTGACTATGTGGAAGACTTCAGTTAGGTAGGGAGGAGTACACTCTGACCACAACTAAGGGTACAGGCCCAGAGAGACAGTACTTGGTGATGAAGGCTCACTTTCACAGAGGTCAGCAGAGGGTACCAGGTCCAGTGCAGTTGGTACCGGCCAGCTAGAAAGGAGGCTTAGGCCTCTGGTAGCCTGCTGCAAACCTTCACCTTAAACAGGGGGTCACATCTCAAGGCAAGCAGATCCCACCCTGCTTGAGGTTCTTCAGACAGCTAGGCAGATCATCTTCTGATTTTACACAGATTCAGGTGTGTTCTGAGGAGAGGTCTATGCAGTCCACTTTTATGCCCAGTGCTAGCCTGTGGCTTTAGGGCAAGCCTTTGTACACCCCTAAACCAATTCAGGTCAGTTCCTCCCCTCCCACTGGGTTTGGAGCCAGCTGACTAGAGAGACAAAGGGTAGGCAGGACTAAGGGCCTGATTTTGATGTCAGGCGGAATTCCTTCCACCCGACACCGACTCGGTCCTGGGACCTCCCAACACCCGGTCGGCGGTCCCAACCGCCTCATTAGGATGCGACAGAACACTGTTCGGTCGCATTCCTATATTTCACTATTGGAGCATGCATTACAGCCGTAAACCAGCTGTAATGCATGCTTCCATGGTGAAATGGGAGGTGAGGTTCATCCCTGCACCCGTGGCAGGCACAAGGTGCAGGGATCAACGTGCCCCCTCGGTCTCCAACCGGAGGCCGTGCACCAGAGGGGGCCCTGCTGTGGGCCCCCAAAACACGCTTAGACCGGCATGGAAACCAAGTCGGAAACCATGTATTGTAATCTCAAGGGCGGGAAGGCCCACCCTTGAGATTGCTAGCCAGCTTCCCACTGGCGAACGGGCTCTCCGAGCCCATCGGAAGCCAGCCGGAATGACTGCCCGGTTTCCTTTCCGACTGCCTCCATCGTAATGAGGGGGTCGGGAAGGAAACCGAGCGGCCCATTACGATGTGGCCCTGAAAGCTCCCACCTGTGGTAGGAGCCTCTACGGGCTGCATCGTAATCAGCCCCTTAGTGTGAGTTTCATCTGCCTGTGACAAGGTAGGCATCCTTTGAAGGTTAGGAAGGGGCTGGGCACAGGCCACAGTCCATTCTGTTATAGGAGGAGTCACCCTATCCACACCCAAATACCTTTGTCCACTGTGTGGGATCAAAAAACATCTCACCACAGGGGAGCCATCAGGGGTCAGCTGACAGCTGGGCATTGGCAGGAACGCCTTTTGATTTTAGGCAAGTAAATGACAACCTTCTAAAAGTGTAATTTTAAAAATAGTAATATAAAATCCGACTTAACCATTAATTTGGATTTTAAATTAATATTCAAATTAATTCTTGAACCATTTTTCTAGCTACTCCTAATTTGAATTTAGCACTTATTAAATGTATAGTGTAAATCAGTGTTAACCTATGGGAGATACAGCCTTGCCACAGTCACAAATGAGCCGGAGGCAGATGGGAGGGGTAGGATCAGAACAAGGATAACATAAGGCATGTAGGAGGAACAGGGGCAGCATGTGCAGAATGGATGGCAGACTGGGTGAGCGACAAGCTTATCATGGAGGACAGGCAGGAGAAGGGGCAGCACCGGGATAACAGAGGATAAGCAGGAGGGCAAGGGCAGCAAATTGACTTCAGAGGGCAGGTGGGAGGGGCAGGGGCAGAACACGGACAACAGAAGGCAGGCAGGAGGGGCAAGGGCAGAGCACAAACAACAGAGGGAAGACAGAATGGGCAGAGGCAGCAAACTGACTGTGGACGGACAGACGAGAGGTGCTGGGGCAACACACATACAACAGAGGGGGGACGAGATAGGCAGCAGCAGCACACAGACAATGGAGGGCCAGTGGAAGGGTCAGGCAGAAAGCTGACCATGGAGCGACAGTCGGGAGGGGCTGGGCTTCTCACTGACAACAGAGGGCAGACAGGAGGAGCTTGGAAAGCATACAAACAACAGAGGGCCAGTTGGAGGGGTGGAAGCAAGAAGCTGACCACAGAGGGAAGGCAGGAGGAGCAGAAGAAGCACATAGATAATGGAAGGGTGATACAAGGGACAGGGGAAGCAAGCTGACCAATGAGGACAGGTGGAAGGGTAGGGACAGCACACAGTCAATGGAGAAAAGGAAGGAGGGGTAGGCTAGGCATGTGGACAATACAGGGCAGGCAGGATGGGCTGGAACAGCAAGCCAACCACAGAAGGCAGGTGAGAGGGCAGGCAGGGGAGGCAAGGACAGAACACGGACAACAGAAGACAGGTAGGAGGGGCAAGAGTGGCACACCTACAATGGAGGACAGGCAAGGGGACTGGGACAGAACAGAACAATGGAGAGGAGGTGGAACAGGCAGTAAGCTGACCACAGTGGGCAAGTGGAAGGGACAGGAGCAGCACAAAGGCAGGGGGGCAGTAGCAGAATGTGCACATTGAACTGGAGGTGGGAGGTCATGGGCATCAAACTTGTCATGAAGGACTGACAGGAAGGGCAAGAGCAGCTCATGAAAAATGGAGAGCAGGCAGGAGGAGTAAGGGCCGCAAAGCTGACCACATAGGGCAGTGGGAGGGGCAGCTCACGGACAACAGAGTAAAGGCAGAAGGGGCAGGAACATGGGCCACTCAGGGAGCGGAGATGCAACGGGCAGCAAGCTAAACACAGGGCAGGCAGGAGGGGCTGGACCAGAACTCGGACAAGGGAGTGCAGGCAGGAGGGACATGAGCAGCAAGCTGACAACAGATGGCAGGTGGGAGGGGCATTGGCAGCAAGGTGACCACAGAAGGCAGGCAAGAGCGTCAGGGGTTGCATACTAACACCCCAGGGCAAGTGGGAGGGGCATGGGCAGCAATCTGACCATGCAGGCCAGGAGGGAGGAGCAAGAGCATCACACAGACAAAGGAGGGCAGGGAGGAGGAGCAGAATCTGCACAGTAAAGGGCAGGCAGGATGGGACGGGGTGGAAGCGGACAACAGAGGGGGGGCAGGAGGGCAGGGGTAGGTCATCACATGGACAATAGAGGACAGGTGGAAGGACTAGTTGGAAGAATGAGGATGACAGAGGGTAGGTGGGAGGGGCTAGGACAGCAAGCTGAGCACAGAGGGCAAGTGGAAGGGACAGGAGCAGCACAAAGGCAGGAGGGGTAGTACCAGTGTGTGCAACATGAACTGCAGGTGGGAGTTCATGGGTATCAAACTTACCATGAAGGAAATACGGGAAGGGCAAGGGCAGCACACGAAAAATGGAGAGCAGGCAGGAGGGACAGGTGCAGGACACGGACCACACAGGGTAGGCAGGAGGGTTAGGGACAGCAAGTTGACCACATAGAATAATCGGTAATAGTAGAGGGCCGCGCACAGAAAGCAGAAGGCAGGCAGGAGGTGCAAAGATAGCAAAATGACCATTGAGGGAGGGGGGAATATGCTTTGGCAACACTTGTACAACAGAGGGCAAGCGGGAGGCTGGGAACAGCACATAGACAACAGAAGGCAGGCAGAAGGGGCAGGAGTAGCACAGAGACATCAGAGGGCAGGCAGGATGCTCATGGGCAGCAAGTTTACAATGGAGAGCAGGAGGTAGGGGATGCAAGCTGACAACACAGGGCTAGTGGGTGTGACAGGGAATAACATGGACAATGGAAGGTAGGAAGGAGGGACTGGGGAAGCAAGCTTACCAGGAGGGCAGGTGGGAAGAGCAGGGGTAGAAAGCTGACCACAGATGGGAGGGGCAGGAGCAGCACAAGGATAATGGATGTGAGGCCGGAGGAGCAGAGGCAGCAATCTTACCTTGGAGGACACGCAAAAGAGGCAGGAGCAGCACACAGACCACTGAGGCCGGCTGAAGGGGCAAGGGAAGTAATCTGACCATTGAGGGCAGTCAGGAGGGGAAGCATAAAGACAACAGAGGTTAGATGGGAAGGGCAGCGGCAGCAAATGGATAATCAAGGACAGGTAAGATGGGCAGGGACACCAAGCTGGTCACTCAGGGCAGGAGCAGCACTTGAATAACAGAGGAACAGCACATGGACAATGGAGGGTAGTCAGATGGGACAGGGCCAGCAAGCTGATCATAGAGGGCAGGCAGAAGGTGCTGGGGCAATGCATAGACAATGAAGGGCATGTGGGATGGACAGCACATGGACAAATGAAGGTAGGCATGAGGTGCATGGCAGCACACAGACCACAGAGGGCAGTAGAACATGGCAGAGACTGCAATCGAAGAGTGAAGGGCAGGCAGAAAGTGTATGGGCAGCAAGCTGACCATGGAGGACAGGAGGGATTGGCAGGGGCAGCACATGTACAACGGAGGGCAGTCAAGACCAAGGGACAGCACACAAACAATGAAGGGCAAGAGGGAGGAACAGAGGCCACAAGCCTACTATGGAGGATAGCAAGGAGGGTCAGGGCTTGTACATGGACAATGGAGGGCAGGCAGGAGGGGCAGGGGCAGCACATGCACAATGGAGGGTAGGCAGGAGGGGCAGGGGCAGCAGATGCACAATGGATGGCAGGCTGGAGTGACACGAGCAGTTAGCAGTGGAGGTTTTGGCTGAATATGATCAAAACACAGAAAATTACTGAAAACGCCAAAGGTTAAAGTGACTCTATAATTTAGTATGGTAATGGGATATTAGCTTATGTTAGGAAAAAACATAGAAACACACTGAAAATGGGGTTAAAGTGATGCTATAGCTAGGAATTGAAATAATATAAAAACTACCGTTTAAAAAACTGAAGAAAAACATTGAAATTCGTTATTTATAGTTTACTGATTTACCTATAATTTGCACCCTGCCATGCACTGCTTATGACCATACATATTACATCACTCATAACATAAAATAACATAATTGATTACATCACTGATGACTTTAAAAGCAAATCAGATTTTGATTACCCACTACAAAAATAGGCACAACCAAATAGTTATGATTAATTACCTCTATACATACCAAAGCATACTGGTTAATTCCAATAAAAACAAAAGTTTTTGCAATCGGCTGTGGAACTTCTGAATCAGTACTCCATAATTCACTCCCTGCATGACTCCTGCATGAACAGATGCTAATAACATCTTGTTAGCGCATCAGAATATGCTCGATCCACAAACCAAATAAATGCACCAATATGTTTCTTAATTTCAGTAGTTAAATATTTATGCAAATACAATCTCCACTATAGTTCCATAAAACCCTATTCAAAGAACTTATTTTCACGATTATGTCTGTCGCTATGTAACAAACAAACATATGCCATGGTTGCCATGACAACAGATCACAAAAAGCATAGTGATTAATTTCTGGAGGCATGAAAATGCTGCAAATAGATTATGAAACACCCCATTGACCAGAGTGCATGTAACGTAACAGCTAGCTTGCATGATAACAATACTGCTAACTGCATAATACTGAATGGAAACAATATATCTGTAAACTCTTATGCTTGACTCAATCACTAACACTTCTATCTCAGAGAGCAGCATGCTACCCATCCATAAAGTTCTTCGGCATCGTGTGTTTTTCTCATTTACTCTGACATTATTGAAGTAATTGATTCTTGGATTCACCATCAGCAGGTCTGTTCAACCTGTTTCAAGATAACTAGTTGCTGATGTTACCTGTGCCGCTGTACATATCCTGTGTCATTTTTTTACAATTGTATCAATGTTATGTAGCACTTTTACCAGGGTGCTGAATAGAAATATACCAAAATCATACAATAAATCAGCTCAAGCTAAAAACATAGCAAAAGCTTCTATGTCTCTTCCTCCTATACTGCGGACTAATCCATCTTACTTGGCTTTCAATAAAGAGCTCAACTCCCTTTTCTTTCAATGTCATTTCCAATTTTGAGAAGTCGAAACCTGTAATTTTCTCAAGCACTTCATGTTAAAGAAGTGATATGTGAGATTACGGCGTTACAACACGTTTCGTAAACAAGATTTCCATTCGTGTAAAAATCCTATGTGGACCACAAGAAAACAATGCTATAAGGCTTTACCGGATGCGAGCGGATGTTGTTTTTAGTATGGGCACCGATAGAGAACTAAAATTAATTTTGATTGGCGTTTTTTCCGAAGTGGGCCATTCAGGTAAGATTTCTTACCACAAAATACATCTTTCCTTTATTTTATTTATTGTTTACAGGACAAGTTCTATAGAGAGTAAGGCTGCTGCACATACAGGGGCAGATTTACAAGCCCCTTGCGACACTTTTACGCCGCCGTTGCGTCACTTTTTGTGACACAGCGGTGGCGTAAACAATGCGCCACGTTGTGGCCCATTTACAACGTGACGCATCTAGGGAGATGCGTCATATTGTAAAGCCCTGCACCACATTATACCTGCGTCAGGTATAATGTATGCAGGGTGGGCGTTCCCACGCAGGAAAGCCTCTTAGAAGTGACGCAGTGAAATCTACAAGATTTCACTGCGCCACTTCTAGTACGCCACTGCGTCAAAACCCTACGCCTGCTTGGAGAAGGTGTAAGGAGTGGCGCAGTGTATTGGGAATAGGCCTCCCTGTCCATTACTGGAGTTGCGTCTTGCTTGTGGCACGACTCCAGCAATGCGTGACTTTTGCGCCAACAGATGCGTAAGAATTTCTGACGCATCTGACGCATCTGTCAATCCTTGCGCCATGGTGCGCTGTATTGTAAATATGGCGCATCCATGGTGGCACAAGGGTTTAGCATGGAGGCGCAGGGAAACTGATGCATCTGTACAGATGCGTCAGTTTCTTGTAAATCTGCCCTATATTATCAACTTCCTCTTTCTTTTCTAAAGACTCCGGGCCTGATTCACAACAGTAATCTGAGACAAAATCCTAACTTTACGACTTTCGGTATTCACAAAAGGCATTTAGGAGTAGTAAAGTTAGGATTCCTAACTTTACTACTCCTAAACTGAGACAAAATCCTAACTTTACCACTTTCGGTATTCACAAAAGGCATTTAGGAGTAGTAAAGTTAGGAATCCAGTTTAGAGTAGTAAAGTCAGTATTCCTAAATGCCTTTTGTGAATACCGAAAGTTGTAAAGTTAGGATTTTGCCTCAGATTACTTTTGTGAATCAGGCCCTCCTGTTTTTGTTGAGCCCTTGGTCACTTTGTATTCTAGACCAAAAGCATCACTCATCCCTTTGCTGTAATCTCTGCTGCATCATTGACGCTTGGAATTTTTGCTTGTTTTGGGAAAATCAAATGTTTGATGGTTGAGGGAGGACAGGCATCAATGTTTATGCTTCTTTTTCATTTTGTTTGTGAACTACATGGACTGGAATTTGGAGTTGGGAGTGCAGGCAGGCCTACACGTGATTAAGGGCTAAGAGGATGAGAATGTAACAGCAATGGATATATTTTTTTTCATTATTATTTATTTATTCCATCCTTTTTATCGATATTCAAACAATGAAAACAAAGAAAAAAAGCAAACAGAGCAAGCAATGGATATTTTTGAATCGTGGAGGCCTTTGGTTTTATATAGTTGCTCCTTTTCGTTGTGTTTTTAATTTTTTCCAGATTTCTCATTATACTGTGATGTTTTCTAACAGTTTCTCTGTTAGTGTGCTGCTATTATAATTTTTCTTTGTTTTTTCTTCTTTACACTATTGTTGCTGTCTTACTTGGTGATGTGTATAGGCCCATCGACGGGCAGAGACACATTTTATGCAATCCTTTTCTCTGCAAGAATGCAGGTTTTTGTTGGGGAGGGAAGGAGCGTCAGCCATGGCAGGGCAGCCATGTTCGCTTTGTTCTCTATGACTCCTTCTTGGCTTGCTCTTTGGGCAACCCCCATTTTGTTAAGCCAGCATGTGTGTCACTGGTGGCCATTTTGTCTTTATCTCCATGCCTCTTTACTTGCCAAGGGCCAACCACCATTTTGAGGAGCCAGGGTGTGTCTGATAGTTAATTTCCTTATGCCACTTTAAAATGCTTTTTGCTAGGAACTTTAATTGTTATGGCCCTTTAGAAGCCCATGATACCTTTGTTCATTTTTTTTTTAGTATATATTTCCTGATATATTTGCGCATATGGCTGCTTACAGTAGTTTGTAGAACATAGTTGCTATTTTTAATTAATTTAATTAATTTTTGCCTTCCTTCCTTTGGCTCACATAGGGGTCTCTTGGCCCCGGAGGGACACAAGATCTTATATAGGTTTACCTGAATTTAAGTGCTGCCATGTCTAACAAAACAGTTAGTTTACATGTTGGTATATTATAGTTATAATGAGAATGATTATGACTTGTCCTGTAAAGACTAAAAAAAGGCCAAACCTGACTGTCTTCTATTGCTCCATCTTATTTTGTATTGCCTGTAGGTGCACGAGAAGAAAGTGAGACAGAGAGAAGTCCATGAATTAGCTGACACCATAGTCCAGAGATTTCTCTGCTAAGTGCTACTGCTTATGCTGCTGACCAATGAAACAAAAAGTAAAGAAGATAGCTTCAAGGATGGAGGCTCCTGCCAAGAAAGTGGCCAGTGAGTAGGAGAAGAAGTCTGTTGCTAACACTGGCATCAAGCCCTTATCTTTTTCCTGCCAATATGGTCAATGCAGTGCACCTGCTGCACCCTCTTCTGAGTGGGAAGACCCTGTCAGAAATCCTGGGTTCTTGCTCTCCAGGGATCGGTACCAGTGTCACAGGGACGTAGTCACATTTCTCAGACTCCATGATATAAACTTGCAATGAGCCGGGTTTGGAGAGTGTGGCAGATGGCCCAGTGGCAGCCGGGAAGAAGAAGGAGGGCATAGTCACAGAGCAGCACTTCTGGGGCCAGGTGGAAAAAAGCCAGAACATTCTGGAATAGCCAGAACAATTTGGAAAGAGTCAGAAGGTTCCAGACATTTCCAGTTCAGTGAGAGCTGGAAAGACTTAAGCACCATTCACAGCACTACTCTTTGCCTGTTAACAACGGTTGATAGGTTACCTACTCCGGTTATATAGTTCGCGCCCATTGCATTCCCTGTAACTTTTTTGTTTTGATCTCCTTTGGCTCCTTTGGGGGGTTAGGGCAGCACTGTTTGCCCCTTTCCTCCAGAGTTACTGAGCTTTGATTTCTACTATTCCAGAACTTCAAACACTCCTACTCATCCTGGCTCCTGGCATCTCTACTATTGGAGATGGACTTTCATGTTCGGTTCCCAAACCATATCCTGTTCATCTGGTGGCTAGTCACAGACTTTCTGCGTCCATCTCATGTAAGCCATTCTACTGTTGCTCACATTACATAGTATCCTCTTGTACACCTCTTGTACAATATATTTAGATTAATGTACGTTGTCTTACAGGGTTATAGGGTTACCAGTCAATTCATTGCAGATAGAGGCTGCTGATAATTTTGACAATTGGATAAGGTCAGCAGTTAACTTACTGGCCCCAGAAAAAGCTAGTAAACAACGAAGTACTCAACCTTCGGCGCCGTGGTACAGTACAGTACTCAAAACCATTAAATCCAAATGTAGGCGCTTAGAACATATCTGGAGATCAGATTACAGTGATCAGGGTAAACTAAACTACAAGCGAGCCCTAACGTAATATAAAGAAGCAATCATTGACGCTAAAAAGAATTATTTTACCACTAAAATAGAGGTGGCTAACAGCTCATCGAGAGAACTGTTAAAAATCATTACCACGATGTCCAAAATGTAGCGGGCTAATCAATTCTCTCCAGACCAATACTTCTACAATAAGATGGCTAACTTTTTCCAGGCTAAAGTCCAAAGTGTCTATAGCGAGCTTGCAGTAAACTCCCCCGACTCAAATAACAGGAGGCTAACTGAGACCACAAGCCAGGATAATCCCCCATCCTGCCAGCTGTCAGGTTACCCACTACTAACTCAGGAGATAGTAAGTAACTGGTACAAGCTACGAAATCTGGCTCCCCGATGGATCCCTGTCCCCCCAGCATACTTCACATGGCTTCGGACAGGGTGAGCACCTACCTGGCCCCTCTCCTAAACAACGTTTGTATGGCAGGTACTTTCCCCTTTTTGTTGAAGAAAGCCTGTATCAGACCCATACTGAAGAAACCCTCACTGGACCCCACGGAAATAAAAATCTACCGACCTATATCCTGTCTACCACTGGCTGCCAAAATTCTGGAAAAATCCATCAATCAGGAGTTAACTGGATACTTAGAAAACAACGACCTCCTAGTTTCCGCCCAACATGGTTTCAGACCACGTCACTCAACTGAGTCAGCTTTTGCCATGGCCACCGATGAGATTCGCAAACAGTTGGACAGCGGGGTAGAACTATCCTCATTTTATTGGACCTCTCAGCAGCGTTTGATACTGTGAACCATCAAGTATTAACACAGAGACTGAAGGAAATAGGAATCAATGGGATGGCTCTAACCCTACTCACCTTGTTTCTGACCTCCAGGGAACAGAGGTTGTGCTGGGGTAACCTTACATCTGAGGCGTTCACCCTCCCTTGTGGAGTTCCACAAGGATCAGCTTTATCACTGACCCTGTTCAACATTTACGTCACTCTGCTGGCTAGACTGATCAAAGCACACGGTTTCTCGGTGATCTCGTACGCCGACGACACTCAGATAGTAATATCTATATCTTCGAGTGTAGAACAGTGGCAGGAAGGTTTCACAACTGTCTGAAACACATTTTTGAATGGATGCACCTGAATTTTCTCAAACTAAACACTGATAAAACAGAGGTGGTAGAGTTGGGAAAGGATCCATCAATCTGGAATCAGTTATGGTGGCCAGCGGAGGCTGGGCAGTGCCCTGAACCTACTAGGAAGACTAGGAACGTAGGAGTCGTGTTTGACGATCAGTCGAATTTTGCAGGCCAGTGCAATCTCCTGGCCTCCTCGTGTTTCTTCCTCCTAAAGGTCGTACACAAAATTCTCCCATTCATTCCCCAAGATCTTCTCAAAACTGTGGTAGTAGCATTGATTCTTTCGAGAATCGACTACTGCAATGTGCTTTGTCTAGGAATTAACAAACGCCAATTATTAAAACTCCAATTCCTGCAAAACGCCGCAGCTCGGGTCCTATTAAACATCCCGAAATACCATCCTATCTCCAACAGTATAAGCGAGCTTCATTGGCTTCCAGTCCAAAAACGCATTGAATTTAAAGCTCTGTGTTTGGTGCAGAAGGCACTATATGGAGGGGGCGCATCGGACCCACAACAACTTTTTCACTGGCACATCCCGCGCCACGACCTCAGATCAGCTAATAAAGGACTAGTCCAGGTCCCAAAAATCCAGAGAGCCAGATGGGGGGAAGAACCTTCTCTTATGGGGCAGCGAAACTATGGAACTCGTCGCCGAGCGCAATTAGGCTACAAGGAAGCAGACCCCTGTTTAGGCGAATGCTTAAAACATGGCTGTTTTCTACTAAGTGAATTTAATCAGGGTCGCTCTGCAAAGTCACCAAGATTCATTACAGCTCAGCGCCAAGATGCCTCGGCATTCGTAGCACTCTATAAATGCTTTACTTACTTACTAGAGGGTCCTTGCCACACGCCTTCCACCTGCCATGCTCCCGAGGTCCCCAGGTCATGATGCTTACAGAGTGATCCATTTATCTCATCCTCATGTCCCCTTTTTGCTCCCTGTTCAATCACTTCAGATTATGGAAATATTTTCAGACCTTATTTGACTGAAAGGGGAAGGAGCAGATTTAGTATTGGAGTCCCATGCCTGAGTTCCAGTGAGATCCTGACAGACACTGGGAGGAGTTTCACCCTTGGGTCATCAATGGTGTGACCACCACCAAAGCAGATGTCTCTCAGTGCTGCAGTGAGTGCAGTCATGCTGAGAGCACTAAGTCTAAAACTGAATGGTCCCAGCAGCAAACCAATTCTTCCTAGGAAATGCAATAGCTGTCTGCTACAGCTGAGCTTCCCGAGTTAGGAGCAGAGCAGGAATTTAAGTTTGCTGCAAGGTAGAACGTTATGACTATTCTTCCATTAAATGCAATGTCTTCATTACCTCAGAGGAAAAGAAAGAGCTCTTTCTCCTCCTCTCCATCCCCCCTTCAAATTCAAGTACCATGGGCTGGACCCCTGAGCTCCACCGCAGGAGACAAAGAAAAAAGAACAGTTCCTGGAAACCTAGTTAGAAGAGAGGAAGAGGAACCAAAGAATATCCATGCCAGGAGTGGCACAGAGAACGTGCAGATCACTTCCATTCACCTTGCTCAGAGACGTAGTACAACCATCTACTTCCAATTTTTCAAAAACCCCAAAATCTTCACCAGCCAATATCTGTACCTCAGTTGCAGTCTGCCCTAGGGAAAGGGAAACACAACCTCCTAGCTACACCACTACAAGTTCTTCTGGCTTTGACTCTAAGAAAGCTCCCCTCCGCAGTTTGGAGAATATTTACACTTAGGCTCCATGAGGACCACATCACAAACCAATGCATCGTGGGGAGCCAGATGGACATTATGGTACCCGAGGCAAACTGGCACACCTAAAAAACTACTAGGCAATTGTGTGGGAACAGCACATGAAAATGATAGTTGCTGCTGAGAGAGAAGATTAAGTCAAACAGAAAGAAGGAGGTGGTGATGGTGAAGAAGTTTGTCGCCCTTAGTTAACAATCAAACCCCGCAGCAGCCTCAACATGGTACAAAGAAATGAGGGTTACACTAACATTAAGGTGCCTATGCATCCTACCTGCTCCCGTACGTCACTTGAAGTGGAATCATCTAGTTGTCAAGCTACAGAGTACATGTGCATGCCTACACACTGGATCTCCATTAAGGAGGTCAAGCAAAAGCTAATTTCTGGTCTCACATTTGATAATGCTTTTTGAGGCATTGACCAGCAAGCAGCAGATGCAATTATTTCCATGGAGTAAGCACACTCAGCTAAAATCATCCATGAAGGATTCAATATTAATGCTTACAAATGGCTTCAATCTGTGGTTGCAACTTTTGATTCCTTGTCACTGACAATGGCAGTAATACTTTCCAAGCCATGGCTGATGGAGGGTACTTCAGAGTCTTCTGTTTAGCTCATTGCATCAACCTAATACTGCAGAAATTCCTCAAAAAAGAAGAAGTAGTCAACAACATAATAGTAACCAGTCACAGGAATTGTACTCATCTCAGCCATTACTTCAAAGCTCTGAAGCAGTTGAGGATTATTCTGCGTGCTAATCTAGTCCCTGTAAATGCCATCATACAGGAGGTTCATACCCATTGTAACTTCCTCTTCTGTATGCTGCAGTGCTTGTTTCAGCAGTACAGGTCTATCTTTTAAATTTGATTTTTATTGGGTTTTTCATTTTGAACAGTGAGGAGCAATCAGTTCCCAAGCACTGGAGTAAAGTACATAACATATCCAGCTTAAGCAAATTAAGAAATAACAGACATATGAACTACATGAGAATAAACATGTGACATAATACCTAGGAGAAGGAGAGCACCGCGGACAAGCAAAATAAAACCCAAAGCTTAAGTGTAGGTGGACCAGCACTGGAAAACAGCCATCTCGGCCAACCATCCCCAAACTGAATTCCAAATCTGACCCATCTGCTTCCTCCAAAGGCCGTTACCAATTAACACCATCTCTAGCCTACTTGTATGTAAAAATTCCCGGCCACCAGATCCAAGTGGGGTGGCTCACTGGCAAACCAGAATCCTGCCAAAACTAGCCTAGCTAACGTGATGGAAAAGAAATATACTCCCGCTAAATGGGGGCGGGGGAATAGCCGATGAATGCCCCAGCATAATAAGCTTCGGATCTGCAGAAACTGCCACATTAGATATGCCCCCCAATTTACCAAAGACAAATTGTCAAAACAGTCGTAGTGCAGGGCAGGATGCAAAGACATGGACTGCAATATCACCCATCATCCCACAATGAAAGCACCGGTCATCAGGCCGTAGCTTCATAATAAAAAGACGATACAGGGTATAGTACCAGTTATTAATACATTTGAGGTGATGTACCTTGATCCGAGATATGATCAAAATTAAATGGGACATCACATTGCTACACCAAAGATCGGCTCCGGTAACTTCCAAGCTAAGCCAAGAACTCCACTTATTGGACCTCTGTTGGAACCAGTCTTCGACTTGATTATGTGAAGCTGTATAAATTGAATTGTAGACAAACCCGATATTTCTCTTACAAGGAGATTTCCTAATAAGATCCAAGCAAGAATTATTGATCCAGTTCATGTCCTCTTCCTTAAGGCTGAAAAACGAATGCTAAAACTGTAAATATCTCAAGAAAAATATAAACAGAAGTGGACCCTGCTGCTGTAAACTACAAAATAAAAAAAAGTCTTCACCCTCAAAAGGTTGCCATTAGGGAAATTAGGGTTATAACTCAAATATGTATGCGCATTAAACGGGGTAATACCTGGAAATAATCTCCTAAAAGAGCACCAAACCTGATGAAAAGCTTTTAAGGTCTTAAAGCGAGTATGCTTAAAGTACATTGTATCAACAACACCAGAACCCGGGACTATCAATTTGCCCAACGGGGGAAACTCTGAGAACATACGAGCCAGTGGCCATGGTGTCCAACCCAGCACTGACCAGAGTCATTAAAATTATAACACCAAAAAGTAAAACCTGAGAATAGGAAGTGATACCCCCCATCTTCCTTGGACTAATGTAAAAACTGAATCTTACATCGAGGTTTATGGTAGGCCCAGATAGACTTCTGCCATACTTCCTCCACTCTGGCAAAATAGTCCGCAGGAAGAAAAAGTGGAATACAGCAGACAAAAATAAAGATACCGCAGGAGGATAGTCATCTTTATAAAATTACAGCAACCTATAATTCTCAAATGCAAATGATTCCACTTCAGAAAGAACTCCATTGAGTGCTAATACAACTTCTCATAGTAATGCTCCAAAATATCAGGAATGTTAATTGTTAAGATGACCCCAAGGTAGACCTGGGACTGCACCCTCCTCTGATCCTGGACAGGCGGAGCTACATTAGATAAAATCTGAGTCTTATCAGAGTTCAACTTGTAGCCAGCAACCTATGCAAATGATTGGGCTGCTGCCACCACTGCCTTTAATCCACCAATTGGAATAGGTGTCAAAATCTCGATGTCATCCACGTACACGAAAAATGTAACTTAATATCGGCGGAACCTCAAAGGTTGTATCCTCTCAGTCCGTTTAGGAGATTAAATAAACAGTTCAATATTGAGTGCGATCAACTGCGGAGAGAGAGGGCATCTCTGCCTGGTACCGCAGAGAATAGCAATATGGTCTGATGAAAGGCCTGCACTGCATACTCTTGCCTTAAGGCCCAGGTAAAGACGTGGGAACCTAGAAACAAATATGGAACCCAAACCAGCAGACTCCATAACCTTTCAAAGGAAGAGCCAAGAGACCTGATCGAAGGCCTACGTAGCGTCCAAACAAATCATACCAACAGGGGTACTTGAGGCAGAGGCCCACTCCAAAGCCAAAATTGCCATGTTAACATGTGACGTTGTATCACAGCACGGAATAAAACGATGCTGGCTTTAGAAAGACAACAATGTTTGTCTCTCTCCAAGACTCAGGGACATTATCTGAAGAATCAAACAAATTAAAAAGATCCCTTAACACTGGGACAAAATCTGTGAAAAGGCGACATTAAATTCAGATGTTATCTGGTCGGGATACGACACCATCCCGCTAGCCAGGGAGCTATTGGCCTTTTTAACCTCAACAAGTGTGATAGGTGCCTCTAGTTTAGACCACTGTGTAGGAGTCGTCAGGCAGTCCAAATACCGCTGAGTAAATTGAGAGATATCCTCAGCGTAGGAGAGACAATCCTTCCTATAGAGGTCCTGATAAAAACAGGCAAAAAACTTCACACACTAGGACAGGATCCACAACTAAAAGGCCACTCTCATCCCTAATTTGCTGAATGTTATTCGAGCTAGATCTGTCTTTTAACCAAAATGTCAAAATCGGCCCCATTTACTAACTATTCTTCAAATATGTCATCTGGCGAGCACTGCCGCTTTTGACCACCCTCTCCAAGATTATTTTCCTATGGGAAGCTCTAAGGACAGTAGACTGTTACAAAAGCTGCTCAACCCGAAGCCCGTCCCTCACCCTAACACTGTTTTCTAGGTCAGATTCAACAGACCACAGAGTCAGTTGGATCCCAGTTTCCTCCGCCAATGCCGATCTTCGTTGATAAAAAGCAAATTAAAGTTTCTGACCACGACAGAATGCTTTAAGGGAATCCCAGACCACAGGAAGTGATGCTGTCCCTATATTAAATTGAAGAAACTCTCTTATATGCAAATTCAATGAGCTATCATAGCCTTCTTCCGAGAGTAACCTGCGTTCAAATGTCCAGCTCTGGGAGCCAGATACCCAAGTAGATTCACTGAGTTGTATAAACAATGACAAGGCGTTATGGTCCGAAAGCACCCGTGGGTTATGTGTAATCCTAGAAGAAGAAACCAGCTTATTGCTAACCAAAAACATGTCCAGTCTTGACATGGCCTTTAGAGGAGTGGAATAAAACGTGAAACCTGGATCACTAGGATTAAAACGACAAAGGTCGACCAAAGCATCGGAGGATATTAGCTGTTATACTACCCCGCATCCGATGCTTCCCCCAGCAAGTCAGGTCATCAAAAGGCTGATCTGAGGGCACAAGCTGGGATGGCGAGTCATTCTTAGGGTACAGTGTAATGTTGAAGGCACCACACACAATAGTGGGTGGGGCCCAAAGATACAATTCTGATAAAAGAAAATAGCAAACCTTCGGATCAGTCATGTTAGGCCCATAAAGAACGCAAATAGCAAAGCAATCTCTGTCCTTCTGAGTAGTTGCCACCAACCAGCGCCCCCCGAAACTGTTATTTGTCACAAAACCTCCCACTGACTATCCCGTACCAGAAGTGCAACCCCCCTCTGGGAAGATGCATAACAAGAAAGGGATAACATCTTATATCCGAGGTCTTTTAATACTGGGCCCTTAATCTGAGACAGATTAGATTTGTTCAGTTCCTCACATATAAGTTTCTGGTTTTGTAACAAATTGACCCCATTAATGTTCCATGATAAAATATTCAGCTTCTCCCCGGGACCTCCACCTCTACTAGTTGTTGCCATAACCCCACATTATCCACGGGCTTTCATCTCCTTGCAAAACAATGAGATATTCCAACTCCGAGAACTTTTGCCAAATCAAGCAGAATATTTCTCTTGCAGTGCACGTGACCTTGCTCCAGGTTAAATTGTCAAAAATAATCCCCCAAATGCTCTGAAGAGTAAACATAAAATCCCCTTGCCCACCCCTGTGCCCATCCCTGACTCCCATGCGGGTGAGCCAGTCCCCCCCTCACATGCCATGCCCCAAACACCAGGGGCCCAACCACAACCTGGTTTGTGGTTCAGAAGCAGCCTACAGATGACACAACACTAAGCCCCGCCCAAGAGTCACATCCAAGACTACACACACACAAAAAGAAAAGAACCGAGAAAGCACACACCACCCTCCCCCTAGCTACCCAAGAATCCGAAGCTCAGACAAAAAGCAAGAAGAAGGGGACAGCGCGAGCTCCCCCAAAAAATAGAGCCTACCTTACAAAGAAGGGGAAGAAAGGGAAACCCTAATCATTAACCCAACCAACACCACCACCAAAAGAAAAGAAAACCCCTTGACCCTTCAGCCAATAAACAAAAAATAGGCACCCTAACACCCATAAGACTCTACTTCCAGCCCAATTGAACACCAAGTGCATTAACAAGAAAGACAACAGATCAAGCACCCCTCTAGCCAAAAATATACCAGAATCAAAAATAAAAGAGGGTCATCACCCAAGTCTTGGTTGCCACTTGCTTAACAGTTCCTGTATTTTATCACCATCATAGCAATAAAAAGTCTGGCCATCTTTACGAATCTGTAGGGTTCCAGGCTCCATAAAAGAAACAGAGGCCCCCAGCTTCTGGAGCGCTGGAATGAACTCATGCAGTTGCCAGCGCCTCACAACTGTTTAATGACAAAAGTCTGTCATGTGTTCAGTGTATGGCCCATTGTAGTTTTCCCTATGTTAGCCTAACTGTGCATGATACAGGCTGTGTTTGCTTTGTGTACATTACTTACTGGGAAGAGGCTGTGGCTTAATGGCTTGTGCACCTGACTTTGAAGCTGGGGAACCAGGTTCGAGTCTGGCGGGAGGCCCAAACATCTTGTGATTCTGGGCAAATCACTTAGGGCCACATGTACAACCCTTTCATTTAGCGCCTCGCAATTTGCGACACATTGCGAGTCGCAAATTGCGAGGCGCTAAATGAAATGTACAACAGTGTGTTTACACTGTTTTGCGATTCCCAATGGGGTCGCAAATTGCGAGGCTCATTAATATTAATGAGCCTCTCGCAATTTGCGAGCCCATTGTGAATGCCATCCTTCCCAGGGATGGTGGCCTGCTGGGCTCAGCAGACCACCATGTCTGGGACTGCTTTTTAATAAAGCAGCTTTTATTTTTTAAATGCAGCCTGTTTTCCTTAAAGGAAAACGGGATGCATGTAAAAAAATTAAAAATTAAACGTTTTCGTTTAATTTCTTAAGGGCAGGCAGTGGTCCCTGAGACCACTGCCTGCCCTTAAAAAATTTTTCGCATGCATTTGCAAAGGGGAAGGGGTCCCCTGGGAACCCCTTCCCATTTGCAAATGCATTACCACCTATTTGAAGTAGGTGGTAATTGCTAGTGTTTTGCGACCGCAATTGGGGTTGCAAAACATTAGTACATTGTTTTGAGACTCGCAATTTGGAAGGGAACGCCCCTTCCAAATAGCGAATCGCAAAACATATAATGGGCTATGTACATGGCCGAATATGTTTTTGCATGCGCAAACGGGTTCACAAACCCGTTTGCTCATGCAAAAACGGGTCGTACATCTGGCACTTTATCTCCATGTGCCTAAAAATGAATGTGTCCATCTGTAATGCAACTGGTGCTCATGCAAAGCGCTCTGATACCTTCAAGTCAAGTTTGTGCTATATAAAACTGCAAAAAAAAATGAAAACTACGTTTATCTTTGTGCCACATTGTATTTTCACACAGAACTTGCAGCTGTTTTCACACAATCCTGTTTTTGTGTTCTGTTCTTTTCTGGGAATTAGTCTGAACACAGCAAACAAGGTCAAACAACAATGTCCCTTGTTATTTCGTTCTGGTTAAGCACTAGCACCTAGACACAACACAAGACTGTAGCTGTTGTTTGTGAACATATGTGCCTTGTCATATAGGCATGCACAGTAATGTAACATACAGAGCGAGAGAGACTTTCTGAGAGGAGATCACGGCTGTACTAGAGATGTAGAATGTCCATCTGTGTATGCTAAGCTACAGGGTCCACTACTAATCCCAGAGATCTTTGTTGTATAATCATTCCTCTTCTGCAGAAGGGGAGTAGTGGGGTTAGGCTTATCTGTCTTATTATACGACAGGGCTTTTCCTAATATATGGTTTACTGACAATGCTGACGGTATTTTTTTTAAGCATTTTTTTATGATTGTGGCACGAATACTGCATTCTAGAGCACAATAGTTTAAATAAACATTTTTAACTTCCTTCGCATCTCTGTTATATCTTATTGTGGATGAGTATGAGTGTGAGAGCGAAAGGGGGTGTCATGTTACTGCGATCCCTGAGAGGGTCGGGAGTGTTGTGTTCTGGGATGTCAATTCATTTGTCTCGCTGGATATTGTTAGGAGGGTAAGTGAGACACTATAGCTAGTCGGACTAGGACTATGGGTACTGAGGTGGTATGGTGACTCAGTCCCTACTTACTGACGTTCTATGGTCCCAAGCATAGTTCTGTTCCCAAGCAGAATCCCTGCAACAAGTCTGAACAGACAAAAAAATCAATGCCACATGCTTTGCCCGGCAGCCTGGGAGTGGCTGCCCGAAAGACTTCTAGTTGAAGAAAGAAGTTCCCAATAAAAATCACTATGGCCTGAGGGTACTGCAAGGGTTTTCTAGGATGACAGAAGGGAAAACGAGGTGCCCAGTATCATACAATCCATATCCCGGTCATTCAGAACTGGATAGGCCTCTCGAAACAACCGAACTACGAAGCCACAGGGGTCATCTCCTTCTGCCCTCTCTGGAAATCCCGAAACCCGCAGATTGTTCTGACGTGACCTGTTCTTTAATTCCTCTACCAGAGAGAACAAGGTGGTTATCTGTTGCTCATGCTGAGCCACCCCCAGGCTGTTGGATTCCTCTGCCTTTTGAAGAGTTGCCTAGGAGGCTTCCACAACCCCCAACCGTGACTGAATACTGTTCATATTTTTCAATAGTTTGCAGAGAACCACTTGAGTCTTAAGGTGGATGGCCTTCAATGCCATTGAGTCCTTGTGATAATCCTCTCTGTGCTGCAAATAGAGGTGATAAATGGTCCCTAGTATGGGGGAATCCTGTGTTGAGGCAGCAGGTGGAGATCCAGAGGGGCGTGCAGGAACTACCAAATCATTGGAGCCAGAGCCGGATGGTACAACAAGGGATGAGCTACCCAGGAGAGAACAGTTCGAAGGCGTCAACTCAGTTCCATTCGTATCCCATAAAAGCTCATCTTCCACCTCCAGTGGGGCAACAGGGTCGGTTAGACCTTGATCGAACACTGCAGACGTGCCATCACCCTTACTCCTCCATAGGAGAAAAAAGGGGTGGAACGGGCGAAGTGCTCAGGCATAATCTTGGAAGGTTGATTACGGGCATTAGAGGCCCATACTGTATGGGTTTCTGGCTCCAGATATTCATCAGGTCACTGTCAGAAAGATCTGACAATGAAAAAAAGGCCCTTAGGACCGACTCCCCATTGCAGCCATCTCCACGCTGCCTGGGCAGAGAAACTGAGCAGCCATAAAAGACTGGGCTCTGATTGACAGTATCTGGGAAGGCTACGGGACAGGGACCTCTGGAAAATCCTGTTGAGGAGGTAAAATAAGAATCGGAGGGGTCAACTTTTCACTGCCAGATATAATTTCACTAGCACGAAGTGTAAAAGCTGCTGCTACCGATAAAATTACCTGCCCATCCTGACTGGGCTCAGTAGTTGCAGCAGATAGCGATGGGCCCACTGTTAGAAATGCATCCATTGTACATTGGGCGCGAGGTACTAGACAGCCCCACCCTGGTCCGACTGAGCCTAATACAGTAGTGTCGCCTGGTGCATTTGGAAATCTCTGCAGTGGCCAACACAGGGTAGTCTTCTACCCTCTCCCGAACTCTAGGGGTAGAGGTGTGGGGACAGATGACAATGTTTTCCCCCTTAAGCGCACTGCGGGTATTCATGCTGCCATCCCCCACCTTGCAATGAAAGAGCTGAAATTGAATTATAAACTAAAACTTGTTCTGAACAGGGGCCCTCATAACAGGTTTGGCCCAGGGCCCCCAAAATCCTTACAATGTCCCTGCAAAGACATCCTTCCTCCAAAACGGAACTCCAACTTAGCTGTCAGCAGGCAGGGCGCAGGCCTTTCAGCCCGCAACAATGTATCCAGCAAAGGGGCATACCAATGGAGAAGCTGAGTGTAGAAAGAGAAGCCTGCAACATGGTAGCCACTGATGCCGGTATGTACTTTCCTCTGCGCTGCGAGCGGCACAAGACCATGCTCACAGGATTACCACCACCAGCCAGCCTCTCCAGGAGCAGAAGAATCGAAAATCCACGCTCCCTCAGATCGAGCCGCTGACTGCAGCCAACCACAGTGGCGTAGCTAGGGGGGGGCGATGGGGGCGGACCGCCCCAGGTGGCACAAGTTTTGGGGCGGCAGCCGGCCCCCCTTACCCCGCTCTTACCTGCGGCCGTTGCGGCCGCAAGAATCGGCCGTGGCTGCGGCCGCACCCCCCCCCCTCGCTCTTCTATCATTTTGCCGAGGGCGGCAAACGCAGGGGCTGCCATGGGCAGCCTAAGGCCTAACTATGCCCCTGCCAGCCAGAATCTGACAAGGCCGCTCTGCCGTCAGCAGAAGCCAGTCAGCACATCCACCACTACAAGCTCTCTGCCCAGACTCTGGCAGCCAGAGTGGTAACCAGGAAGCCTCCGAGGAAGATGCCGAGGACCAGTGAGCCACCTGCACGGCCCAGAAAGATAAGGTAAGTAATCAGGCAGGGGGCCGGGGGGCACCCAGCCAGTCTAAACACCCCTTTGATGGACTCCGAGGCTCGAAGACGCTGGACCGCAGCGCACCGTCTTGTCCACTTGAAGACACTGTTCTCTATTTGGATACTGATAATTCGAGCAGTACAGGTCTTTCAATGATTATTTACAACAACAGAGAGGGGATGAAACTGCCAGAGCCATAACAACTGAGATAATAAATGGGGACTAGTAGTGTACCTAATCCAAATGCTATTGCCTTCTGCGATTTTGACACAGAAGTCAGCATGGAGGCTTACATATTGATGCAATACATCCCATTGTTGCGTATGCTGCAGGACTATTTTTGTAAGGTATAAAATTCATATACCAATGTCAATGAGGATGCAGATGCTTTGTCCAACATTTAATCCTTCAAAGGCTGCAAAAAGATGTCCTCTGAAGAGTACACTGGTCTCAATATACTGGATCCATGGTACAAAAAGGGGCTGCCCACTTTCATTCCTTTTTGAGTGCAGAAGCATGTCACAACTGCAGCAGCAGCACCCGCCAGTGTTAACACAATCACCATTCCAAGACGCACCTGCTTCTAAACCTAGAACAACAACTTCATCACTTTCACTTTCATTCTCTGCAATGGGTTCATTTATGATGAATTGTCCATGACTTAAATGAAGAGGAACTCAGGAACAGCAAATTTCAACAACTTTGACAATAGTCAAATGGTACAAGACAACTAGGATAAGCAATCAGAAGTCTTCTTGGATCATGAGCAATTAACCTAGTAGCACTGGAAAAAGGAACAATGGCCAGCATTCAGCAGCTGGCAATAAATTATTAAGTATGCTCTGTGGCCAGAATATCTCTGGAGCAGGTGTTTACTGCAAGGGGCACAATTGTAACAGTCAAAGGGCCAGTCTGTCTCCTCTAATCACGTAGAGTCTGATGATGAATAAAATGAATAAACATTTCACCCCCAAAAGTTATAAGGCCCCTGTTGTAATGTACTGGCATACTTATCCCACTTACAAGCTTGACTCCGTGAGGCACCATCCATGTCACCGTATTGCCTCAAGAATGACTGTTCTGTTTGTGCTGGAAGTTCTAGAGGGCGAGCAAAGTGGCAGTTACATGCGGGCAGGTGAGGGAGCTCATTGTACCCAGCTTGTCTTCAATAAAGCTCATGTTTACTAGAATGCTTCGATCTCATTATTACAACTCCACAAGACACAGCAATAGATAAGGGTAATTTCTCTGACATTATAAGTGTGACAAGTGATGATACCCAGCTTTCAGGAACAGGCAGACTTATATCATAAAAAACAAATTTTTCAACACAGTTTTGCCATTTTACTGGGAGACAGACCATTTTTCAGTTTTTTGTCCTTTTAACCTCCTTCCAATTAGTGTTGGACACAGGTGTAAAACCCATGTTGGATCCCAGAAAGCAATACATTTCTGAAAAGTAGACAAAATTCTGAATTCAGCAAGGGGTCATTTGTGTAGATCCTTCAAGGTTTTTTTTTAAATAAAAAGTAAGAGCTGAAATAACACAATATTGAAATTGAGTTGAAAAAACTGTCATTTGTATCTACAGTTTTATCTGTAACTTCTAACTATGGCAGATTTTCAAAATCAATATACCGTTATGTCCACTGGACCCTTCTGGTTGTGTAGATTTATAGGCCTTGTAGGTTCACCTAGAACCTGAGGTACTAAGAGTCAATAACTAAGCAGCACCTTGCAATGGTTTTTCATTACGTACCAGGTATACAGCAATTCATTTGGTAGAGTGAAAAGTAGGTATCAAGGAAACCTATGTATTTCCAAAATGGGCCCAAGATATGGGGGCATATTTACAAGGAGCTAACTCCACCGCAGCGGCATTCTTTTTGACACAGCTGCAGTACAATCAGTGCTCCACACTGCTCCATATTTACATGCTGACACATTGGGCCCAATTTGTCAGTATGAAGAGGCCTGCATCAAATTTCACCTGCGCCAAGTGTAATGGGTGCAGGGTAGGTGTTGAATGTTAAAAGCCACGTAGAACTGACGCAGTGAAAATTGCAAATTGTAACAGCGTCACTTTAAGAATTGACTGCGTCAAAATCTCCACGACTTCTCAAACCAGGCGTAAGGATTGACACAGGGCTTTTAACTCACCTCTGTGTTCTGCTGCATTGCTGGAGTTGTGTCAGTCTTATGACCAACTCCAGCAGTGCATCCCTTTTGCGCCAAAAGATGCGTCAAAATTCTGATGGATCCGTGAATCCTTGTGCCATAGAGCACTGTATTGTAAATACAGCGCATCCATGGCGTCGTTAAGGCATTTGTGGCAGGCACAAGAAATCTGACACATCGATTCCAATGCATCAGTTCTTGTAAATATGCCCCATGGAGTTTAGAAGCAGTGGCTATTTGCACATCGCTGAATTTGTGGGTATCCATACTAGCATGTGAAGGTGATGTCATTTCTTAAAATGACTTCTTTCTTACACACTGTTTTACATTTGGAAGATGCAAATGCAAGGAAAGACAATTGGTAATAACACTACTATTCTGTGTTCCCCTAAGTCTCCCAATAAAAATGGTACCTCACTTGTGTGGATAGGCCTAGTGCCTGCGACATAAAATGGCCCAAAATGCCACATGGACACCACATTTTTCCACTGAAAACGGACCCTTTATTTGTAATGTGCCTAGCTCTGAATTTTGGGCCCTAGCTCAGCCGGCACCTAAGGAAACCTAGCAAACCTGTACATTTCTGAAAACTAGACACCAAGAGAAATCCAGGATGTAGTGACTTGTGTGGCTCTCACCAGGTTCCGTTACCCAGAATCCCCTGCAAACCTCAAATTTAGCTAAAGAAATCACATTTTACCCACATTTCTGTGTGGGAAAGCTGTGGGATCACCGGACCGGCACAAATGTCCTACCTCCCAGTTTTCCCCAGGTCTCCCTATACAAATGCTACCTCACTTGTGTGGGTGGTACAAGTGCCCTTGACAGGGAAGGGCCAGAGCATTGATCCCATACAGAAATGTGAGGAAAAGGTGATTTTTTTAAAGCTAAATTTGAGGTTTGCAGGGGATTCTGGGTAAAAAAACGTTGGGGGATCCATGCAAGGCACACCTCCTTGGACTCTGCTGGGTGTCTAGTGTTCAAAAAAGTCTGGGTTTGGTAGGTTGCCCTAGATGGGCGTCGAGCCCAGGACCAACAACGCAGGTGCCCCCCTTGCAAAACAGGTCTTTTTGTGATAGATCATTTTGAGTCTCCACAACACCTTTTGGGCCCTTCCCTGTTGCAGGCACTTGGCCCACCCATACAAGTGAGGTAGCATTTGTATCGGGAGACCAGAGGGTACGCTACTTGGTAGGATATTTGTGTCAGCCTGGTGATTCCACAGCTTTTCCACACAGATATGTGAAGAAAATTTGATTATTTTTAGCTAAATTTGAGGTTTGCAGGGGATTTTGGGTACGAAAACGCTGGAGGATCCATACAAGTCACACCTTCCTGGACTTCTCCAGGTGTCTAGTTTTCAGAAATGTCTGGGTTTAGTAGGTTTACTTTGACGGCCGCCGAGCCTGGTACCAAAAACACAGGTGACTCCCTTGCAAAAATAGGTCTTTTTGTGATGGATAAATTTGATGTTTTCACAATACGTTTTGGGCCCTTCTCTGTCACGGGTACGTGGCCCACCCACACAAGTGAGATAGCATTTTTATCAGGTGAAGTGGGGGAATGCTGAGTGGTAGGAAATTTGTGCCGGACCAGTTATCCCACAAATGTCCCACGCAGAAATGTGAGAAAAAAATGTTTTTGTCAATGAATCAAATCAAATCAAATCAAAACGAGCTTTATTCGATTTTAAACATTAAAATCATAAAAGCAGGCAGTAAAAACATATCATTTCACACATCATAAAAATTTCATTTAAGACACGTTTGCTAAATAAAATTTCATTAAAAAACAATTCATTTAACAATAACTATTTTTTACGTCCAGGGATTAAAATGTATTATACTATACATCATCACATAACTATGTTTCTATCATAAATTTTACATCTGGCATTCAAATAGTTAGAGATTTTCTAGCTCTATATACACTTTTCAGAAAACCGACCATAGATCCTATACAATAATAATTTCCCAACATCTGTAAATACAAAAAAGCAGGGCGACATTGTCTCCATCCCCCCTGTTTTAATAACGGTAGTACCCATCTTCGCCTTTCATCCTTATAAAATTTGCAGAATAGGATAGCATGAATAGTCGTTTGTGATGAAATATTATCACAGGGACATCGACAGAGTTCCCTTGACCAATTGTTAATATCTGGATGGCTAATCAAACGGTGGAAAGTCCCAAATCTAAAACGCGTTAGCATATACCTATCATATCCCCCCCAATGTACAGGTCAAGTAAGGTTGAATATTATATATTGTAATAATTAATTGATGTTCAACCACCGTAGGTTTATTCATTTCCAGAGTTAACCTATTTTCTTCCAGGTGGGTCATACAAATTTTTTAAAATCCTTCCGGTTAATACAATTCATATTTTCGGGTAGGGAAAATACTCTGGGCGCCCGATGTCCTGCATAAAATTTCTTACATACTTCAACCAGGGAATCTTGCTGGCGTTATCTAATTTCATTGCATCAGTTATTATTTCCCTATTTAAACCAGTGCTAGCAGAGGTCCAGATTCTGTGCCAAAGCAGCACCGGTTGCGCCTTAATAAGGTCAGAGATATATGTTACTCCTAATTCGCTATGGCAATTAAAAACTGGAGCACTGGCCGGGACTGCCAATATAAATCTTAAAAAGGCATTTTCCACATATTGGATCGATGTACAATCATAAGAGCCCCAAATACCTGCCCCAAAAGTTGCTATGCTCACGCATTTAGCTTGATAGATTTTTAAAAGAATTTCTGGTGGCCTTTTCCCCAATTTTTTGTAAATTTAATTAAGGCCGCGGTAGACTTCATAAACAGGAGGCTCCTAGTCTTTATCGCTTGTGCCCAAGACCCTGTACGATCAAAAAGAACACCCAGGTAACAAAAGGAGTTAATAGATTCCACCCTACTTCCCCCAGCTTGAAAACTTCGGTCCTTATGTTTCCCTCTCCCACAAGTCATAATAAAGCTTTTCTTTACATTCATTTTTAATCCAAGGTTGTCCATAAAACTTGTATAAAAAGTAAGAGCCCTCTGAAGACCAATCTGGGTACGTGCCATAAGTACAGCATCGTCGGCATAGAGGAGGGAGACTATCGGGCGTTTATTTACATATGGCGGATCCCCAGCGTTTGCCACCAACTCCTGTTCCAAAGCATTTGTATACAAGGTGAACAGCAGTGGTGCCAAAACGCAGCCTTGCCTCACTCCCTTCTCAACTTTAAACGGCACAGTACACTCTCCCTTAAGTCCGTACCGAACTTTTGCTGTAGCGCCAGAGAATAGCTCTCTTAAAAACTGTATTAAAATAGGATCAACCTTTAAATCTCTAAGAACGCCCCACAGCTTATTATGAATTACACAATCAAATGCAGCTGTGAGGTCAACAAATGCCAAATAAAATTTCCCCTTTTTGCCTGCGTGTACTTTCCAATTAAAATGTTAAGATTAAGAACCTGCTCGTTAATACCTAGACCTGATCTAAAACCGTACTGTACATCACTCAAAATACTATTTTCTTCCGCCCATGATTGCAACCGGTCTAAAACAATCCTGCCCGCTACCTTCATGAGTGAATCTAACAAAGATATCGGGCGGTAGCATGCAGGATTTTCCCGATCCCCTTTTTAAAAATGGGGACGATGATTGATTCAGACCAAGTGCCTATGAATCCTCTTGCGCAACAAGCTTGTAAGACCCGTGTTAAAATTGGACCCCACATTTCAAAATTAGACTTAAAAAGATCAATTGGTACCCCATCGGGGCCGGGGGCCTTACCACTCTTACTTGCCTTTATAGCCGAGGTAACATCCTGCAAAGTTATATGGAAATCAATGGGTATAAAATTCTGGTGTTCCCCTCCGTATTTTGCCCACAAACTACTTCCCTCTCACTGGTCTTCTGTAGGGAATAAACGCTTGAGAAGAAATCCACCCAAATTTTTTCCTCTATTGCTACCTCAATTGATGGTGCATCCAGTCTATTGTTAAGGAATGGGGCGTTCACAGCTGACCAAAATTGTGAACTATCCCTGCTCAAGGCTGCATCACTTAAGTTCTTCCAAGCCTTTTCTTTTAGTTCGTTCATCCTGTTTTTTCTGGCTATGGTATACAACTTTCTACAGATCCTAATTTCCTCTTTATCTCTTACTGATCTATGTAGAGCATTCTTTAAATTTGTATAACTTTTTGTACAGTTGTTATCGAACCATCCCTTACTGGTGTTACGAGTACCTTTACTTTGCACTTGTAACGTGCTACTCACAGTCTCAGTTATACAGGAAAAGGCTTTTAAAATATTTTCGTGCGTCGGGCTTTCACTTAAACAGATAGAAATTGGCGCATACGCATTTGTAATTATTTCTTTACTTAGCTCTGCAGGGTCCTGACTTGACCATCGGATTGTATAACCATTTTGTCTTCCCATTTCTATATTTTGTACCCATGCTATTTTATTACAATTTCTCCTTGCTTTATTTGTTGGAGTTGCAATATCTACACTTATTGCCAAGTGATCACTCATTACGTTTTGATGAATGTTATACCCTATAACATAACTTGCATAACAATTTGGCATAATGATAAAATCTATTGTCGAATCAGCTCCTCTGCCAATAAATGTGTGACCAAACTCCACCTTAGGGGTACATAGACAATTTGTAAAACCAAAATCATGTTTATACAAAATCTCATTATACAGATCTCCTTTATCAGAATGAGAGAAATGAATGGGTGGGTCATCTTCCTCCAATGTTAATCCACATTTTCCTATTTCAGCCAAAGGACACAAGCCAACGTTAAAATCCCCACCCCAAATAGGAATGATTTCAGTCTCTGTATCTGATTTTAAGCTGGTAACATCCTCACTGAGCTTCTTCAAAATGGCGCCCAGTTGCCCTTTTTCCACATTATTATAAAAGTTGATCACAGCTAAAATACAGTTCACATCCAAGTGTATTAAAACAATTTGATAATAAATTTCAGAGCTAATCATATTAATGTTTTGAGCCCCCAGCAAATTTGAAACATATACACAAACTCCACCCTTAGATCTTCCACTAGATGATTGGATTGCTGGCGTATGAAATGTCCTAAAACCATTAATAGTTATTTCCTCGATGGCCCAGGTCTCTTGCAAACATATTATATCAACATTATTGATAAAATCCAGCCAAACTGTGTCATTCACTTTGTTCTTTAGTCCCGCAATGTTCCAAAAGAGGACTCTACAGGCTTTTACATCCTGGACCACTGTTTCAAGCACAGTTACAGGCTGATTGCTAAGTTCACCCTCGGATTGCGAGTTAGGATCAAAATCTCCCATACTACCCATCAATATGGAGGATCTGCTCATATAATCTGTTTCGATTAACTCCTCACATATAGAATTACTTTTCTCCTCGTCGAGTAACTTAGCCTCTATTGGACTAAACCAAACTGATGCATCTGGGGTTTCTGTACTATGTTTGATTTCATTCCCCGATGAATTCAGCCCAATTATTAGTCAATCATTTTCATCTAAAGTTGTTAGTGGCCCAAATCTATTTGATGTTGCTAAGTTAAAAAATGGGCCATCTGTGGGCTGTTTACATGGGCCATGATTTTCTGGCTTTGCGGAACACGAAGGTTGATAAAAAAGCCCAAAGGGAGAACTTGTATATTTGAATAGATATGGCTAGGCTCTTGTGTTCTCATTAGGATTTCTCTTACCAAAATAGGTGATCCTAATGAGAGGGCGATACAATCACCTTCACAGAGTTTGTTATTATTTCCCACCCAATCAATTCTCCTCACCATCTTAAATTCCCTAAAAAGGGCACTAGTCAAGCCCGTTCTGTTTCTCAACCAATGTATGGTTTTATTTCTTAGGGCAGGCCAGGTTTCTGTATCGGCCAATGGCAAGGGCGGGACGTTTGCTAAAATAATTGTGTAAGGTGTAGCTGCCGGCGGCAAGTTTAATGTTTGCAGACTGTGCATTACCACTGGTGCATAGCTGTCTAATGGGGTCATTCTTGTACTTTCCCCTCCCAGCCGACTTTCAACTATTTTGTGTTGTGTCCTTCCCATCTCATTTAATGTATGCACCACTCCCTTTTGAGAAGAAATATTTTTCGTAGTTGCAGATATATTGGGGTTTAATACTTGTCTCTCACCCTGATCTCTCGCCCTGTGCGATGTCTTTAGCGTCAGAGGGGCTACATTTTGGGCTACCTTCTCAGAGTATGTGCTCAAACCCAATAATTTTTGAGGTTCTTGAGTGGCCTTAATCTGTGCTGTTAAAATTTTCTCAATTCCTACTTCTATTTTGTCCAATCTACCCGTAAGGATATTAATGGCTTGTGTGACGGACTCTAGTTCTTTAATTGCCACGGACAGACTTGCCGATTCACATGAGGTTGCATCACATTTATTGTTTACCTGTAATGCATTAATAATACCTCTTTCTTTATACAATTTATTTTTAGGGCCCTGAGATTTTCCCTGTGGCTTACTTAGATGAGTCCTAATTGGTTTTGGAATAAGTTGTGATGTGTGTAATCCTTTAACTGCAACATCAAATTTTCTTGCATTAGGTGATTTACACGATTTTTTAGGTGGAGGGAAGTGTTCATTTTCTACTTCTTCTAAAGAAATATCCTCGGTAATTACCTGGATACATCCATTGTTTTGATGCTCAAGAGGAGTATCGCCCGGGAGAGCATACTCAGTAGCCTCTACACCATTTGGGATAGTATTTTTATCTTTAAACTGTATGGGTAGCAATAGTGGATCCACTGTATCGATATTTAATGTTTCTTCTACGGAGATTATCTGTCTTTCGATATCTCCAACTGCACCAGTTAAATAGTTAAGCAGGGTCATGTTAGCTTTCTTGTTTTTACTTGGTGTTTTCGGTGTATGGCTCACTGTCTGCTTTCTTTTTCCCATGGTACTAATAGTCTAATTGACTACTACGACTGCGACTGGAGCTCAGTATCCTCAGTGGGCACAACCCGTTCCCTAACTCTCCCACACTAAATATAAAGTGCAAAGTGCTTATTCTAGAATGATATCGGGCCCCAAGAAAGAGAGTACAAATACAAATATAATTTTTTTACCTCGAATTTCAATAGGCCTCAGATTAAAAATAAAGATAAGTTAACACTTTTAAATGGCGGTACAATATTAAAAATACAATATTAAAAGTACAGTTAAAGTGCAATGTGCTAGGTATAGGTTTAAAAACAGTTCGAAGTGCAAGAACAAAAACTGTTCAAAAGTCATAAATAAATGTCAAAGCAGAAATGACTATGGGCCTTGCCTCGTTAGATGCAATACAGCTGAAAACGGCTAGTGGAGCACTCAGACTTAAAAAAAAGCCGCAATACCTCTCAGTCAACTCCTGTTGAGGGACGGTGTCCGAGATGTTAGGAGGGTAGCCCTGCCCTGCCTCTTCCTGTCAATGACGGGCAAGGACGGGCCCGCCCTTGGCCCGGGCTTCGCCCGGGCGCAGCCCACGCGCGCCCCGCGCTGCGGGAGGTGCAGGGCCCTCTTATTGCGCCTCCGGGCGCAAGTGCGGCGTCAGGGGGGCGTCAAGACTGCTGTGGCTGCTGGGGGATGTAGTTTGACAGGCCGTTCCCCTCACGGCACGTTGGAGAGTGTAGCAGCCGTTCCCCTCACGGCGCCTGAAGAAATGGAAAAGGAGCCGTTCCCTTCACGGCTTTTGCTGGTCCCGCGCTGCGGGAGGTGCAGGGCCCTCTTATTGCGCCTCCGGGCGCAAGTGCGGCGTCAGGGGGGCGTCAAGACTGCTGTGGCTGCTGGGGGATGTAGTTTGACAGGCCGTTCCCCTCACGGCACGTTGGAGAGTGTAGCAGCCGTTCCCCTCACGGCGCCTGAAGAAATGGAAAAGGAGCCGTTCCCTTCACGGCTTTTGCTGAATCAAATTTCTGGGTAACTAAACCTTGTGGGATCGCCACAAAATATACCACATATACCACATATTATTCCCTTAGTGGCTAGTTTCCATAAAGATGTGAAGGCAGAAGGTATTCACTGCAGAGAGAGTAGGCACTCATGATATAAAGCAAAAAACACCAGAACATTACCGCACATCCATCCATTAGTCAATCACAGGCAAACCGGTAAGGCTTGGCAAGTGGATAAGTAAATGGTTCGTAGAAATAACTTTATTCACCAATGACTTTACGAAATAAAATCCGCAAAAGTCATTGTTAATTATTTCAACATTAGATCAAAGAACCACTGACTTACAGCTCATGAGCTGTAAAGCCACGTCAAGGCACCAACCACTTTACAGTCCATTCACATGCCTTTCACTGCCAGCTGTGGACCCAGCACAATACAACACTTACAGTTACAAACAACACTAGTCAAGGGCACATCACTCTCATATGCCAACAGGACTAACACACCAATCTCACCACCAAGCACCCGAACATGAGACAACTGACAAACACACCTCAAGCAAGTCAATACACATACTGGCTACCAGCCACCAAAACACTGTGGGGCATATTTACAAGCCCCTTGCGCCACTTTTGCGCCGCCGTTGCGTCACGCATGTGATGCAGCGGTGACGCAAACCATGCGCCGCGTTGCGCTATATTTACAATGTGACGCATCTAGGGAGATGCGTCACGTAGTAAACCCCTGCGCCACATGAAACCTGCGTCAGGTTTCATGTGGGCGTACCGGCGCAGGGGGGGGGCGTTCCGGCGCAGGAACGCCTCGGAAAAGTGACGTAGTGAAATCTACAATATTTCACGCAGACACTTTTCCGATGCTGGTGCGTCAAATCCTTACGCCTGCTTCAAGCAGGCGTAAGGATTGACACACCATGTTAGGGATAGGGAAGGTTGGAACAGTGCTGGAGTTGCGTCGCGCTTGCGACACAACTTCAGCACTGCGCCAACCTTCCGCCGGCAGATGCGTCACGCATCTGCTTATCCTTGCGCCACGATGCGCCGCATTGTAAATGCGGCGCATCGGACGTGGCGCAAGGGTAAACTTGCGTGACGCATTTTCCCTGGCGCATCCCTGCTGATATGCAGGGATGCGCCAGGGAACGTAAATATGCCCCCGTAAGTCCACACATACGGCCAGCTAAGCACCAGTCTACACACACCGCCCGCAAAGCAAGCCCCAGTCTACACACAGCCAGCCAAGTGTCAGTCTACACACAATGCCAGCCAGATGTCAGTCCACATGCACCGCCAGCCATGCACTAGTCTACACACACAGCCAGCCAAGCGCTAGTCCACATACATCTCCAGCCAAGCGCTAGTCCACACGCACAGGTGAAGCAGTTTTTGGCCCACATCAGGGCTGATTGGGAGGCATCAGTCCTAATATGCCCCAGGGGAGCAGAAATTTCTCTAGAGAACAGGGAAAAATAAGCCAAACAAATAGATGGGTTGGGAGCGGCCCACTCAGGCATCAGGCCATCCCCCATTCTAAAAGGGCCCGCTGTCTTTCTACCACCTGGGGGTGGGCTGCCATGCTTTACCTGCACTCCACCCACCAGAGAGTGCAAAAACCTGATGAAAAAAATAGGCACCCCAAAAAAGGGTGGGATCGGACCATCCATGCATTGGGCGATGTTGGGACAAAATATTGATTTAAAAATTTCAGGAGACAGAAATATTGGAAATTAAATACCGTGACACACAAATATCATGATGCAGAAAAAGTATTGACAAGAATATCGTTTTTGAGGTAAGTAATATTGTTGTAAATAATATTGATGATTAAAATATCATTTTCACTAATATAGTGGTTAAAAATATCATTTTTTAATTATTTGAATGTGTTTTAGTTCATTTATCAATTGTATGTGTTACTATTGCTTATTTAAATGTTATTTATTGTTTTTAAAATATAGCTTGTAATTGTTTCTGCAGTGGACACAGTATGGAGACAGCCCTCATCATGGCCACTAAGGAAATTAGATTCACGATAGACAGGGGTGGCAGAGTAGCCCTCTATTACTGGACTTGTCCACAGCGTATGACACAGCAGCCTTTACAACACGGTTTCAAGCATGCGTGTCATTTCACTGCAAGCTAAACAATGCTTGCCTTAACCACGCATATGCCTGAACCACGCATGTGCGTGGTTAAGGTAAGTTGGGCTTGGACTGGGGAGTAGGTTTTAAAAGAGGGGGCCAGTTGTAAGGCTTAGGACGGGGTGGGCAGAGGGGGGTAGGTTTTAAGGGATGGGGCGAGCTTTAGAGCTGGGGCGGCGGCTTGGAGTCAGGGTAGGTTTTATGGTAAAGGGCTGAGTTTTAGGGCTCAAGGCGGGGGGTATGGGGCTGTTTTCAGGAGGGAGCCAGTTTTTAGGGCTCGGGGGGGTCGGTGTAGGTTTTTAATTTAGGGGCAGAGTTTTAGGGCTCAGGGCAGTGGGGAACGGGCGCTTTTCAGGGTGGAGGGAGTTTTAAGGGCTCAGGGCAGAGGGAGTCGGGATAGTTTAAGGTTTCAGGGGTGGGGTCATTTTTAGGTTTCGGGAGGGCAGAGTATAGGGCAGGTGTCAGGATTTTAGGACTCAGGGCAGAGGGGTGGCATGTGAACTTTACCACACATCCCGTTACCATACATGCCTTTACCATGAAATTGCAAGGTAAAGGCATGCGTGGTAAAGAAATGCATTGTTTAGACGTATTCGTTCTTGCGGCTGCATGGTAGAGGCGTGCGTGGTTCAGCCATGCATGCCTCTGTCATACAGCTGTTTCACACAGTCAATCACACTCATTTATTGACCGTCTACGGAAGTTGAGAATTAAAGACACAGCCCTAGCCCTGCTTTACTCCTGTCATACAGATAGGATACAATCAGTGACTCTTTCGAATTTACGATGGAGCCCTTTGTTCTGCCCAGTGGGGTCCCACAGGGCTCATCGCTAAGTCCAACCCTGTTTAATGTATATGTCACCCCTGTGGCTAACTTGATTAAATATTTCGTGTTTTCTCTGGTATCATATGCTGATGACACTCAGATTGTTTTGTCTCTTTCCAAGATTAATCACAGCACAGGCGAGATCTTTTGAAACTGCATGACCACAGTTAATAAATGGATGAGCAACAATTGTCTTAAATTAAATTCATCCAAAACAGAAGTGATGATATTCAGGAATTACATATCCTTCTGGTCCCCCTACTGGTGGCGGAAAGAATTAGTGACCCTTCTGGCTCCCACAAAAACAGCAAAAAATCTTGGTGTCACTTTGGAAGACAAACATATTTATAAAAATCAGATCAACACGGTCATCTTCTCCTCCTTTTATGTCTTGAAGACCATAAAGAAATTGCTCATCTCATTCCATTCGATTCGCTAAAGACCGTGGTCACAGCACTAGTTCTCTCAAGAGTGGACAACTGCAGCCCACTCCATTTAAACTTAGAAGAATTTGGTGAATAAAGTTCAAATAATGCAGAACACTGCTGCCAGAATGTTATTTCAGCATATCCAAATTTCACTCCACAACACAAACCTTTAACAAACTTCACTGGCTTGCCATCAAAAAATGGATCATTTTTAAAGCACCATGTATAGTATTTAAAGCCCTAAATGGCACAGGTCCAGACTATCTAAAGAAAAACTCAATCCAGATCTTTATGCTCAAGCTCCGCAAGGTACCCGGGTGTTCCCCCTCATAGGTAAGTCTCCTGGGAGGCAAAAGCTTTATCAGATGTACTGCTCTACATTGGCAAGCCCGTCTGCGCCCATCCGCGCTAGATCCGCGCGCAGCGCCAGCCCCCCTGGTCGGACTCGTCCCGGTTGGGGTGCTATTCACTACTCAAGTAAAACCCTAAAGTTTCTCAATCCCAACCCAGCAGGCCAGAAGTGCTGTATACTGCATATGGATCTTATGCACTCTCAGGGCAGAGTGTCTTGCCCAGGGTGCAACACCATGTTGCCAGAGCTTCTGCTGAAACCAATAGTGACCTTACGACCGCAGAACACAGTCGGAGAAAGGGACGCTTCTCACCTGGCTCGGAAATGTGCCCTGCTTAATGCTAGGTCCCTGGTTAAACATAGTCTGGAATGCGCCTCCCTAATCGAAGAAGAAGGGATTCTTGTCGCATTTATTACGGAATCCTGGACGGATGACGCATCTGGTCCAGACCTAGTTAAAGCCACACCACCCAATTACCTCTGTTACACGCTGAAAAGATCCCAGAAAAAAGGGGGGGGGTTGGCAATTATCTACCACAACTCCATTACGGCATCGTTCACTCCCATAACCAAGGAGGAATGCGAAGCCTTAGAGTTTTGCTTCAATCTCTCACATCACTGCTCTTTCAGAGGCTCCCTCATTTACAGGCCCCCTGGTCCAAGAGGGCGGTTCCTAACACAAATAGGCAGCATACTTGAAAGAGGGATCAGTTTTGACTCCTACACCATTATGGGAGACTTTAATTACTATTTGGAGTCTTCATCCGACCCGGATACAATCCGGCTGCTGGAATTGATGAAAGGTGCGAACCTAGAGCAACAAGTGAGGGGAGCTACTCATATAGCCGGCAATACTTTAGATGGCATCTTCTCAAATAATTTGCGACTGTCAATCCTGAACGTCCTTCCTCTGGCATGGTCAGACCACTCGGCAGTTATATGTGAGATTACCCTGCCTGACCGCGTGGCCTCAAAACCTCTGAAAAAAAACTCATCTGTCAGAGCATGGAATAAGATAGACACAATGGAATTACATCAACTACTTACATCAACCATGCCCTCGGTACCAAGAGATTTGGACGAGGCTACCAGCTCCTACAGTAACTGGCTAGCAGTTGCAGGGAACAAATTAGCACCTATAAAATATCTCCGCCTTACCAGACAACAACCCTCTGCCCCCTGGTATTCTCCTGAACTCAGGGATCAGAAACTTGCTTGCAAGCACTTAGAAAGAAAGTGGAGGGCGGGCTACAAGGATAAGGACAGAATGGACTACAAAACAAGCCTTGCAGTTTATGAACAGATGCTTCAAAAAACAAAACAAGAGTATTTCACTGACAGAATTAACTTAGCAAAAAACTCTTCTAAAGAGCTTTTTAAAATAGTAAAAACCTTAGCCCATCCATGCTCCCCGACTTTCTCAGCCAGCCAAGAGCTGTGTAATAAAATTGCTAAATGCTTTTTTGAGAAAGTGAATAACATCTTTGTCACCTTCTCCGATTCTACCCGCGAAACAACACAGAGCTTAGCAACAGATCAGTCGGAGACTAATAAGGATAGCCCACTTCTACTTAACTTTGCCCCTCTAACAGAACTACACACCAGCAACCTATTACTGAAGATAAAGTCAGGCTCCCCTTTTGACCCATGCCCAAGCTCAGTAGTTATTTTAGCTGCAGAGCCAGTCTCAAGAATACTGACTTCTATCTTCAATACTATGTATTTAGATGGATACTTTCCAAGAGACTGGAAGCATGCATCAATTCTGCCATTACTGAAGAAACCTAACTTAGATGTCGATGACCCCAACAATTTCAGACCTATATCTAGAATTTCACTCCCGGCGAAGGTCATTGAAAGGGATATTAATGCCCAACTTAATAAGTTTCTGCAAGACTCACAAGCCTTACACCTAACCCAGTTCGGGTTCAGAGGGGGCCACAGCACTGAAACTGCGCTTTTAAAGTCCACAGCAGAGATCAGGACTATTCTGGACCAAGGAGGGAATGCCGCGCTGATCATGTTGGATCTCTCGGCGGCGTTCGACACGGTCCACCACGATGTATTGATGGACCGTCTACATGAGATAGGAGTCAAGGGCTCTGCCTGGAAACTTCTCAAATCATTTTTGACTGACAGAGTACAAACGGTGGCCCTAGATGAATTTGAAGCTAAATCATTCTCTTTGCCAAGTGGTGTCCCGCAGGGATCATCACTGAGCCCGACCCTTTTTAATGTCTATGTTTCCTCACTGGCACCCCTTATTGAATCATTTGGGTTTACATTAACCTCATATGCTGACGATACCCAAATAGTGGTGAACCTATTTCCAGGCGGCTCTCAGAATACTTCACTGAGGCTGCAAAATTGCATGAGTGCCGTGGGGGGTTGGATGGCCCAAAACTGTTTAAAACTCAACTCCAGCAAAACGGAGGTGGTTTTGTTTGGCAATAACCCCAATCTCTGGACACCAGATTGCTGGCCGGTAGACCTGGGCCAGCTCCCCACGCCAGTTGGGAAAGTGAAAAATTTGGGAATATGGATAGATGACAAACTGAGCTGTAGGGACCAGGTAAATAAAGTGGTCTCTACTACCACCTACATTCTCAAATCTTGCAAAAAAATAATGCCACTACTCACCAAAGCGGTACAACAAACAGTTGTCACTGCACTGATTATGCCGAGATTGGATTATTGCAACAGTCTCTATCTGAAGACACATGAAGGATCCCTAAACAAACTACAGATTCTGCAGAACGCAGCCGCTAGACTACTCACAGGCACACCTAGGACTGATTCCATCTCTGCCCAAATCAAAGCTCTGCATTGGCTGCCAGTGAGGAAACGTACCCAATTCAAGGCCTTGTGTTTGGTTTTTAAATCCCTTCATGGAACCGGGCCTGAATTCTTAAAACAGCGAATCCACTGGTACACCCCAAATAGAACTTTACGATCTTCTGACGCCAAATTGGTGACAGTACCCAGGGTGAAGAAGGCCAACTGGGGTGCAGAAGCTTCATAGTTAACGCGGCAAGAGCCTGGAATGCTCTCCCTTTATCCCTAAGAAGCATGACCAATCTTCTTGCATTTAGGAAGACACTAAAAACTTGGCTCTTCACTAATTGATCCTGCGTATCTCTCCATCTGGCTTGATTCCTCTGTAGGCCTTCTCCCAGCGCCAGGACACCCTTGGGTAACAGTTGCGCTCTACAAATAGCAGTAACATAACATAACATAACTGTCTCCTCCATTCTGTAAAGTCTGCCTCAACCCTTCTGGGCTTTAGAAAGTCCTTAAAACCTGGCTTTACTGTAACTAACTAGGCCTCCTTTCTTGCATCACAGGCAGTGCCAAGATGCCTCCAGGCACGCAAGAGGTCTATAAAACTCTTCATCATCATCATTAAGTAATAATTAATTGACAATTAATTATTAATTGTTGATTATTTAATTGATTTTTAATTATGAAATTTATGTAATACTTATTTAATTCAGTTATATTTTAGTTGCGGGCTGCTATGTTTGTTGTGGTGCAATGTGGGAAGTTAATTAAGTAATTAGTCATTAACAATTTATTATTAATTGTTAATTAATTATTTAATATATTTTTAATTGTGTAACAGGGAATATTGGTTTATTTTACTTATGTTTTAATGTCTGAGTGGGTCTGTGAGTGGGTGTATCAGTGTCTGTGTGGGTCTGTGAGTGGGTGAGTGTTTGAGTGGGTTGGCAAGTGGGTGTATGAGTGCTTGAGTGGGTCTGTGAGTGGGTGTGTGAGTGTCTCAGTGGGCCAGTGAGTGTGTGCATGAGTGTCTGACTCAGTCTGTGAGTGGGTACATGAGTGTCTGAGTAGGTCTGTGAGTGGGTGCATGAGTGTCTGAGTGGGTGTGTGAGTGTCTGAGTGAGGGTGTGAGTGTCCATATATATTTTTTAAAGGATTCGCAAATCCGCCTGCAGCAGTGCAAGGGGGCGTAGACGAGCTTCACAGTGTATTCCTGAATCCCCGCATGTGGACAAAATTGATTTGAGGCATTTTGTTGCACATAAAGGGGTCCCTATTGGGCCCCTATATGGCACCCATGGGGCCAGGATACCTCTATCCTGACCCTTTCTATTAGATTCAACATTTATTTTTAGACCCCCAGGACCGTGTCCCTCTATATAAAATGGTGGCCACAACTTTCTACACAGGTTGAGTGCACCCAATCACTGCAGTGCTGTTGGCTCGTGGATTCGCCAAGTGCCGTAATGGACTCGCGAAGGAATCGCACTTCTAGATATACAAATGTAGTTTTCCTTTAATATCTCAAAAACTACTGAACTGATTTACACCAAATAGCAAAAAGGGCTCTTTCTGGACCAAGAGCTACCTTTCTGCCAAATTTGGTGAAATTCCATCCAGCGGTTTTGGGCTGTAGTCATGTCTAAAATCTGTATGGAAATTAAAATAGGAAACACCCTTTTATTGACTCACCATTTTTCTCGACCCCCGCTTGACAAATCACCCTGAAATGTTCTGTGCACAATAAGACACAGCAGGACACTTTTTTGTTTGAAAATTTGCTAAAGATTCATCAAACGACGCCAAAATTATAAGCAAACCAAAAACACTTTTCCTATGGAAACTAGGTCCTAACTATAAGTGCCTACTGTTGACGGATATCAGTAGGTACTTATAGTTAGGACCTAGTTTCCATAGGAAAAGTGTTTTTGGTTTGCTTATAACTAAGGCTCCCTGTTTTCCATTTTTACTGATTTTTACAGGTAAATAAAGACAGAACCATTTATTTTCTTGTCTGTATTTATTTTTAAGAGTGGATAAAAACGGAAATTGGGTGCTTTTTAAGTGATTCTAAATACCCTTTGCCATGCCTGCCAGGCTAATAACTGTGTGGATTAATAGGTAAGGAGGTTAAAAAAAGGAATTTTAGTAAAGGGGCTTAAACAGCAGTAGATATGGACAAGGATGATACCGAAATGTGCATATTTTCATATAAGTGCATTGATTTAACTCCTGCTTGTGTTCATATCACTGAAACCTGGCAGGCATTTGAGCGGGACTTCATATTTATTGGTTAAATAAATGCGGAAATATACCAGTTTCAGCTTTATTTTTTTCACAAAACCCATAATAAATATGGATAAATACAGATAAAGTTGTCAAAAAATAAATATGGATAAATACAGACGGAAATGCCCAAAAAATAAATACCATAAAACAGGAGCCCTACTTTGGTCCTAACTACAACTACCTACTGGCTATCGCTATATCTATGTGTATGTATGTATGTATATATATATATATATATATATATATATACATACAGCGATAGCCAGTAGGTAGTTATAGTTAGGACCAAAGTTTCCATAGCAAAAGCATTTTTTTGTTTTGCCAATAACTTTGGCGCCACTTTACGAATCTTCACAAAATTTTCAAAAACTTCCCCTTTTTGGTTCAGCTGCTGTGAGAAAAGTTTCAGGGTGATCCATCAAGTGTGGACAGAGAAAAAAGGGGGTCCCAAAACATGTTTTCCCCATGCTATGTCTATGCGGATTTTAAAAAAAATTTAACACGACTACAGACCGCACCTGCTGAATGTAATTCCACCAAATTTGGCAGAAAGCTGGATGTTTGTCCAGAAAGCGTACTTTTTGTGATTTGGTGTAAATCCATTCAATAGTTTCAGAGATATTTAAGTTAAAAAAATATAGGTATCTGGGGACGGGTGTCCTTGCAGTGGACTAGCAGATCCTACTGAATTTTGATTGGGTGCCAACACTTCAGCTAGAAAGTGTTGGCAGCCATCTTGGGACTCATTTTGAAGCCGAGTCCCACAAAAAAAGTAAAGAATAAAAAAAAGGGGCAGGGTAGGAATACCCTGACCCCCTCAGATATGGTGGGGGAGTCCCACAGGGACCCCCCCAGAGGTTGAAAGTATTTCTTTTATTTAACTTTGCTACAAATTCATGGGTGGACTCGCAGAACTGCAGCAAAATAAAAAAATAAAAAAATGTGAGTGCTCCCGTGCGTCTTTTAAAAGAAATCCCCAGGTGGGCAAAATCCCAGGGGCACATGAAAAAAAAGGAGAAGGGCCCATGGTGCCCCCTTCCCAGGGTTAAATTAAATTCTGGAGACCACCACATCCCCAAGGTTTTTGTTTAGAATTATGCGGGGTGCCCGCATGGCACACCCATGCCCCGGAGATCACCATTTCCCCAGGGCTTGTTTAGTTATCAAATGGTGGGGCCTCTCAGACCACGCCCCAGCCCTGGGGACCGCCACCTCCTGAGAGCTTTATCTTTCATTAACCTTGCCGCATGTACCCTCTAGCCCTAGGCACCACCACCTACCAGGTGCAAATTCTAAAAAAAGGAGGGGGGCAGAGCGGCTCCCCTCCTGGAGTAAAAGATGGCCCTGGGGACCACCCCCTCCCCCAGGGCTGGCTCCTGCTATGTCCTGGGGTGCCCATCCCCGTGACATAGCTGCTTGCTATGGCTTTGCAGGAGCTTCACAGCTCCCACCAAACCATAGCAAACTATACACACTTTCAACAAGTGAGAGCATTGAAAATGCTCTCGCTTGCTGAAAACAAGCACAATTGCTTTGACAGAGAGGGAGCTGCACGTTAGCAGCCCATCTGTGTCAAAGCAATGATGGATCCTGCAGGAGACGGGGAGCCGCCAGGGACCGCGGGGGCCTTGAGTCTCCCCCTGTGGTCCCACTGGTGATTGGGTGCCCTGAAGGCACCCACTTTAAATGGCCAGGCCCTGGGGGATGGGGTCCCTGGGGCTCAATTCAGCCTGGGGAGGGGGGCAACATGGCCACCTTCCCCTAGTATTAATTAACTTTCTTTTTTTTAAATGCCGGGCCCCGTAGGAGGGTGTTCCCAGAGCTGAAACATAAAGAAGTGGCCAGGCCCCAGGAGGTGGGGTCCCTGGGGCCGAGATCGGCCCAGGAGGTGGGCTGATCGGCCACCCTCCCTTAAATTTATAAAAAATAAAATAAAATAAGGCTGGGCCCCAAGGGATGGGGTCCCCGGGGCCCAAATTGTCCCAGAGAGGGAGGCCACACGTCTCCCTCCCCCATTAAAAATATTTTGGCCCCAGGTGATGAGGTCCCAGGGCCGAAATCGGCCCAGTGAAGGGGGGCCAGGCAGCCCCCCTTCTTTTACAAAGAGTATAGAAAAATAGACAGCAAAGTTGCTGAGATGTGCTCGGAGGCCACGCCCCCTTTCTCCACCACTTAGCAAACACGTCTCCTGGTGCATTGCTGGTTAGGGAATGTAGTCCTCTTAAATGCTCAGGGTTCTTGAGGGACATCCTGTTAGCTCCAGTAAGTCTGACATAGCAGGATTCCTGAGAGGTGGTCAGTAGCCCCACCCCATTTCTCCACCACTCTGCAAATGTGACTACTGGTAAAAAAAAATTGAAATTCATTAAAAAATTAAAGGTTACAGGGACGTTATAGTTAGGAAATGTAATAAATAAAACCTTGGAAATTCACTGAAAAAGCCAAAGGTAACAGGGACGTTATAGTTAGGCTCAGGTTTCACTCATACAAAACCATAGAAATTCAGCAGTTATAGCTAGCTGAGCTACCACCAACTGACAGACTGATACAGACATTCACACAACCAGTAACTCATTCACTGAGATAGCTAATCACTCACTTATACAGTCAGTCATGCACCCAGTGAATCATCCATACTGGCACTCATACATCCACTGATTCACCAATACACCTAAGTATATATATTTTACACTCATAAACTTTTTTAAAACACCCACAGTCACTGGATGATGTCATCAGTTATGTTATCAGTAATGTCATTTGAGAAGTCATCAGTGAAGTCTTCAGTGATGTCACTGACCATGTCATGAGTGATGTAATATGTGAGTACATAAGCAGTGTATTGCTGTGGTGCGAGTTATAGTTAGCTCAGCTAACTATAACGGCTGAATTTCACTGGTTTTGTACAAGTGAAACCTGAGCCTAACTATAACGTCACTGCAATCTTTGTTTTTTTCAGTGAATATGTATATATAAATATACGGTCGCCACTAGGTAGTTATGGGTAGGATTGTGTTTCCATAGGAAATGCATTTTTTGTGTTGCTAATAACTTTGGCTCTGTTTTATGAATCTTCACAAAACTTTCCAAAAAAGTGCTCTTTTTTGCCTACTTTGCACATGGAACGTTTCAGGGTGATCCGTCAAGCAGGGACAGAGAAAAAAGAGGGGTCCCAAAATGCGTTTTCCCCATTCATTTTCCCATAGGAAATTTAGACACAGTTAAAGCCTGAACCGCTGAATAAAGTTGCACCAAATCTGGCATTAAGCCCATCAAGCAAATCCCACTAACGGAGTGGGAATCCAGGATCAGTGATCAGTATCAAAGTGGAGAGAGAGGAAAAGGACTATAGCCAGTTCACTTCCCCTAGGATTAAATGTATGTATCAACAGGAACTAGCTACCAGGTAGAAGCTCCTAGTGTATGTTTGTTTACGGACAACACACTTGTGTTTCAAGAAGACCCTCACTCACCAACCTAGTTGGTGACATGCTTCATCATTGGGTCCCACCCAAGGTACTGAGTGCACCTTGGGTGTGCTTCGACGCCTGGTTACAGCGGAGCAGGTTTTGTGCAGTGAGTGTGCAGTGAAAGTGAGATTAAGTGAGTTAAAAAGCTGTCCAGAGAGTCCCAGGTTACACAAAAAGATTATTTTAATGTTTGGGCCCTGGGCAGTGGTTAAAAAGAGAGGTGGATATCAGTGGAGGTCTTTAGTGGCTCCGATATCCTTTATGGTCAACATGTTTCAGCCAGACTCTCAATATTGGGCTGGCATTCTTCAGGACCTTATGTGAGTGAATTTTAAAAGGTGGTCTAAAAAAATAGTATATTTGAGACCATCTATGTGGCGCACACGCTAAGATGCATTATGTGTTAGAGGATAGTGTCCTCTAGCGGAGTATTTCCTGTTAGGGGAGGAAGAATGACAGACAAACATACAAACAAGTACACTTAAAAAGGCTTCATATGGCACATTGTATCATGTGACTCGGGAGCGTGGTGCCAGTGCTCTATGCGGTTAAATTGCGTAGTGAGGACGGAGCTTGGTGTTATAGTGCATGGTGTTTTTTAAAACAACAAGAAGAAACGCCTCGTATATATGCGTTACCATGTGGTAATCAATATGCGGTATGCGTGGTGCATATGATTGTAAAAATTGCAATGGCTGTAATTCTTACTCAGAGATTCTCTGGAAAATGCCCCATGAGTTCCGTGTGGGGGCCCGACCTATTGTCACACACTGTGTGATAAGGGAAACAAAGGGAAAAAAGGCACAGATAACGTTATAGACTTACGAGCCCGGTAGCGTGAGGACTCCGTGTCCGGCGTTACAGGGAATCAGGAACCCCCCAGCAACAACCCCACTTACTTCGTCAAGATCAGGGACCCGCCTCCGTACCTATTGTGGCCGCATCGGAACTCCGTCGATGTGTGCCCAGTGCGGAGCGGGAGCTTAAATACTCTGTAAGTTGCTCCAGGTGCGGGCGATCTGCTACGTGAATAGCGTCTGTGGAATAGAAAAAGAAAGAAAGAGAAAGAAAGAAAGAGAAGAAAGCGCGGGCACGTGTTGTGTTCTGCGCTGACTACGAGTAAAGTTTTATTGAAACGAGAGAGAACTCTCAGAGGGGTCTGGTATTGTGTACAATGTAAATACAATGTATTTTTAGGTAAATGCAAATGTCTTTGGCTATTTAAAAATGGCTGTTTAAAAATATATCGCTAGAGACTGATTAAAGGCTGTAGATTCCCTCCTGTGGATAGGTGGGCGCGCGTTTTCCATGGAATGAGTCTCCTTGGGCTGTGTTCATTATGCGAGTCCAAGATTCAGTCAATATTTTAGCATGTAAACCGCGTGCATCTGAAACGCATACTGTGCATAGTGAAGTGCTGTGACTTCCGTGGGACACTGTTAGGTGTGCATGGCAGTTCCCATCTGATGGGCCCACGTGCTTAAACAGTGTATCTCTTTGAGGTATTGTTAAAAAACAAGGAGATAAGATAGCGCATGCTGTGCATGATAAGTGCCACCACTCGTAAGGGTTATGGTGTAATGTGCCCGTATGGTGCTGGTAGGGGACGGTAAACACACAGGGTTGTAGCTCTATGGGTACTAGGTTCCGTTGGAACCCCGTTGGGGCCTGTGGGGATGTCCCATGTTGGTGATGGGAGCCTGTGAGTAGGTCAGAATACAGGAGTAATGAGACTCTCAGTTCAGGCTGTTCCACAGGATATTATCGTTCAGTCCTGTCCTATGGGTGGAAAGGCGATATATCCAACGTTGTTCTTTTTGTAATAGTATCCTGTCATTTGTGGTGTTTTGGCAGTCAATATGTTCTATCACTGTCCACCTAATGTCGTTAGGTGTATGGCCTGCCTGAATGAAGTGGTCAGTCAATTTGCTCATATTCTTTTTGCAGCGTATTGTGCTGCGATGTTCTACGATGCGTGTTCTTACTTTGCGGCTGGTCATTCCCACGTAGCGTAGTCTGCACGGACATTCAATAAGGTAGACTACATTGGAGGAGTTACAGTTTGTATGCTTCACCTGAAGCCAGGTTTTTCCTGCCTCCAGGTCCAAGGTTTTGGTGGCCTGGGTAAGGTGACAGACGCTGCAGTCTCTGCAGGGATAGTGGCCCACTACACCTGGAAGACGCCATGCGTTGAGTACCGTGTTGGTGGCTGGTGTCTGGGGTTTCTTGGGTCGGGTGGAGACGAGACGGTCTCAAGCTTCCTGCTTTTTTATAGGCGAAGAGTGGATGTTCCCAAGTGAGTGTGCCAGTATTAAGTATGCGCCAGTTTTTCTTGATTATTTTGGCCACTTGGTTGGAAGCTGCATTGTATGTGGTAACGCATGTTAGAGGAGTGGTGGTGTTCTCTTGTCTGGTGTCTTCCAAAAGGGCTTCTCTCGGTTGGTTACGTGCCCGCCTCTTTGTGGTCCGAATGATCTTTTATGGGTACCCTCGTTCTTCCAGCTTTTTAGCCAAGTCAGTGGACTGTATCTTGTAGTCCCCTGTGAGGCTGCAATTGCGGCGTATGCGCAGGAATTGGCCATAGGGAAGGTTTTCTCTGAGAGGCCTGGGGTGGAAACTTCCAAATTGAAGTAAAGAGTTTCTAGACGTAGGTTTGTGGTAGGTAGTCGTCTGTAGTTTCCCTCCATGGCCTCAATGTTGAGGTCCAGAAATGCAATTTTAGAGGCGCTGGCACTGCTGGTGAAGCACAAGAAAGGGTCCCGCTCATTCAGCCATGTGAGGAAGGTGGTCAGGGAATCATTGGATCCTGTCCATATCATGAGGATGTCGTCTATGTATCGACGCCAAAATTGGATATTGGATTTGTAGGGGTTAGTGGCAGGTAGGATATGTTCCTTCTCAAAGTGGTAGACGTAGAGGCCGGCCACACTAGGGGCAAAAACGCTGCCCATGGACGTTCCGTTTATCTGCAAATAGAACTCGCCTTCGAACTCGAAGTAGTTCTCCTTTACTGCCGGAGTTGCACACTGTAATATGAATTCTCTCGGGGTGGTGTACTCCCAGGTTGTTTCCAGTAACATATTCCTGAGGACCCTTAGGGTGTCGTCCTGTGGGAGGCTTGTGTACAAGCTCTCGATATCCAGTCCCACCAAGAGTTGAGAGGTGGGGTCGAAGTTTATATCCTTGATCAGGTTTAGTAAGTGTTTCGTGTCCTTGATGTAAGTAGAGGACAGGCATCGAAGCACACCCAAGGTGCACTCGGTACCTTGTGTGGGACCCGATGATGAAGCATGTCACCAACTAGGTTGGTGAGTGAGGGTCTTCTTGAAACACAAGTGTGTTGTCCCTTGACAAACATACACTAGGAGCTTTTACCTGGTAGCTAGTTCCCGTTGATACATACAATCCAGGATCAGTGCCCATCTACACTCTCAACCTCACCTTCCATCCACAGAAGAGCACGTGCTCCCATGCTTGTGTTTCAAAAAGTCCCAGGGTGGGCCAAGTCCCAGGGGAATATGTAATACTATGCAGGGGGGCCACATGGCCCCTGCAGCCCGGGGGACCGCTACCTTCCCGGGGCTATTTAGGAAATAAGTGCAGGGGGGCTTAATGTAGAATGAAAACATGGAGTGGCGAGAACCCCCGCAGCCCTGGGTACCGCCACCTCCCGGGGCTTAAAATTTAATTAATGCGGGGAGGCCGGACGGACCCCCCGCATCCCTGGGGACAACCATCTCCCGGGGCTTTAACTTTCATTAATGGAGGGGCTGCGCAGATGCCCACAGCCCTGGGGTCTGCCACCTACCTGGGGCAATGAATAATAGTAATGCAGGGGGCTGCACGGCCCTCCCGCAACCCCAGGGACCACCATCTCCCGGGGGTAATGAATAATAGAAATAGGCCCCTGTGCTGCCCCAGGGACTGCCACCTCCCCGGAGCTCAAAAAATATAGTGCAGGGGGTCCATTGCAGATCCCCAGCCCTGGGGTCCACCACCTCCCCAGGGCTAAAGTGAAGATTGGAGGGGGACTGCACGGCCCCCCTCCTCGAGCTAAAAATGGCCCTGGGGACCACCCCCCTAAGGGACAGCTCCTGCTATGTCCCAGGGTGCCCACCGCTGGGACATAGCTGTTTGCTATGGCTTGGCGGGAGCTTTACCGCTTCTGCCAAGCCATAGCAAACTGTGCTCCTCTTTGAGCAAGCAAGAGCATTTTGCTCTCGCTTGCTCAAAGCGGAGCTCAATTGCTTTGTTCCTTAGGGAGCTGCATCAGGAGGATGGATAAATAGATATTCTGAAGGTATTCCACATGTGATAGATAATATAGATTGAGCTGACGGAGGGGAGTTGGTAATTCTAAAAAGACCAATCGTACTGCAGGAAATTCTATTCTAATCTAAGGTTCTTGTAGAGCGCATGGCTACCCAAAGCCCTCCCAGCTCTAGAACAGTCATCATAGATTACCAGATCGGCACAGAAGAAGAATTAGTTACTATACAGCCAGGAAATAGAAATTAAGGATGATTTTGACATATGATTTACTTTATAACTAATATCAAACATTAACTGACACTTATATGTAACTTTAGGACGATATCACAGTGGAGTTTAGTGAAATCTAGAAATGTGTCTGGGAAACAGGTGTCTCTGAAAGGTGATCGGCTAGATCCACTGACCTGGTACAACTAGGAATAATTAAACCACATCAAATGTAATGCAAATCACCTATATTTTGATCTGATTCGATGTTCGATGAACTCTCAAACTTTTTGTGGTTTCAGTTTTATGTGGTTCCGCTCCCAAATCTGCCTTCACCAAATTGCATTGAAGTAATAACACATATTTGTTCTTCCTGACACAGATCAGAAAGACAGACTTTAGATTTGGGGGGAGTGGCAAGGTTTTTTGTTTTACAGAAACTTCAAAATGGTCTAAAAAGTATGTTACCTTTGCACAAATTTGCAAAGTTTTATTGTTTTCCACATTTGTGTGAGAATCATGACTTTTGTGACAATATATGTAGCGAAAGGTAACTTTCAGAGAAAAATTCTATGAGCATTTCACATCTTGGCTTTTATTGATAAGAGTGAAAATGATCTCACAGTGTGCCACTTTATTATTTCTGATAATGCACATAAAAACATGCCCAGGCGAGGGCAAAATTAGCCTAGCAATATCATAAAATGTGAAAATCAGTAAATTCTCAAACAAACTTCCATGGCAATAAAAATATGTCCACTTTTAATTTAGGTTTTGATGACTTTAACCATGCCCACATATATGTATGTAATACAGTATGAGAACAAGTAGTTTAAAATAAAAATGCTATGGACATTCCATGACTGTGGACTATGTGTATTCCTATGAGGTGGACAAGTGTGGAGTAGTGGAACATATAAGCTGCTGTAGCTTTCCATTAAATTGATGTGAAATTCAACAGTTTTTATCATTTGGTTGAAAAGCTGGGTTCCTCTGTGTCAGTAATTACATGAGCCATTGGGTTTAAATATCAAGAGAAAATTCAGGGTTCTTATCATTCAGAGCTGAGGAAACGAAGTCCACGACAGAAAATGGGTTTCACTTAAGTGTCCTTGATTCTCTAAGCTGTGGTATTTGGCAGTGAATCTGAGCACAGTGCAAAGCATTCATCAAAATGGCAATGAAGTATGAATATCCAAACAATGTTGAGGGTATAAAGGTACACAACAAAATCCTTTAGCCCTGCACAGAGGAGGTTGGCCACAAGGACTAGCCATCCTAATGCATGTGGCCTAACTCAGTTGTGCAAGCCCTTCAGCCGTGCACAGCAGGGGTTGACCACAGGACCAGGCCTATGGTGAGGTGATGTGCTCAAACACAGCAGAACAGCAATCTCAGGTAGGAAGCTAAGAAAACAATATTCATGAAGAGCAGATGACAGTATTACGATACAGTAATAAAGCAAGGGGCCCCGGTTAAACACTCTAAACCAGAGGTCCCCAATGAGTAGTTCAGGAGCTACTGATAGCTCACCCCCACCTTCAAACTTGATAGCTCTCAGAAGTGCAGCCAAGCCCAGTACATCATTCAGAGGGTCTGTGCATATTAAAGAAGGGGGCATTGGTCATCTCAAGTCCCTTAGATTGGCAGTGAGCCAAATCAATGGCAGTGCCTTGTGATAATACTCAAACACATTCTATGATGGCCTGTGGGGTCTGCCACATGATTATTTGTCTCTGTTCTCAGTCTAGCTAAGTCAGAAAGAGTTTGGCCATGTTTTAGAGTCTGCTCTACCATGTATGTGAACAATGGGCCATGAAAGAAGAGTGCCAGCAGTAGCTTGATAAGTAACCAATGCTGACCCACCAAAGTAGAACAAGAACAGCCCAAGAGCTGAGGAGAGCATGGTATGGTCCAGAGAAAAAATCCAAGGTGTAGAGGAAGTATGAAACAAAAGTAAAATGACTGGCACAACATAGCGGCTGAGTTGGTGTTGGACATTTGTTCCTCCATTGACCACAGAATTATCATAGACGTGTTGGGTCCGTGTGTATAAAGAAATACTTGACCTATACATATATATTCACTTAATGGAAAAGTATTTGCTTGCATTTAATGCTCTTAGGCGTAAAATGTGTCTCTGATTTGATGGCAGTAAAGCTCACTGATGTATGAGTTCCCGAGAAGGCAGGCCTCACAACCAGTGTTTCTTGGTATGGAAATAATGCATGTCAATCAGAATGCCTCCTCTTTGCTAAAAGACTGCATACTGATTCAGCACTTGAGACTTCAGTTTATCAGACTTCTTTCATATTGTAAAGGGAAACATGTCAGGCTTTGATCCTTAATGTGTGCCTAGCACTGTCAGTTTGCACTTGCACAATTTTCCCTACATACCTTTTTAAATGACTGATGCAATTAAAATGTTGCATTATGGATGTCTTTAGCTTTTGTTAAAGAACACAGGGACAGTTTTTCCAGATTTAAAATCGATTTGCGCCACTACATATTGCATGCTGCAACTAAGGAAACCGGCAAAACAATGTTGAAAAGATAGGATTTGAGACTCTTGCAGAAAGTCAGTTTAAATGAATGTGGAGGCTTACCTACATTAAGAAAATGGGCCTGTATATTAAGGGTGTGCAAACCTGAAAAGATTTTTTTCTCCCCTTTTTTTGTGGTGGTCCCTAAAAGAGGATACAACTTTAAGAAAATAGAACAGCTTTATTCTTTGTCCACATTTGTGTGAATATGGAGACCTGCAGAGAAAATGTTTATATACAATTGTTATTGTGCAGAGTAAGGCTCTGCAATATGCAAAGTAGTACAGAAAACTTTGTATCTCTTTTTCATCCTAATTAAAGCTAAATTAGCTTAGAATGTGATAGAAATAATCTCCCAATGCACAGAAAAACGTTGTAGGGGCGAAGGCACCCAAACTTGGGGAAAATTGCTAACTTTTCAAATTGAAGAAATAGAGAACTTCACAAATGTTCAGAAGGAAAAAAATATCTTCAGACCTCTATCCAATAGAAGTATTGTACATATGTTTGGGGCATGGAATTTATTTTTCCCCACAGGTGATGCTTGATGAGGTTTCTAACGTTCATCATATCTGAGATTTATGAGCTTTCCTGGTTTACCTTTCTCCACGCCAGTGTCTTTTTTCATTTTAGTTTGATAATTTTAACTTTATTCCACTCCAGATAACCTAGAAAACACATGTAAAATTATTATATGCATGCTAACTTTTTGCTATGCATATTGGTATTAATCAGAAGCAGAATACGGACAGTTTTTTTGGGAATTATATTTTATTCATAACTGAATTGTTGGTGTTAAATAAGGATAGAGACAACTTAATTTGCCACAAAACCTGTAGCGATGTGGCATACAGAGGTGTAAAATGTTGGAAAGCTTTTCTCTTGCAAACTTCTGGTAATTCATGCATATACTATGAATACCACTCATAGTTCACTTACTTATGTGCTTGGAAGTTTTCAGATGTAAATTAGGCTCTTTCTTTAAGTTGGTGCGATAATCATAATTCCAGTTTCAAAATTGCGAGGAATTTGTTGTAAAATTTAGCTTACAGAAGGGCCTGGGCTGAATTCCTACAGTCAGGCGCGGCTTGTCGCAACAATGATCAAGTAGGTTGTTTACTCCGTAATGATGATATTCTACGCTTTGTTATGAGCAACATTGATAGAAATATGCCATCTACTACCATCGCTGGGAAGCTTTCAGGCATTTATTTCTATGGTAAGTGCTTTTGGGGTTATGACCCCTCCTTAGGAGAGTTGGGGAGGAGAATTTTACTAGGGTGGTCCAAATTAAAAAAACGTGGCACTTTGCTGCGAAAACCTATTTCTTTTACCTTATTGGGCGACATTATACCAACATTGCCTAAACTTTGTTATTCACATTTTGAGGTTTCATTGTTTAAACTTTGTATGTTATGGTTATTTTTTGGGGCCTTTAGGATATCCGAGCTATTAGGTAAATCAGTTTTTCAAGGGCTCAAGTACTCCAATGTTTCAATCACACCACACTCTTTACGTATTCTATTGGAATCATCTAAAACAGACCAAAAAGGTAAAGGGGCTACTGTGGTATTGCGGAAGCTAAGCGGCCCGCTCTGCCCATGGTCAGCTTGGTTCCAATTCAAAGAATGTGTAACTTATTCAACTGATTTTATTTTTCAGCATCAGGATGGTTCTGCCTTAACCACTTCACAGTTTTTAGTGGTTTTGAGAACATCTTTGCATTACCTAGGTCTTAACCCTTTGGAATTTAGTATTCATTCATTTAGAATAGGCACAGCCTCAGAAGCGGTCAGAAGGGGTTTTTCGTTACAACAGCTAAGAAGGTTGGGCCGTTGGACATCTAATTGCTGTTTAAAATATGTTAGAGATTTGAATGAATTTTAGATCTCCTTTTTGGCCTTGCTAACATCTGTTTCTTTCCAGGTCATCAACTCTATTCTCCGGCATCCATGGCGAACGTCTGGATCAGTCGGACACTCCTTTGTGAAATGGGCGGCCAAACAAGCCGAGAGGAGACATTATGGACCTAATTTAGGTTTTAGCTTTGAGGACACTAAAATTACCTGGTGTGGTAAGAGTGGCATGTGTTGGGGTCAACTGTTACCAGTTTTACACGAGTTACTTTCTTCTAAGCCATGCCCTGCGATATTACTGATTCATCTGGGTGAGAATGATTTGGTACAGCTGTCAAGTCTGGGTCTTCTTCTTGACATCAAAGCTGATTTAGTGAAGATTGTTACATCTTGGCCTTCAACAAAAATCGTCATCACTGTTCTTGTACCAAGGTGGGTTTGGAGGGTGCCAAAAAGTTTACGGCGGTTGACAGAGCCAGGCGCAAGCTCAATAGAGAGCTTCATCGCTTCTGCATTATTAATGGTGTCAGTTGGCTATCGCATGATGACATTGGTAAAGATGACTTTCAGTTTTTCAGGCCGGATGGAGTACATCTTTCTTTTATAGCCAATGAACTATACCTTGTAAACGTAAAAGATAAGTTATCTCACATTTTGGGTTTACATCCGTGGTGCTAAGGGATTGTAGCAGCGGCATCCCTCCTTTAATTGGTTTTTGAGATTTCTGGTATTATATCCGGCATTTTCATTAAAAGATTTTGTTATTTACTAATCTGGTTATGAGGGTATTTTTATACTTGCTAAAACAACATAAAAATGCTTTGATTCAATCCTAAATCCCTGGGAAAGGGGGGACAGGAAAACGCCTTTGCAAGGTGTTTTCCTGGTAGCAGATTTGGACGGTATTGAGGCAGGCAGGAAGGGTTGGGGCAGGCAGAATAGCTTAGGACAGAGGGAAAACAGAGGACAGAGGAATGAGGCAGGAGGTAGGAAGGGGGACAAACTAAGGGGTTGGGGTCGAGGTTCAAGGTGGGGAAAAATTCATGGGGGATCAATATGGGGAAAAAGTCATGGAGGATCAATATGGGGAAAAAGTCATGGGGGATTGATATGGGGGAAAATTCATGGGGGATCGATATGGGGATATTTCATGGGGGATCAAGTAGGGGTGGCGGGGTGGGATTACATTCAAGTTGTGTATACATTGATTGCATTATTGTAATGTAATTGTTTGTTGCTGAAATAAAAGCGACCTTTTACCCCCATCGGTCCGTGATGTAATTCATGGCCCGACGTCATTTTTTGTGACGCTCCTGTGGCACAAACTACAAAATCATATCTATGAAGCCACGCAAAACCACTTTGCGTGACTTTGGGCTTTGAATAGTCTCATACATATGGAGTAAGGCAAGTCAGCGCAAATTGCTGTGTTGCCTTACTCTGTCCTAGGGAGGCGTTGCAGTGGGTGTTCCCACACAACACCCTTGCATTTTGACGCTTCCCCAGATTTACACAACCATGTAAACCTGGAGATACACCAGAACCTTACGCCTCCACAGGGGAGGCACGAGGAAAAATAACTTAATTTCTGCTAAGTTTTTTCTCTTTCCATGTGTGCGAGAAAAGCCTCCCAGGATTGTTTTTGTGCAGGAATGTGTCCTTCCCTGCACAAAAATAATCCTGCAGACAACACAGTCACCCTTGCACTATGGTGCAAGGGGGCCTGTGTTGGTGCTAGGCTGCTGAAACAGCGGCTAGCGCAGGGGAAAGGACAGGAATGCACCGTTTTGGATAAATACTGTGCATTCCTGCCCTTTCACATAGGGCAGCACAGCAAGGTAAATTGCTGTGCTGTCTTATTCCAAAACCTCACAAATGAGGCCCTAGATGTGCTTGTATCAGTACAATGAGTCACTGCTTGCATTCTAGACATGATGGGGGGAAGCATCAAAGAGTGCCTCAGTTTACTCTAGACATGACTGTGCAAGTACTGATTCGCCCAGCAATCCATTCTAGACCTTATTTGGGTCTATCAGTCCACTCTTACCATGATTATTGATGTATAGTTGAGTTTATCACCCTATATCCTGGCAGTGATTGTGGCAGTATTAATGAGTCCCTCAGCCCCTTTTAGATGTGATTATAGTTTATTATGGGTTCCTCAAACTCCTCAAGAGATGATAAAGGGCATATTGATTAGACACTTTTTCTCCATGTTCACTAGACATACTTGGTGAATGCACTGATGAAAATGGTGATAGAGACATCTTTCCAGATAGATATGAGTAGGTGTTCACTTACCCATCCACCTGTATTTCTAATCTCTCGGGTTGAAACTCTAGATTGGATCGGAAATTAGGAGATAACTCTAAGGGCCTATGCTTGCTGCACAAAATGTCTACCTGGTGTAGCCCCACATTTCTATGTAGGAATCTTGTTGGCTAAATAACATATACAGAGACGCCATCACTTGAACATGGCTTGCAGGTTACTGCTTTGTGGCTAGTCATTATGGTGGTCCATTCTATTTGGAACTGCCGCCCACTCACCTGTTTTTGCTCCGCACTCGAATTTTGCTGAGTTTTGCCTTTGATTATGTCTGTTTTTCATCAATTTAGCTGTCCAACACACTGCTATATCTTAAAAGTCAATCAAGAAGCACTCAAAAAATCTGTCATATCATAATGCCACACGATGACACTTGTAGCTTGAGTCTTTAAAACTTCTTTATTCAATTAATTTCTTAAAAGGCAATGCAGCCAACATGTTTAGTTCAATGAACTTCTTGAGTCCATCAATATATATGTTTGCATCAATTAATCTAGCCCACCAAAGGTCAAGTTTGTATAAGGAATAACATTTATCGAAGCACTTGTGGAAGTGATTATTTGATTGTGTGTAGTTAGGCAGATGTGGATACCAGGATCGGTGGTCCAGAAAAGTTGGCGTTTTACTTAACCTTGATATGTCTGGCTGTATTTTGTGGGGGTATGCAAGTATCATCGTCTCACTAGTCATCATATGAGGTCTGAATGCCGTTGAGACACATGCTTTTCTCCTACATACTTATTTTCGTTGCTATGGCACTAGCAGGTTGTGTAACATTCCAAACATGCTATTTTGAAAACTTTCTGTAATTCTCGTGAGTAATACCATTACTGCCTGTAGTTTAATAAGTTTTCGTAATGTGGTTTTTCAGGTCAATCTCACTGTAGTGCCCCTTTTAAATGATTTACAGGCAATACAATTGCCAACATCCAATCTGTTTCAAAGTCACAAGTAAAATGATTTCATCTCACAAAAAACATGGTTCATATGTTTTCAGATCTAACTAAACTTGCGAGAACTTATGCCAGTGTTTTGGGGGAAACTACAATAGCATTTAAATATAGGAAAAGCAGAAAACTCTCTGAAGTAGGAGGTGGCCAGTAATCAAGATCTTTGCAATATGATGCTCACATAACATCAGCTTTGCACACCACTAGTCACCATTGTGCATGATATTTAATAGAGGTGGACACTGTGTACGGTGAACTCTAGAAAAGGATTTAGGCAGGCAGGAACGCGAACCGTCAGCCTTGAAGATCACAATCCCCATCGGCCGAACAGGCCTACAGAGCTGGAATGCCCAGTGGCAGAAGATTGAAGAGCTGTGGGATAGACTGGACAAGTATGTCAGGAACACCAGCCGGAGGCATTGGTATTTGGAGGGCGATAAGATGGGGTGCCTATTGGTGCAACTGATTAGAACTGAAAGCCAACCTCAGTGTGTCCTGGAGGCATGCGATAAAGGAGGCGATTTGGTATCTACACAGCAAGCGATCAATCCTGCGTTTGCCGCCCGTCTGAGAGCGGTCTATACAGAACCGCAGGACACTGAGTGCATGAGTGATAGCAGCATACCAGGGTGGGGTTTCCCTTCCCCGTCTTGCCTTGGCGGATCGAGAGACACTTGGTGCTCTGATAAGTAAGCTGGAACTGATGGCCGCAATGAGAGACTTAAAACCTGCTAAGTCGCCCAGAGCCGATGGCTTCCCAGCTGGAGTCTATCGACAATTTCCTAACATATTGGCAGATAGGTTACTGTAGGTTCTCACAGAGGCCTGGGAGAGGAGGGAACTACAGAAGACTATAAGGGATTACCTAATAGTTTTAGTACCAAAACCAGAGAAGGACCCAGCATTGACAGGTTCATATAGACCCTTTTCTATGTTAAATGTAGACCTCAAGCTCCTTAGCCATGTATTGGCAATAGACTCTTGCCCTTTCTCCTCCTACACGAAGATCAGTCAGGGTTTATACCACATAGAAACACCCTCAGAAATATCAGTAGATTGGCTCACGTCATGCGGTCATTGGAGCTGACAAAAGATGAATGTGCCCTGGCATTTCTCAACATGGAGCAGGCCTGTGACTCCGTACGCTGGGAATACATCTGGCAGATACTTTAAAAACTTGGCTAGGGCTCACGTTTTATAGATTGGGTAAAACTCCTACACACAAAGCCATTGGCCAGAGTGAGTACGGGACGATATGTCTCAGCAGCTATGGAGCTGTAGCGTGGAACCAGGCAAGGGTGCCCGCTTTCTCCTTTGTTGTTCACCATAGCTATGGAACCATTAGCATGTCGCCTGAAACAGGTTCTCAAGGAATAGGGCATAAAGATAGGTGAGACGGAACATATAGTCTCCCTGTATGCAGATAATGCCCTAAAACACCTGAGGCGGCCAGCAATTTCTGTCCCCATGTTATTGGGCAAGCTGGCGGAGTTTGAAGAGGCCTCTAAATCCTTATTATTCCTACTGGGTAAGGTTATTGGAATCACATGGTCCCAGCTCCCCCAGGTTGAGTTACACTGGACACTGGATAGTGTCCGTTATCTGGGGATGTTTATAACTCATGCGGAATACCGATTTTATGACCTAAACATGGGACGGGTCATTGTGGGGCTGCATCATTCCATTCAATTCTGGAACACGTTGAGGTTGTCCTTGATAGGCAGGATTGCCCTGATTACAATGGTGGTATTATCAAGACACCTATATGTTATGCGGCGACTTTCTATGAACTGCCTCGTGTGTATTTGAAGAGCTGGACACACTCCTGGTGAAGTTACTGTGGAATGATAAATGGGGCTCGACACGATGTGAGGGAAATGGGATTAGGGGGGATTGGAGATACCAGACCTAGAATTATACTGTCTGTTGACTCAGCTGCAACATGCGATACATTGGTTAGATACCGATCCAAGCTGGGAGGGATCCTTGTTGGCTGGTACGTGTGGGGGTCACCAGCTGGGTACACTCTTGATAAGGGGTAGGAACCTTCCACGGTCTTTTCCCCATTTGGTTCAACTGATAGCTAGACTGTGGGAATGCACGGTCCAGACCATAATAAAAAGGCACCATATGCCACAGTGTTGGATATTTGGATTATCCACCCCTTTGCTTAAATAGCGCAGTCGATGTTGGCGTGAGGGTGGCTGCTTAATGTTGTCTGACTTATACACAGAGGGTAGATTTATCACACTGCCAAATGCAATAGAAACGTTCATCTTGGGCACTGGACAATTCCTGCAGTATGCAAAGATTGCAGCTATGGCTCGGCAACTATGGATAGCGTTTCCAGAAGCCCCTGACCCACATATACACTAGTCACTATGATCACTATGGCGGGTGGGTGTACATTTGTAACTCGCTCTCTACCGGACACTGCGTGCGGACAGACAGATCAAACCGCTAAGTGTAGAGGAGAGGTGGCAGGCCATATGCGGCGAGCCCTTGTTCCCCATCAACTGGTCCCATGTTCATGCGGAAGTCCGAAGAGTGTCCATATGTGCAAGGTTCAAACAGATTCAATGTAATATTATACACATGACCTACTTGTCCCCCAGACGTTTACATGTTATTTGCCCAACACGTGACTCTCGATGTCCCAAGTGTCAGACCCCTGAGGCAGATTTTTTACACTGCCCTCTGGTGGCCGCATATTGGAGAGGAGTTGTAGAGCAGCTGCACCGTGCTACTGGTTGGGATATCCCACTGACGGTTGGTAGCTGTCTGTTGGGACTATTGCCCAAAGACTCGAAACGCAAGCTTAGTAGACGATTTACTGTGCTGGGTCTAATGGTAGCAAAAAGACATATAGCGAGTCACTGGATGAGTTCCAAAGCTCTCACTAGGGAGAAATGGGATGGAGATTTAAGGGAGAGGGCAACTGCAGAAGAAGAACATATGAGAAGAATGTGGAAAAATGATAAATTACCGGATGTACTGCTTGCCTGGGGAATGATGCTGCAGGAGTTGTTAGACCCTGGTCTAAATTCGCAGCAGGAGACGGGAGGATGGGTGGGATGGAGAAACGCAGATAGTTCAGAGGACGAGGTTTGATCCAATAACACCCCGAGCTAAAGTTGAAATGATGTTTTAGGTATTGACCTTCTTGGTCTCACTGAATAATGTAACAGTACTCTATGTAAACTGTGGTTTCAATGATGACTGGAAGCAGGTTGGGATTGGCGAGGGGAACATTGAGTGTTATATTATTGTTCTGTTGGTTCAAAAATGGATATCAGTGATGATTGATACAGTAACTGTTAAATAGCTAATTTGGAATTATCTTGAATGTGAATACTGCACATGAATAAAAACTCTAATAAAGATATAGCCAAAAAAAAGAAGTGGACACCGAGTATTGTTATTTTCAAGCACAATTGATGGTATGCATGTTGAGAACTTGAGAAAGGAGTGTACAGCTCTATGGTAGGTTTGACCAAGGACTTTGGTTAGATACTGATTAGAGGTATGTTTTAGCTTTTGTTTGAGTAGTTGTGGGATGTTGGGTTAAGGCATGTCAGAATCCAGAGAACTCCTCTACAACATAGAGGCGCTGAGTTTCAGCTCCAAGGAGTGTACATAAGCTAAACATGCAATTAACACATAGTTTCTTGAGTTGGTCTTGCTGATGGTCTTTGGTTTCTTTCACTAGTATCTGATTAAAGAATGGTTATTTGGATACTGATCAGGCATTCTTGATTTTGGTGAGGTCCAGGGAGTGTTTCTGAGGATTGAAATAACAAGAAAGGTCTGAATATAACCACAACACATGCAGCTTGGGAAACATGTAGAAAAATATATGCCAAATGGGTTGTCAAGACTATAAACAAAAAAATATTGTGGGGCCAAAATTTTGCTGGTAAACCTATTGAAAATCAAATATTGAGGACTTTATTGATAAAGTAAGTATATATAGGTTTACTAGGCTTAACTCCACATCTATGAAACTTGACAGATCTATATATATATATATATATATATATATATATATATATATATATATATATATACCAGAGGGACACAGCGGGAATACCAGGAAGCATTTGTTTTTTTAAAGCAATGTCGGCATGGCGCGTTTCGGCGGATTGCCTTATTCATATGCCTTAATCACCAGTGTTCTGCATCAGTCCGCTTTTAAACACAACAATCGTGCTCCCGATTGATGGGAGCCCAGCTGATCCATATTAGTTGAGACGTGATTGCAGCCCACGTCGGCGGACTGCAAGTCCCAGAAAGCACCATCTTGGCTGACCGGGAGGCGTCATCAGACGACTCATTGTCTTGTGGATTGTTACCTGCCTTGTTATGTTGGCCTAGGCCTGGCTGCCATGATGCTTTTCTTTGCGCACGTTACACTGAGCCCGGCCTCCTCGCTTTGCTCGTGCCAGGTTCTTTGCACTGTCTGCATTTTCTGTTGTTCACCTTTAAGCTCAGTCTGCACAAACATGTACAAGGTCACATAACAATGTATTTTGGTTCTTCCTGATATAGTTAGTCTAGCACTCCAGACATAACATTAGGTGCATTTGCCATGAAGAATTTTGTGTGCTTTATACTGCAGTTTAGCGCTTAACGCACTTGGTGAAATCGCTTTCAGTGAGAAGAGCTATGATGTCCTGCTGATGTAATTCTGCATCTAGAGACTGAGGTATGGGGTTCGCTAGTCAAAGCCCAGAGGTCTTCTATTATAATAATAGAAGACCTCTGGGCTTTGACTAGCGAACCCCATACCTCAGTCTCTAGATGCAGAATTACATCAGCAGGACATCATAGCTCTTCTCACTGAAAGCGATTTCACCAAGTGCGTTAAGCGCTAGTAAACTGCAGTATTAAAAGCACACAAAATTCTTCATGGCAAATGCACCTAATGTTATGTCTGGGTGCGCGAGACTGGCCATATCAGGAAGAACCAAAATACATTGTTATGTGACCTTGTACATGTTTGTGCAGACTGAGCCCAAAAAGGTGAACAACAGAAAATGCAGACAGTGCAAAAGAACCTGGCACGAGCAAAGAGCGAGGGAGGCCGGGCTCAGTGTAACGTGCGCAAAGAAAAGCATCATGGCAGCCAGGCCTAGGCCAACATAACAAGGCAGGTAACAATCCACAAGACACCCTCCCTGGTCAGTCCAGCGGCCAGGACAGAGGCCCATCAGAGGAGAAAAACAGACGTCGGAGCACAGGGAGCGCCCAAACGGCGAAGGGCAGGTCAATCCATGAAAGTGAAAGTGCAGAAAAAAGCCATACCCTCCAAGAGTTCATCATTGGAATCGTCAAAAACATAGATGCCATCCAATCCATGAGTTCAAAAGAGCAGGAATGCTCCTCAGCAAAGGGAGCATCCAGAAGCAATGCGGGACAGCTTGCGTGATAATTGAAACAGCTTCGTTGTAGGAGATCCTGGGCAGCCGCCCAGATATCCCATTGCGCCAAAATCCCCAGTGCAGCCGCACGCGCCATACAGCCAGCGACGGAACAGTCCTGCTCATGGGCCTCTAAGGGACCCATCAACTGAACAAAATCCGGAACAGACAATGACGAATTGGAGAGGCAATAATCCAGAGTCCAGGTGAAAGGACAGCGGACACAAGTCATCACAGGTTGCACGCAAGTGAAATACGCAAAGCTGAAATGAAAGAGTATATGACACACTCAGTGTCGCCAATGGCAAGACACCAAAACCGGCCAAAAGGCGCTCACGGAGCAGCTGGAGGCGTTCTGGATCGAGCAGGTCCCATCGGGGAGCAGCCATTGCGCAGAAAGCAAATTAAGAGCAAGACACCAGCCGCTAAAGCGAGGATCAATGGGAAACCGCCAAAGACACTGGAAAATATAGAATGTATGAAAGCCGGGATGACACCAAAAATAGTTTGGAAGGAGGACACCAAGCCCGACCCAACGACCTTAAAAAAGTGTACTAGGCCTTCAGTGTTAGATGCGTTAAAAATACGTATGTATTAACTCCCCAAAATGTTGGGGGAGATTAGTGTTTAAAAGGGCCTGTATTTCACTGTGGGTACTCGCCACCTGGAGAATGAATGTCTCCCGGGCGGACGTGAGCATAACTTCCTCATTTAATAATAGTGCCTTTATTCTGCTCAGTCTATTGAAATCTGCTTCCATGGTAGGGATGGAAGGCCAAATAGAGATATCAACCTTGCCATGAGGGGGAGGAAACAGCACATTTTTGCAGCAGACAACCCTGTGCGAAACTGTTACAATGTAAGGAATGCCAGCCTGCAGGCCACAACAGTTTTCGTTATTTAAAAGTAAATAACTACCATTGGAAAGGAGAGTGAAAGTAGGTGAAATAACAGGAGCAGGAATACCTTTCAGCACACAAGCAAGATTAGGAGAGGAAACGCTGCATGAGCCATGCAATTTAATGTGTTTACAAATAAGCGAATGACCTATAGTCGAGTCGCAGTACTCCCCGTGAGAAAGACTTCCTTGCCGTCCCGAAGGCATTTATACATGAAAGGCAAGGACCAGAGTTCATGCAGGAAAGCACTGCCCAATGGCCGGTAACGGCTCACAGGATAATGTTTCATGCACGAGTCAAATTCAAACAAGGAAAATGGTAAAGCTATAACCCCATGGACTAGCCATACAGCAGAATCGAGTTCTGCAACAGAGAACGGCAAAGGATCCACCTTTTCGATATGTAATAGAGTGTAAGTTGCATCCTTCATGGACATAACTTGCTGTTTGTCAGTTAAGTTAAAAGGTAGAAATAAGGCAGAGGTGTTCAAAAATGCCAAGGCACTTTACCTAACTTAAGTGTTTGTAAAGTCCATGCAAACTGCATAACTGAGCGCAATTGATTCTGACCATGATATAACACAGAAACATCATCTTGTACAATATCAACAACAGAGGACACAATATTCTCTAAAGTGTAAATGCGAGAAGACAGGGTATTAATACTATTGTCAACAACAGCAAGCACCTTTTCCATATTTGCTTGATCTATTTCCCGAAGACGGGAAGCAGCTTCCATTTGTGATAGCTTCCAGAGTTCATTATACGTTTCATAAATGAATCTCTTAGGTCGGGGACCACGAGGTCCCAAAACAAAGTCGGACAGATCAATATTGCCTGTAAGGAGGGACAAATGTTGTTTAACAGAATCAAGGGACGAATGTTGCAGCCATTGTTTGCATAATTTACCAACAGAGTATGTAGTGACAGTACGGGCATCAGTAAACCTCGGATCAGGCCTATTCTGTGTGTAGCTAGCACCAGTATCATGAAAACGCATTTGACATGCATTAGATGATATAGGCCATACTAACCAGGGTGACTGAACCAGCTCAGAAACATTAAACGAGTTATTTTGTAACATTGCCTGCAGGGACACGAGGGACAGATTGAATCGTGAGCTTTCATTTGGAAAACTCGACAGGGATGGTATTGATGGCGTATTCAATTGTTTAGTGGTTGCTAAGCCCCAACATGTAGTCTGATAGATGGAAGCATTTAGGAACATAATTTGGGTAGGGATGAGGCACGCACGATGCAACGCCTCGGTTCCCTGTACCTGCCATGGCTTGGAGCCCCAAATAGATTTTAAATCCACTGTATTATCCCAGTACTCATAACCACCCACAGCTAAGGCACTTAGAAAGGAACCTGAATAAAGCAATTTGGTGTGTGTTAACATAATTTTCTGAGTTGATGTGTTATTTAGTCTAAAATAATAGGATGCAGGGTTCGACCGATTAAAATCAGTAAAATAATTAAACTTATTTCGAAGAGTTTGAGAGCTACCTGGCAAGGGGTTTGGACAATGTTCCCATTGGGTATAGTTAACAGAACTACGCAGGGCACTGGGCTTATGGAGAAAATGATTACCCCAATGTTGGTAACAATACAAATCGGCATAATTAGCAGAATTCATATATAAATCTTCAGCATTAAAAGATGCATAATATTTTAAATCGGCAAACAAAGCTTCAACGGCATGCACATCCCAATCATCAGAATGAATATTATTTTGTACTACATCACCCATTGAAACACGAAGGACATTAGGTACATTAACAATTTCCGTCGGACCATGGATTTGATAATTCACTGCATCCCATACGATGCCATCAGCAACTGGGAAGGCTGAAATGTTCACAAATGTGTGGTCACGCTTCATGATGTGAGACGAGGAATGAGGAGCCAAAGTTCCAGAAACATAGTCTACAGCAGAGCGTTCAGGTAAATAGTGACCATTGATTAGTAGAAAAACACTGTGACAAAGCCAATGGACATGAACAAAAATATCAAGAAAAGTACCAACCAGAGGTATGTCCAGGGGGAATCAAAAATTGTCTCTAAACCAGGATATAAATATACTGAACTTGGATGGAACTTTTGAAGATGTGGAATCCGAATCAAAGGAATAACGAGTCGGGCTTAGTGGCGTTGTTGGTTGATGTGCCACCGATTCTGATGCAGGATATGTATACTCGTCCTCGTCGATATTGGTGGAGAGTTGGGGATCAATCGTAGTTTCAGGCAAATCAACCATCTCAATTACAGCATCAGCGATCGTTCGTGCAGATGGACTATGAACATATGTCCGATAAATGGCAGGACAAGAGACCGCTGGTGTGACACTATTCAGGATCGGCCAGGCGCTGTAGCTTGACATTTTCAACTGAGATGTATCTGTTCTCTTTGCGACCAGGAAGCGGTGGTAAAATGACTGTACGTGTTCCCTTCAGGCCAAGAACTGGAACCGGTGCACGAAAAGAGGGGCCAAATTCTTTTTGTTTTCAACCTTCTCTCGAACCAGTTCTCCAACTTTCGGAAGCCAGCCGGCTACCGGAATCTGCAACGCAGGATCTGTGGCTGAAGGTAAATGTGTAGTTGCAAGTTTGTCTCGGGCTTCTTGTAAGTCCTGTAACATAGCAGAATGGTTATCTACATCAAACTTGGCGGATTGCGCCACGATGTCTGGACCCTCAAGGTCAGGCACAAACATTCGTATGCCAAAGAGCATTTCGTATGGGGTCCGCCCACCCAGAGGTCTTCTAGGGAGATTATTAAGTGCACGCTGAACGGTATACAAATGGGCCAGCCAGTTCCTGCCAGTACCTAAAACCCTAGCTGTTAAGGATTGCTTTAAGTCACGGTTCATTCGTTCAACGATAGAGTTGCCCTCAGGCCTATACGGAGACGAAAATTTCACCCGCACCCTAAGCGAAGCCATTGCATCCTTGTAAGCCCTAGAGGCAAACGCTGGACCTTGGTCCGAATGGAAGGTGCCGCATGCGAAAATTCCCACAAAGACACGCAAATCCCTGATTACATTTCGGGCGTCAGCACTCCGTTGTGGCCAGACCCAGAGAAACCGTGTGCACGAGTCCACTGCCACTAAGATGTATTTATAAGCAGTGTCTGATGAGAATGGACCGCAGTGATCCAAGTAAACACACCCAAAGGGTCTGTTAGCAATGCAGAGCGGTATTTGTGGTGGACGTGTTACCGTGGAAGGCTTAATCTGTTGACAAACGTCGCAAGAAAGCACAAAAGCACGGGTGTCTTTATATAACCCACGCCACCAATAACGCTGCTGCAAGATGGAAACCGTAGCTGACACACCTGCATGAGCAGAAGCCATGCCTTCGTGTGCAGCTGATATCAAGGCACTCCTGCGGTCCGCGTTGGGGATCAGCCGATCTCCAACGTCAGGTATAGTTACATAAGGAACCTGATCGGGACTTAAGTTGTAAGAATACTTGGAAGGGAAACCTGTAGGGTAATTATCACCTTCCTTGGTTGCAGCAATAGCTGCTAAAATAACAGGGTCTATTTTAGACATGGACCTGGTAACCGCTGCTACTGAACACGTGACTACTGCTGAACGGGCAGCTTCATCTGCCAGATCGTTACCAATAGCGTGTGCGCCCACCCGCTGATGGCCTAAGGTGTGAACCACCTGTGTGAGGGGCAGACGTTGCTGCAATTCTGCCACTCGAACCCAAAGCATTTTATGCTTAATTGTGCTCCCTTTTGCGTCCTTGTAATCGTTTTCGACCAGAAAACAGATTGTCATTGTAAGATTGTACACAGTAAAAAGAATCACATACAATAAGAGTGGTCTCATCCTGAGAAGCGAACTCAAGTGCAAGTAGTAATGCATGCAGCTCGGCCAATTGTGCGGTACTATCCCCAAGTGTGCGTGTGTGCACTACAGTGGATTTGAACTTGCCATCCACAAAGGATCCCGCAACAATAGCACATGCAGCTGAATAAGCGTGCTTGGACCCAGTGGCCGGTTGCGCCGAACCATCGGTGTAGATCACACATTTGTAATCCTCAAGCGGTAGTAAAAACAAAGGAGGAGGATGAACGAATTCATACTGCAAAAACTCCTGAGTCTGAAGAGAAGAATCAAAAACAAAAGTGACGTCCGAAGACGTCAAAGATGTAGCCCATTGTATCCAACGGGGATGCATTGCTTTTGAGTTCGGTACACTTGCCTTTGTTACTGCCTCCAGGGCAGGACAGGGTGTTACCACCAGAATCCGCTTACCCTGTGCCAGTGCGCGTTCTTTTAGAATCGCCATTTGCACTGCAGTCAGAACTTTTTCAACAGATGTAAAGCGCAATTCAGCGGAAGTGTACAGATGTGACTTGTATGCGATAGGTACTGTATCACCTTCATTAAAGGTTAAATAAGTGAATCCCACCGCCCCGGAATTATTCGAATCACCAGGTTTGTGTGGTTATCACGAGTCAAAAGATATTTAGACTCCAAAAGGTCTGTCTGCAAAGACTGCAGAATTGAGGTATGCTCAGGCAGCCAGCAAGACCTTGAATAAGTAGGTTGTATCAAAGCATACAAAGGCTTGATACGCTGGGCATATTCGGGAATGTAAGTACGCCCGAAATTCAAGAAACCCAGCAAAGACTGAAGTTTCTTCAGAGTATTTGGGGGCACAAATGTGCACATTTTTCCAAGAAATGGGGGCTAAGCCCTTACCTTCGTTGTTGAGCTCATAGCCCAAGAACAGAACTGTAAATTCAGCAATGTGTGATTTAGCAAAGTTAAATTTGTAACCCTGCTCCGCAAATTCAAGAATAATGCGGTCCACACGGGACAAATGCTGAAATAATTCGTCGTCCGTCAGATAGATGTCATCTACGTACGAACATGCGTCTTGATCAATGTCATTTAACAAAGAAACAACACGGGCGGCGAATATACCCGGACTATTTTTATAGCCCATGGGTAATCGCCGAACTGGAATAATTTACCACCGGAAGTGAATGCGGTCCATTGACCACTCTCCGGGCTAGGTTGTGCGTGTAGAAACCGTTTGAAAGGTCAAGTGTCGTTTTGTATTTTTTACGAACAAGACTGTCTACAAGCGCAGAACTGTGTGTATTTTGCACCGCAAAGTTCCGACAATGAGTATTTAAATGCCGGTAATCCAAAACTAAGCGGTACGATCCGTCGGGTTTAGAAACCACGAAAAGGGGATTGTTCATAGGTGATACGCATGGTTCAATTACTCCCTGATATTCCAACTGTGTCAGAATTTCGGAGACGGGGCCTTTTGCCTGCCGTTTTATGGGATATTGGGGTTGTGGCTGCGGTAGTGACCGCAAAGGTATTGCATGAGGAGGTGATTCTTCATCCCATCCCACATGGTTGCGGTATAACGCTGGTGCCAGGTACACAGCCCACTCAGCTGCAAGTGCTTCAGCTTTGTCCTTTGGGACATGCCTTGATAAGCTTGGAAGGATTACCTCCTCTCCTTTATGTGCAGCTAAAACGAATGGGGGTGGCCAATCCACCTCCGCTAACAAAATGTCATATGAAGAGGTTAGATTTTCCCAAAAATCCCTTTTATTTCACGCGGTATGTCACCTTCAATTTGTATGACTATATTATATAGTCTGTCAGGGGTGCCACTCTCGTGTCAGCTGTCTCTACAGTAACGAATGTTTCAGTTGCTGTCGCCTCCATATGAGGACGTAGCGCCTCCCGCACTATGGTAACTTCCGCGGCGCTGTCTAGGAGGGTCACTGCCCACGTCCAATTCTGGAGTCTCGTTCTCACGGTCTGAGGCATATTTCGCTGTGACAGCGGCAACCTTTTTCTTCTGAAATTGCGGTCGAGGAAGATGAAAATCTTCTGCTTTCCCTCTGACTTGTTGTCGAGGTTGGTCTCGCTCCTGGGGAGCCTCTCGGCCCCTTCCTCTATCTTGCCGTCCTCCTCCACCAGCCTGTGACGACGTCTGGGCCTGTGAAGAACGAGGAGAACGCGTATCAGAGCTCTGAAACCTTTCTGGTGATTTAATCCTTGACCTATCACGTAAATCATAAGTACGTTCAGAAGAAACCGAAACTGGGGAAGCGCCTCTCGACCCCGGCTTCTTTTGTTGCTTACCCTGTTTTTTCTGTCTCCAACTCTTTTAGTGAAGACCGGTTTATCATCTTTCTCAGATGCACTTTTTGTTTGTATAACTTGTGTTTGCGATTGAGTTTGCATTTTTACAAAAGGCTTGTTGCCTAGGCTATTTCGTCCAATTGTTTTATAAGCCCGGGCAATGATTTTCGGTAATTCGCGAGGCCTGTCCAACTCTGGGACCAAAGCCAAAGCATTCGCTACTTGAAAGTTCATAGCATCGCCCTTGACATTTCCAAGGATCAGCTCAGCTACTACATCAAACACTCCCACTAGTCTCATCCCTAATTCCACAGCCGCTTCAGGGCCATGTTCATCCTGTACTTTTTTAATTACAGAGGGTAGAACCGTCATGGAAGGAGTTCCAAAACATTTTGAATAAACTGCTGCGAATACCTTACCCCAGTTTTCACATGCTGTCAAATCGGGATTATGTCTTTTGGCAAACTTATCGTAAGGATGCGATGTTTATCCACTGGGGACGTATGTGGAAACACTGCTTCTATCTGATCGAACTTTTCTGCAAGCCAGTAAGGATAGTCGTCCTTATTTTGTGGACGTTTGCCCATCACAGAATTTACCATGACAGGACTTATAGTCACTCCAGCAGCAATAGCTGGTTGGCCTGCGACTACAGGAGCAGCTCCATGGAGGCTACCTGTAACGTATGTCACTAAGGCTCGATGCACTCGCACCAGTTCGGTATGCATAGTGCGCAGCTTCGCAAGCGGTAATGCCAGATAATTTGGATGCGGGGTATACCCGGCCAATACAGGCCAAGTGGCCCCCTGAATTGACAAGGGGCCTAAACGAACTGCGGTAGTTGGTTGTGGTAGGGCGCCATTGAACCAAACACGGTGCTGCCAAGCCGTGAGAGGTACTTCAAGATTGGTATAGGGTCGATAGGCAGCAGGAATAGCGGTGGGTTTATATTCATGAAACAGATTATCATCTGCCTCCACCGCTTCAAAAGTGATCCAAGTGTAAAACACCTCAAAGTGGTAAGCCGGATCGGCTTGAACCACAAAGACCAAATCGATCCCTGTATCAGGCACTCCATACACCCGTAAGTGGTCTCGGAGTGCTCCTCGACTATGTGCAGCTATCGCCACACCAGCCATGACTAAACAATTATATTCGACAACCCAACAGGGAGCACAAAATGGGCTTTTTTATGAAACCTTTTTTAATAACTTCAAGCTTGAAAGAACCTATAAAACATTTAATATAGGAGGTATCACCGTCACATACGCCTCCGGAAGCGTACGCGAGGGGTTTGTGGACAAGCACAAGTACTACTCAAGCTGCCTCGCAGATAAGCTGCCCCACGGTGGTCGCGCCATGTCATAAGGTTTCTGCACATACACAGAGCTATGCACAGGAAAATGGGACCCCGGAATACAGTGGTTTGCCACCATATACCGTAGCACCCAAAAACCCCAACCCAACTAGCTTAGCATCCCATTAGCACCCAAGTACTAATGTTTGGACAACCCAGAACACGGTATCTTTATCTCAGGACTCACAGAAGCAAGAACACTCTTTCATCACTCACTCGTACTTGTCCACAAGATGCGTAGGAAGAGACACTGGATAGGTTAAAATATTTATTCCAACTTACGTGCTCTAATGTACAGTACACGTGTCAGTACTAATAGCATAATGCATATGACTAATATAAGCAGCATGGTTACAATTCCATAGAATACAAACGGGAAAGCATCTCAGAGCTCAGTGGATAAACGTATAAATAACATTACCACCCTCCCCTTGCAGTAAGATAGTTTATTATAATAATAGAAGACCTCTGGGCTTTGACTAGCGAACCCCCATACCTCAGTCTCTAGATGCAGAATTACATCAGCAGGACATCATAGCTCTTCTCACTGAAAGCGATTTCACCAAGTGCGTTAAGCGCTAGTAAACTGCAGTATTAAAAGCACACAAAATTCTTCATGGCAAATGCACCTAATGTTATGTCTGGGTGCGCGAGACTGGCCATATCAGGAAGAACCAAAATACATTGTTATGTGACCTTGTACATGTTTGTGCAGACTGAGCCCAAAAAGGTGAACAACAGAAAATGCAGACAGTGCAAAAGAACCTGGCACGAGCAAAGAGCGAGGGAGGCCGGGCTCAGTGTAACGTGCGCAAAGAAAAGCATCATGGCAGCCAGGCCTAGGCCAACATAACAAGGCAGGTAACAATCCACAAGACATCATTAAATCCCCTAGTGAGTGCTGGAAACGTTGAAAAGCGTAAATGCGTGCAGTGTAAAAATGTCCAGGTGTAAACACTGCTAAAATAAACTCTTCTCCCCGGCCCGCCATACGTCTTACTGCAACATTGTAAGTCCTTCGGTACTGGAGATTCCACCTGAGTAAGCAGATCTCTATATATATATATCTGCATATTGGTTTCTCCTTGAATCCAGACCTCCATTCCCTGGCCAAAGGAAAGCAGTTACCCACAGTAAGATTTTATTTCGCTATTCAATTTGTGCAAAACATGGTTGCTACTGGGTAGGTATAATTAGAACCACGTTTCCATACAAAAAGCATTTATTGTTTTGCTTATAACTTTGACGCCATTTGACAAATTTTCACAAATCTTTCCAAACAACAAGTTCATCCACCTCAGCTTCTTCCTTGAAAGTTTTGGGGTGATCCTTCAAGTGGGGGCCTGAGAAAAAGGGGTGTTCCCACACCACATTTTCCTCATGCAATTTTCCATTGGATAATTAGATATGGCTTCAGCCGAAACAACTTGAAACGATTTACACATCAAATAAAGGCAGTCTCCCTAGCTTGGTAATTTAAATTAAATGTACTCGTGTGTTAGGGGACCTAATGCATGGACCAAAAAGCAAGGTATTGCGCTCGGTTGGCTTTCTGTATAGGCTGGTAAATATCATCCCTTCTTCTATTTGTAAGGTAAGGTCCAGGAAGCTGATGGAGGACCTGATGGACGCCATGGTAAACTGAATGTCACTGGATCTCCCATTCAGCCAGATAAAGAAATCAAATACAACTCCAATCATCCCAGGAGCCTTCGTGATAATTTGCCATATGGGCAATTTTTACGCCTACGTCGTAATTGCTCACACAGATCCGACTATTTTAAAGAGTCAGAGACATTGACACAATGACTGAAAGACAGAGGCTACCCGCTTGGCCTCTTAAAACGTGCCAAGAAGAGAGCCTGGTATTGCCCACGTGAGGCACTACTTGAAGTCAAACCTAAGACCAACCAAAGTGACAAGATCGTTTGCGTCACAACCTACAATCCAAAGAGCCAGGAAATCAAGAATATAATAAAGAAATACTGGGGCTTAGTTTCATCGGAGATTGGGTTCACAGAAGATCCACTATTTGCTTTTAAACGTGGTAGAAACATCAGAGACTCTGTGGTCGGTGCATACTTGTAAACTCCCAAACCACCTGATCTAAGAACACAACTCAGTTTACCTCCAGTGACTGGCCATCACAAATGTGGACACTGTAAGAGTTGCCCCTTACCATCGAGGGAAACAGTTTTTCACACAATAACCGTACATACATAATGTCACATTTCACTAACTGTAACAGTACTAATGTGATTTACGTCATCAAATGCCCCTGCAATAAACTTTATGTGGGTCAAACGACACAAAAGATCAAGTGCAGGATCCTACAACATATAAGTCGGATTAGATGCCACACACAAGGGGCACCATTAGTCGACCACTTTGTCAATTCTGCACATCACCCTGAAAGCTTTAGATGGACTGTACTTGAAAAGGTACATTTACACCCTAGATGTGGTAATCTTTCCGCTTCACTCAATGTAAAGGAATGTAAATGGATCCATTTATTAAACACTGTGTCTTTCGGATTGAACGAACTGGAGGAGACCCACAAACAGATGGGTCAACTTAGGAATACATGACATTAGCCTTCCCTGTCCACTGACTATCATGTATATACTGTTCCATCACATTGTTTACCTCCCAAGTCTTATCTCTGAACTTTAATACTGATGGGTTGTTTTGACCTCTGCCCCACTGAGGTATGTTTTCATACCACGTTACGTTTGCAAAAATTCTAGATTCAGCACCAGCACACGTTGTTGTACATACGTGTAATTTGGTTACATGGCACACTATGTTATCCAGACATATTAGTCCATCAATATTGTAACTTGTGAATAGAAATGTTATCATTCTCCACGTTTCCACATAAACTGCACTAATGTTTGTAGTGGGGAAAACTTTTGACTTATGCAGGAGTATATGATGTATTACGTGTATTATTTCCAACATGAATTGAGTATTGTTTACCAGTTTCTTTGCTGAGATGACAACAGCAACAATGTGCTTTCATTTGCTCCAACAAGTTTTATCAGGGTACATGATTTAACCACAATTTTAACAAAGTGATAGTTCAGGTCGGTCTTGGATAATAGATCACCAATCGCTTATGGTTCATACATATACATTGTTTAGTTCAGTAACCGCATGTATGGCTAACGGGAAGTCTTTTTTCCTTGCCAACTCCAGGGCGCCTGCCGGTTCTAGCTGCTGCACGCATCGCGTGCACGCATAACGCGGCAGGCAGCGCACCATTTAATCATGTTCGGTTCTGCGGCCCTTGTTTCATTCTATGGATGTGTGCCGCCAGCTAGCTCTTGCAAGGTACGTGTCCATTACAGTCCTGCTCATCCAATTTCCGCAATTCTTTGGCAACATCGACTGAGACCCGACTTTCTTTCTACTTTTTCTTTTTTTCAGCCAAATACAGCCCTGATCCTTTAAGACGTTGCGCTTGGTACGATTAAGACGTCCAAGTTTGGTGCTAGGCATATAAATCACATTTCTAGGTATGCCCCCTTTTTACCTTTATATGACTCTGTGTTTTGCTCCCCTTTTGTATTTGGAATCTGTTAGTAAGGATTTATTTCATTGATTTAGCAGCATAATGAACAGCGGTGCTGTGACTGGTCACCCGCTACTTGGCTGAGACCTCAGGATCTATAAGGTATGTGCCCAGTCCACCCTTGCCTAATTTATTTCTGCATTGGTCGGGCAACATAGTTTAAGACCCTTTTTCCCTTTTTTCCTCTCTCATAGTTACAATGCAGTTTTGATTCTTCACGACGTTACGCCTGGTACGATTAACACATCCAAGCGTCCTAGCTAGGAATAGCATTAACATTCCCAGGTATGTCCTTTTTTCACGTAAACGTGACTTCGTGATTGTTCCCTTTTTTCTTGAACCGTGTAGTAAGGTTCCATTCCATTGTTTCAGCACCATACAAAATATTGGTTTTTTGACTGACTACCACCGACATGGCTGAGAACCCTTGAGTGTCAAGAAACTTTTTGGCCCGTGTTATTCATCATCAGGTATGCCTGCTTCACCCTCTCAGGGGCTTATTACTTTTACACCCCTGATTAATTATTCAAGGGACTCACACTCTCAGTTCTTTTCTAACCAATCCTTCGTGATTATTTCAGGTTACCCAACCCAACCATCAGTTGGACCCAGCCCCTGTTTTACTCTCCCCAAGGCATTGGGGTTGAGGTTTACTTAAACTATAAGAAATTCAGGAGTACCGGTGAGTGCCTTGTAAGCATCCCATTTATCTGCAGTGATCCTTAGAAACTTGAACACAATCTGATTTTAGTTATCTCATCCCACAGGCTGTCCATCGTGTTTGTTTGTCCTGAAGAAGACCCGTGTTGACATCTTTAATTTATGCAGATTGTCAGGGTCGAAATGTCGACGGCTTTTTGGTCCATGCATTAGGTCCCCTAACACACCAGTACATGTAATTTAAATTACCAAGCTAGGGAGACCGCCATTATTTGATGTGTAAATTGGACCTTGTTTTTCAAATATTTCTTTGTGTAATTACTTGTACAGTATTGGTTCACCTTGTTGTATAATACACAAATTCTGTCACTTTGTCACTTCACTCACCATGTCACTATAATCACGTCCACATGCGTCGTTTTTTAATTTAGTTATCGGACAGCTTTCATGTCATGATAATTCTTGACTTTTTTCAAAAAATTGCAATTATGAAGTAAAATATCTTTTCGAATGAGATAAATGTGCTTTTTCTTTTTTGTGTTCAAGTGCACTTGTTTTTAACCACGTAATTTTAATTGAATATTGAATGCTTCAAAGTAATTGTTTGACCCGACAGAACCGATTGTTACTTGTCTCATACATGCCCAGGTTCTGAGGGACACTGGGTTAGCCCATTGCTCTAGATGCTGGTGGGCTTGCAGCACTGGTTGTGCCACCCACAGAAGCAGCTTGTAAAATGTGGCTCAGGCCTGCCATTGCAGAGCCTGTGTGCAGTCTGGGACTGGGACTGCCATGTCGACTTGGCAAGTGCACACACTTGCCAGTCCCTAAACCTTCCCTTTTCTACATGTTAGTCACGCCTAAGGTAGGCCCAAGGTACTCCTGTGGGCAGGGTGCATTGTATGTGAAAGGTAGGACATGCCCTGATGTGGGTGGCATGTCCTGATAGTGAATTACAGCCAATTTCGTTTTTCACTATTGCAAGGCTATCTGTTCCCATAGGCCAGAATAGGCAGTTTGATTATAACATCTTATAATCCTAACTGACCCAGGGAACAAGATAGGAAAATAATGTTTAGTATGCCTAAACTCAGAATGTTAAAATACATCTTTTAGTGTGGGTGATTTTTACATTCTGTGTTTGAAAATACCACTTTTAGAAAGTAGGTATTTTCTTGCCTAACCATCCAGTATGCCTCTGCTAGGTTTGTGTATTCCATGTCTGGTTTGTGAGTGACAGGGGGCTGGAGAGGGCCTTGGCTCCAGCAGTCTGATGGGTCAGGGCTGGGCTGAATAGAGCCCACATTGAATAGAGAGTAGGGGGAGGAGATTTCCTTTCACCTGCCTGAGCCCTCATAGAATAGAGAGTAGGGGGAGGAGTTTTCCTTTCAGCTACCTGGGCCAGGTCTGCTTTCAACAATGCTGTCTCCACCTCCTGCCAGGAAGCTGCACCAGGGAGGACAGAACTGGTTTTGGCTAAGGACAGACATTCTCTGCCTTTAGAGAACAAAGGATTTTGGAGTATAAATATTGGGGCCCAGACCCCAGAACTTTAGATCACTTCTGGGAATCAAGACGAACCCTTTGCCAAGGAGAGAAACCAAGGAAGCTGAAGGAGGAGACTGCCCTGTGCTGTTTGCTGTTTGGGGTTGGCCTGCAGTGGTTTACTCATTGCCAAGGAAAGGAGAAAAGGAACTTTGTGTGTTCTTTTACTATCTTGAGGAAGATCTCCAAGGGCTTGAAGTTGAGCTTGCCCCCTGTTCTGAAGTCTCAGGGACACAAAGACTTCACCACCAGCTCCTCCTGAATTCCCTTGCAGTGAGGTGCCTGCTGTTGTTTTGGGCCCTCTGGAGACTGCGTGTTGCTGGTATTTGGAAGCGCGACGCAACGAGGAAGAAGCGTGTCGCCGCCGCAGCTGTTGCCGTCGCATCGCCAAAGAAGCGTGTCGTCGTCGCCGCAGCAGTTTGCAGTTCACATCACCGACGCAGCACATCGCATCACCGGAGAAGCGTGTCGCCGCCGCAGAGGTCGCCGTCGCATCACCGGACAAGCGCGTCGCAGGGCCTGTCGCGGCTCCCAAGTTTATCGAGTTCGCCGCACGGCCGCTGGACGTGCACGCATTACACCCAAGTTATCGCATCGCATCAAAGACGCCATTTTGTCGCATCACACCGGATCATCGCATCGCATCGAGGCGCCATCTTGTCGCATCGCAGCGGATCACAGTAAGAAACAAACGCTTCGCTTCCTCTCCGGTAAGGAACAGACGCATCGCCTCACCTGCACTGCAGTAAGGAACAGGTGAGCCGCCTCCCCGAAGCAAGGAACTGACGCATCGCCTTCCCTGCGACCCTTTTGTTTGTTTTGCGTTACGCATCCAAGGTACTTTGAGAGTAAAGTGTTGCATTTACCATCTACATTGAACTAAGCTATTTCTACCATTGGAAAGTCATATTTTGCTTACTGTATTGTGGATTTTTGTCGTTTGGTCTTGTGTTAAGTCTAGATAAAGATTACTTATTTTTCTAAACTGGTGTGGTGTCCATGTAGTGTTTTCACTGTATTACTGTATGGGTTCACAAATGCTTTATACACTGCCTCTGAGATAAGCCTGCCTGCTCGTGCCAAGCTACCAAGGGGGTGAGCAGGGGTTATTTTAGGAGTGTAGCCTCCTTACCCTGACTAGAAGCAAGAGCCCCTACTTGGTCAAAGGTACCTACCTCTGCCAACTAGAGACCCCCAATTCTAACATTGGTGGTCAGCGGTGAGGATTTGGACTTGCATTTGTGACTCATATACAGTGATTGGTGAACACTACTAGTGAGTGCAGACCATAACGCGACCACATGCATTTTGGTAGAATCTTTTCCTTGGAACTTCTATATTTGCTAAGAACTGCCAATTCTTGCCACCATAACCAAAGCAGCATCCAACGCATCTTTGGATCTACAATTTGAAGAAGATAGGGTTGATACATACCCCGTGCCACAGCTTAAAACCTTCTGTAAAAGATTTAAAATCCCTGTGAAAGGCTTCACCAAGAAGGTAGAGTTCCAAAAGGCGCTGAGGGCCTGGTTGGAATCTAGAAATGCTACTGGGCATCTTGAAGAGCCTAGGGAGGAGGCAGAGGATACAGATGGGCAGCTGGATGGGCCATTGGGTCTGACGGGGGAGAAAGCACCTTCCAGGGCAGGCAGCAGTGTTTCTTCAAAGGGCCTGTCCCCAGGAGAGCTGGAGGACAGGGAGAGGGATAGGATGCATAAGTTGGAGCTAGCCAAGCTCAAGCTGGGTGGGCAGATGGAGTTAGAGAATAAGAAGTTAGCCTTGGAAGAGAAGAAAATGCATTTGGAGCATGAGAGGATGTTGAGGGAGCTAGAATTGAAAGCCAAGAGTTTAGAAATTACTCCCTCTGGTGGCAGCACACCATCCGTGCCTGTGGAAACCAGAGTATTCATCCCCAAAGATGTCATCAAGGAGTTCCACAAGAATGAAGATATTGGGCAATGGTTCAAAGCCTATGAGGTAGCTATGACCTCCCACCGGGTCCCTGAGAAGGATTGGGGAGTGGGGTTGTGGGGGCGGTTTCTCAGTGATGGGCGGGACACCTTGTTAGACTTGCCCTCTGAGGATCAGAATTCCTATGTCCACATGAAGCAAGCCTTAATGACCAGGTATGGGTTGACCCCAGAGCTTTATAGACACAGGTTTAGGAATTGTAAGAAACTGGAGTCAAGTACCTGGGTAGAATATGTGTCTTTTTTTTGCAGAGCATTGGATGGTTGGGTGAAGGGTAGCAAAGTGAATGATTTTGAAGCGCTCTATGATTTGATTGCATGGGAGCACTTGTCCAGTAATTGTTTTCCAGAGCTACGCCAGCACGTGATTGATAGTAAGCTGACTAACCCTAGGAAGCTTGCTGAGGAGGCGGACCGCTGGGTTAGTACCCGGGTCCACAAGGGTCATGTGGGAGACTACGCCAAAGGTAGGCAGGGTCCGCAGCAGAAGAGTGGGGGGGACAAGGGTAAACAGAGGGAGTTCCAGAAAGGGCCCCAAAGTAATCCCCAAGGGAACCAAGGGAAGGGTTCCCAGCCTCCCCCTGAGAAGAAGTCAGGGGCCCCGACAGATAAGCCTGTTCCAAATGGGCCCAGGACATGTTATGCGTGTGGTCAAGTGGGCCACTGCTTCTATGATCCTAAGTGTCCCCTGAAAGGGAAGACAGCACCCACTGGTGCACCGCCCCGGCAGATGGCTAGTGTAGTCCTGGGGGAGGAGTTGGGTGCCCAAGGTGGGTGGGGTCCCGCAGAGATGTCCCAGGTCTCTTTAGGAGACAGTGAGATGGTCCCTAGGACCCAGCTGCCCGAATACACTAAGAAATACAGGCAGTGGGTGACCATCAATGGCCATAGGGTGGAGGCTCTGAGAGACACTGGAGCCAGTGTGACAGCTGTCAGTTGTCGGCTGGTGTCTGAAGAGCAGGTGATCCCCCATGCATTTTACCCTGAAGTTGCCGCCGACAACTCAGAGAGCCACTGTAAGGTGGCCCAGGTTCCCTTTGAGTGGGGGGGTCTCAGGTACCTTTCAAGTAGCTGTGAGGCCAGCCATACCTGTTGACTGTCTGCTAGGCAATGATTTGGAGAGTTCCCCTTGGGCTAAGGTGGGGCGAAGAGCTCATTTGGAGATGTTGGGTCTGCCTGAGTGGGCATGTGTGACCACTCGGTCCATGGCAGCCACTAAGGGTGTTCAAGAGGACCTGGAGCCTGAAAGAGTGGCCCGGGTGCCTGCCTTAAAGAGAAGAGGCAGGGGGCGCGGAAAACCAGCCCCCGAAGTTCCCACGGTCCCGGAGGAGGCAGACCTTGAGGGGGATGCCCTGGAGCCTACAGGGGAACAAGTAGCTGAACTGGGGGACCTGCCTGAGCTGAACCATTGGCAGCAGGAAGGAGGACCCTCCAGGGAAGAGTTCTGCGAGGAGCAGAAGAAGTGCCCTTCTCTTGTGGGTTTGCGGCAACAGGCCACAAACCATGCAGCAGGTGATCAGTCTGGATCACATTGGATCTACTGGGAGAATGGTCTCCTGTATAGCGAGCCTAAGGTTGCTGAGCCTGGGTCAGCCCGTGTGCTGGTGGTACCCCAGCGCTTCAGAGCCTTCCTACTGGGTCTGGCTCATGATGTATCTTTAGCAGGACATTTGGGGCAGGACAAGAACTTTGAAAGGCTTGTCACCCACTTTTATTGGCCCCAAATGCGCAAGAGTTCAGATACTCATTGCAGGACCTGTCAGACTTGCCAGGCAAGTGGTAAAAGTGGGAGGAAGCACAAGGCTCCTCTCCAACCTTTCCCTGTGGTCATCACCCCCTTTGAAAGGATGGGCATTGACATTGTGGGGCCTCTGGATCCCAAGACAGCCATGGGCAACAGGTTCATCCTGGTCTTGGTGGACCATGCCACCCGGTACCCGGAAGCCATCCCTCTCAGGACTGTGACGGCCTCCGTGGTGGGACGTGCATTGATGGGGATTTTCTCCCATGTGGGGTTCCCCAGAGAGGTGGTGTCAGACCGTGGTACCAACTTCATATCCAAGTATATGAAGTCCCTGTGGCAAGAGTGCGGTGTAACCTACAAGTTCACCACTCCTTACCACCCCCAAGGTAATGGGCTGTTTGAGAGATTCAACCGGACCCTAAAGGGCATGATTATGGGTCTTGAGGAACATATGAGGCGTAAGTGGGACGTCCTCTTGCCATGCCTTCTGTTTGCTTACAGAGAGGTGCCACAAAAGTCCTTAGGGTTAAGTCCCTTTGAACTGGTGTATGGTCACCCTGTAAGAGGACCTCTGAGTTTGGTAAAGGAAGGCTGGAAGAAAGCTCCCAGTAAACCTCCCCAGGATGTATATAGCTACATGCTGGCCTTCAGAAACCAAACTTGGCGTTTCAGACATCTCGCTCAGGCGAATCTGGAAGCCAGCCAGGAGGAGATGAAACGATGGTATGATCAGAATGCCACTCTGATCGAGTTTCAGCCTGGACAGAAAGTGTGGGTCATGGCCCCCATGGAGCCTTGTGCGCTCCAGGATAAGTGGACCGGACCATTTGAGGTGGAGGAGCGCAAGAGTGAGGTCACCTACTTGGTGGACTTGCGGTCTCCTAGGAACCCTTTGCGGGTCCTGCATGTAAACCGCCTGACGCCCCTCTTGGAGAGGTCCGAAGTGGGCATGCTCCTAGCGACAGATGATGGAATGGAGGAGGAGACTGAGCCTCTTCCTGACCTCCTGTCTGCAACAGAGCAAGATGGGTCAGTGGACGGTGTGAACCTCTCTTCCGCCCTGAGCAGCAGGATGACTGTCGCCAACTGTTGGGACAGTATCCTGATCTGTTCTCCCTGACTCCCGGTGTCACTGAGTGGTGCGTCCATGATGTGGACACTGGGGACAGTCCTCCTGTAAAACACAAAACTTACAGAGTGACTGACAGGGTGAGGGCTTGCATCAAGGAGGAGGTCTCCAAGATGTTTGCTTTAGGGGTGATTGAGTCCTCTAACAGCCCTTGGGAGAGCCCAGTGGTCTTGGTCCCAAAATCTGCCGTGCCTGTTGCCACACCCGAACTCCGGTTCTGTGTGGACTACCGAGGACTCAATTCAGTCACCAGGACTGACGCGCACCCCATCCCCAGAGCTGATGAGCTCATTGATCGGTTAGGGGCTGCCAGGTACCTCAGTACGTTTGACTTAACATCTGGGTACTGGCAGATCGCCTTAACTGATGGGGCAAGAGAGAGGTCAGCATTCTCCACACCAGATGGGCACTACCGATTCCGGGTTATGCCCTTTGGGATGAAGAATGCCCCTGCCACCTTTCAGAGGTTGGTCAACCAGGTGTTGGCTGGACTGGAGGATTTCAGTGCCGCCTAACTGGATGACATTGCAGTGTTCAGCGCCAGTTGGGAAGAACATCTGCGCCACCTCTGGGAAGTGTTGATGGCACTGCGGAGGGCAGGCCTCACGATCAAGGCGAGTAAGTGCCAGATCGGGCAGGGTTCCTTGGTGTACTTGGGACACCAGGTTGGGAGCGGCCAGGTGGCGCCCCTACAGCCCAAGATTGAGACCATCCTGGCTTGGGAACCCCCCAAGACCCAGACAGAGGTGAGAGCCTTTTTAGGACTCACAGGGTACTACAGGAGGTTTGTCAAGGGGTATGGCAGCATGGTTGCACCCTTGACAGAGCTGACTTCCAGGAAGCAGGCCAAGAAAGTGAACTGGACTGACACCTGTCAGAAAGCTTTTGATGCCCTGAAGACTGCCATGTGCACGGCGCCTGTGCTTCAGGCGCCCAACTTCTCAAAGGAATTCATTGTGCAGACAGACGCTTCAGAGCACGGTGTGGGGGCTGTACTTTCACAGATGAATGAGGAGGGCCTAGACCAACCTGTAGTCTTCATTAGTAGGAGGTTACTTCCACGGGAACAGAGTTGGAGTGCAATTGAGCGTGAGGCATTTGCTGTGGTCTGGGCACTGAAGAAGTTGAGACCATACTTGTTTGGGACTCACTTCCGGGTTCAGACAGACCACAGGCCCCTCAAATGGTTGATGCAGATGAGGGGTGAGAATCCAAAGCTGTTGAGGTGGTCCATTTCCCTACAGGGGATGGACTTCACGGTGGAACACCGCCCTGGTACAGAACACGCCAATGCTGATGGTCTGTCCAGATTTTTCCGCCTTAGTGAAGAGAACTCCCAAGAGGTAGGGTAGTTCTCCCCACATTTCAGCTGGAGGGGACACGTGTTCGACCTGGCATCATTGGCGTGGGTCTCCCTTCCATTTTTTTGCTGTTGCCTCCTATGTTTTTGCTGTGTTTTTGCTGGTCTAGATGCTTTGGGCACTTTGCCACTGCTATTCAGTGCCAAAGTGCAAGTGCTCCCTATTGTAAATTGTTGTAATGGATTAGTGACTCTATGATTGGCCATTTGTTTTACTTGTCAGACCCTAGTACAGTGCACCATGTGTGCCCAGGGCCTGTAAATCAAATGCTGCTGGTGGGCTTGCAGCACTGGTTGTGCCACCCACAGAAGCAGCTTGTAAAATGTGGCTCAGGCCTGCCATTGCAGAGCCTATGTGCAGTCTGGGACTGCCATGTCGACTTGGCAAGTGCACACACTTGCCAGTCCCTAAACCTTCCCTTTTCTACATGTTAGTCACCCCTAAGGTAGGCCCATGGTACTCCTGTGGGCAGGGTGCATTGTATGTGAAAGGTAGGACATGCCCTGATGTGGGTGGCATGTCCTGATAGTGAATTACAGCCAATTTCGTTTTTCACTATTGCAAGGCTATCTGTTCCCATAGGCCAGAATGGGCAGTTTGATTATAACATCTTATAATCCTAACTGACCCAGGGAACAAGATCGGAAAATAAAGTTTAGTATGCCTAAACTCAGAATGTTAAAATACATCTTTTAGTGTGGGTGATTTTTACATTCTGTGTTTGAAAATACCACTTTTAGAAAGTAGGTATTTTCTTGCCTAACCATCCAGTATGCCTCTGCTAGGTTTGTGTATTCCATGTCTGGTTTGTGAGTGACAGGGGGCTGGAGAGGGCCTTGGCTCCAGCAGTCTGATGGGTCAGGGCTGGGCTGAATAGAGCCCACATTGAATAGAGAGGAGGGGGAGGAGATTTCCTTTCACTTGCCTGAGCCCTCATAGAATAGAGAGTAGGGGGAGGAGTTTTCCTTTCAGCTACCTGGGCCAGGTCTGCTTTCAACAATGCTGTCTCCACCTCCTGCCAGGAAGCTGCACCAGGGAGGACAGAACTGGTTTTGACTAGGTACAGACACTCTCTGCCTTCAGAGAACAAAGGATTTTGGAGTATAAATATTGGGGTCCAGACCCCAGAACTTTAGATCACTTCTGGGAATCAAGACAAACCCTTTGCCAAGGAGAGAAACCAAGGAAGCTGAAGGAGGAGACTGCCCCTGTGCTGTTTGCTGTTTGGGGTTGGCCTGCAGTGGTTTACTCATTGCCAAGGATAGGAACTTTGTGTGTACTTTTACTATCTTGAGGAAGATCTCCAAGGGCTTGAAGTTGAGCTTGCCTCCTGTTCTGAAGTCTCAGGGACACAAATACTTCACCACCAGCTCCCCCTGAATTCCCTTGCTGGGAATTCTACCTGCAGTGAGGTGCCTGCTGTTGTTTTGGGCCCTCTGGAGACTGCGTGTTGCTGGGAGCTGGAAGAGCGACGCAACGAGGAAGAAGCGTGTCGCCGCCGCAGCTGTTGCTGTCGCATCGCCGAAGAAGCGTGTCGCCGCCACAGCAGTTTGACGTTCGCATCACCGGCGCAGCGCGTCGCATCAACGGAGAAATGTGTTGCCGCCGCAGAGGTCGTCGTCGCATCACCGGAGAAGCGTGTCGCAGGGCCTGTCGCAGCTCCCAAGTTCATCGAGTTCGCCGCACGGCCGCCGGGCGTGCACACATCGCATCCAAGTTATCGCATCGCGTCAAAGACGCCATTTTGTCGCATCGCACCGGATCGTCGCATCGCATCAAGGCGCCATCTTGTCGCAATCGCACCGGATCACAGTAAGAAACAGACGCTTCGCCTTCTCTCCGGTAAGGAACAGACGCATCGCCTCCCCCGCGCTGCAGTAGGGAACAGGTGCGCCGCCTCCCCAAAGCAAGGAACTGACGCATCGCCTTCCCTGCGACCCTTTTGTTTGTTTTGGGTTACGCATCCAAGGTACTTTGAGAGTAAAGTGTCGCATTTACCATCTACATTGAACTAAGCTATTTCTACCATTGGAAAGTCATATTTTGTTTACTGTTTTGTGAATTTTTGTCGTTTGGTCTTGTATTAAGTCTAGATAAAGATTACTTATTTTTCTAAACTGGTGTGGTGTCCATTTGTAGTGTTTTCACTGTATTACTGTATGGGTTCACAAATGCTTTACACCCTGCCTCTGAGATAAGCCTGCCTGCTCGTGCCAAGCTACCAAGGGGGTGAGCAGGGGTTATTTTAGGAGTGTAGCCCCCTTACCCTGACTAGAAGCAAGGGCCCCTACTTGGTCAAAGGTACCTACCTCTGCCAACTAGAGACCCCCAAGTCTAACAGTGACGAAAATTACCTAAGAGACCACCGCCCCTCCAACAAAGATCAGATGTGTTGGGGAAACTCTTTTTCAATTTGGTGGGGTATAGGTACCAATCGTATAGTACTTTGTAGTGGGCTTCCCGTAGGCCTAAGGAGCGATTGTGTCAAGCTATGTCCTTCCAAAGAGCTCTCCAGTGCCCCACTGAAATGTGTCCCAAAGTGAGTTCTCAAAAAGTAATGTGGCTTGGTGGTTGAGAGGGCAATGTGTGGAGTAGCAGGGAGTGCAGGAAGGAAATTGTGCCCCTAGCAGTCTTAGGGCCAGATGCATCAAGCATTTTTTGGCTTTGCAAGCCGCCGATTCGCCGAATCGCCCGTGAATCGGCCGTTTGCGAAAGCAAAAAAATGCACTTCTGATGCAGTAAACCCTATTTTGCGATTCGGTAACCTGTTACTGAATCGCAAAATGGGTTTGCGATTCGCTATTAGGAAGGGGCGTGTTTAGGACATCCCTTCCTAATACCGAATCGCATCGGTATGCATGAATGTTTTGCGACCGAAATGCGGTCGCAAAACATTCGCACATTACCACCTACTTCAAGTAGGTGGTAATCCATTCGCAAATGGGAAGGGGTCCCCAAGGGACCCCTTCCCCTTTGTGAATGTTTGTAAGAGCATTTTCTAAGAGCAGGCAGTGGTCCCACGGACCACTGCCTGCTCTTAAAAAATGAAGGGAAAAGTTTTCATTTTTTCTTTTGTAAAGCAGCCCGTTTTCCTTTCAAAAAGGTTGCTTTATTTAAAAGCAATCACGGACATGGTGGTCTGCTGACCCGAGCAGGCCACCATCCCTGTGATTTTTGCGATTCCCAGAGGGGGTCGCAAATTGCGACCTACCTCATTAATATTCATGAGGTAGGTCATTTGCAATCCCCTAGGAATCGCAGAAAGTGTTAAACACACTTTCATGCATTCCGTTTTACGATTTTCTAATTGCGAATCGCAAGGATTCGCAATTAGGAAATCGCAAATTGGTTTGTTGATGCATCTGGCCCTAAGTCCCCTTCACGAAATGCTCTAATGGAGTGAGCTCCCTTGTCGCCGCTTCCCGGGTGTCTGGGTGCAGCGCCCAGTGGCGCAGTTGCAGTTAGTGGAAGTGTTTACCATCTGAGAGGTGAAAGTCTTGTTGGCAGTGCTCAAAGGTGAGAATGTCTGAATTATGAAAGAGGTGGGATAGTGTGAGACATCCCCCCTCCCTTCACGCATCAAATGGGCCTGGTTGAGTAGCTGTGGGAAAGGCCGGGTTGTAATGAATTGGGGTGAAAGGGGAGAGAAACGTCATCCATGCGGCCCTCTTGTCCACGTCGCCCCATGCATTTAGGGTTGTTCTTGCTGGCGTGCTGATATAGGCATTAAGGGGGCGATCTGCTTTTGGTTTCCACAGCATATCCCATATGACTCTGCCTGCTATCGCTCTGTCCATATGGAACCAGTGCTTGTCTGACTCTTTCTGGGACCATTCAGTGATGACTCTTAGTTGGGCAGCTCTATAATAGAGATTAAAATCCGGGAGTGCTAAGCCTCCTTCAGTTTTTGGGCGTCTAAGCAACTTGATGGTGAGATGAGCTCCCTTGTTTTGCCAGATGAAGTTAGTTAACAGCGTTCGTATCATGGCCAGGTAATCCCTCTCAAGGTCAATAGGCAGGCTTTGGAACAGGTGGAGGAACTTTAGTAGCCCCACCATCTTAATCGCATGTAACCTACCAAGCCATGATAAGTAGTTGCCCCCCCCCCCCTTAAGGACACCTTTAAATTGTCTAAGGAGTGGTGGGTAGTTGACCTGGAATAAATTTGAGATTTTAGGAGTCAGTTTGATGAGCTCCTTCTTCGCCAGTTGGAAAGGTGTCGCAGACACCAACATCCCCATCTCCGCGTCAGGCAGCGTTAAGTTGAGTAGGAAAGATTTAGACAAGTTTATACGCAAACCTGCTACATCTTCAAAGAGTTCACTTTGTAAGATGATCAAGGGGCGTTGCAGGTCTGTGAGGGTTACTAGAATGTCATCAGCAAACGGTGAAATCTTATGTTCCTCCGACCCAAAACTGACCCCCCGACTGCCTGATTGCCCTTATCTTCGCCGTGAGGGGTTCTTTGCTAAGCGCGAAGAGGAGGGGGGGAAAGTGAGAATCCCTGTCTCGTCCGCCTCCCCAGGTGGAAAAGTTATGAGCCCACCACGTTGACAATTACTCTGGAGCAGGGTGTTGTGTGATTAGCGCAGACCATGGCTATAAAGGCCATGAAGCCACATTGTTTCAGGGAGTGAAATTAAAAAGTCCAGTCCACCCGGTCGAACACCTTCTCAGCATCCAGACTGAGCATTACTGCTGGGATATTATTTTTGGTGGCTTCTCAATAAAATGTATCACCCTCCGGAAATTATTATGAGTCTGCCTGCCTTTGATGAAGCCTGATTGATCTGGGTGGATCAGATCAGGCATCGGGTTCTCCATTCGTGAGGCTAAGATTTTGGAGTACAATTTCGCGTTGAGATTGAGGAGGGCTATGGGGCGGTACAAGCCACATGTTCGCGGATCTTTTCCTGTTTTCGGAATAATCATTATTACGGCCTCACTCATCGAAGTGGTTACCTTACCAGTCTCTGCTATATGATTAAAGAGGGAAGTCAGGAGAGGGACAAGTTCTGTGCTAAAAACTTTGTAAAAGTGTGATGTCAGCCCCTCCGGAACGGGGGATTTGTGCAGCTTCAGTGTGCCCATGGCTTGTTGCACCTCATCCTTGCTAATGGGTACCACCAATAGTTTGTTTTGCGCCGGTGGAACCTGTGGAAGCTCCACCGAGGTTAAATAGTCAAGTTGGGATTGGGAGTTGGCAGGATCAGCTGTGTATAGAGTTTTATAGAACTGCTCAAAGACTTACGCCTTTCCCTGATCTGATGTTTCTTCTTCCCCTGTGAGGCGGCATATGTTTCCAATGTACTCTTTTTCCCTGTGCGTACCCTGAGCTGTTGCGCTAGTTGTGCCCCCACCTATTTGCCATGTGTATAGGATGTTTGCTTGAGCCGGACGAGTGTCAGTTCTGCCCTGTTAGTGTAGATCGCATTGAGTTTCCCTTTCATGGCTGTCACTTTTCGCTGGAAGGATAGTGTTGGGGTCATTTTATGACCTTGCTCTAGGGTGCTTAATTCTCCCTTAGTGTTAAACGTTCCTTGGCCCTCTGTTTGTTGAGTGCTGAAAGTAACGCCACACACTGGCCTCTCAAAACTGCCTTGAATGTATCCCAGTTGTTAGTGAGGGGTGTGTTGTGGGGATTATTCAGCTGGAAAAACTCTCTAATGTTCTTTCATAGTTCATCCCGCGATAGTCTATCATGGGGCAAGGTGTGGGGAAAGAGCCAGCGATTATTTTTAGGTGAGGGGTTGGTCCATTCAAGAGAGATGACCACTGGCGCATGGTTAGAGATAATTATTGAGTGAATCGATATTTCCCGAATGTCTAGGGTGAGGGCCTGGCTAAGGAATACATAATCTAGCTAGGAGTAAGTACCTTGGATGTGGGAGAAAATGTGTAATCCCTGTCCTCATGGTGGTGCTCCTTCCAAGCGTCAAGTAAGCCCAGATCGCATATCGCTTGTTTCAGACTTTTTGGGAAGCTACCTGTGTTTGCCCTATGGGGGGGCACTGTCCATGTCAGAGTGCCATGTGAGGTTAAAGTCCCCCATGAGTATTATATCTCCCTCCGTCAAACCCGCTATTAGCATTAATAAAGCTGATATGAATGCTATCTGACTGGTGTTTGGAGCGTAGGTCGCTGCGACGGTTTACATCTTCCCTCGAATACGCCCTTTCACCAGAACCGCTCCCCCGCCTTTATCTGTTTTGTAGCCCTCGGGTTGGAATTTTAAGGCTGAGTGAAACAGAAGTGCCACACTATTGTGTTCGTAGAGGTGGAGGATTTGTAAATCAAGGGGTACATCCTGTTTCAATCTATGGTCCTCCGACCTTTTGAGATGGATTTCCTGTAATGCTACAATATCCTAATGCCCATCTAATAGGTATTTCCAGACTTTATGGCGTGTGGCCGAGGCATTTAGACCTGTAACGTTCCAATGACTACCATTGTGATTTGGGCTCCCACTCCCACTTCCGAGTCGTCTCTTCTCTAAACACACCTTCCCCTCCATCACTCCAGCTCCTCCTCCCTCTCGTCCCCAAGACCTCACCTCCTCGCACTTCACTAGTCTGAGCATTTCATTGCCAGAGCCCTGAGTCACCTAGCATCTTCTGTGTACCTACAAATGAAATAAAAATCAACCCCAAAACAAACCTATTAGGGACAACCGGTCCCTGATCTATTCCACTGATGTGAAATGTGAGAATCATAGGAGGCGATTCAGTCCTAAATTGCTACCATGGCTGTAGTGCTGCAACTGCATGCAGGGTTCCACAGTTTCTGTAGTATTGTTCTATACTGCATTTATTCGTCCACTGCTGAGTACAACGAGTTTGAAAAAAGCGTGGGTAGCAGCGGCAGGTCCTCGGTTGTGACAATTATAGGTACTGTTTCATGTGGAGTAGAACCTCACTAACCCTTCCTTCTCATGACAATCAATTCTACTTAATAATTTCCGGGCTACTCATGGTCGGCGAGTGTGAGCTGACTTCAAGATCGTGATCGGTCAGCCTTTTCTCTGATGTTTGGGGGCCGTTGGGAGAGCCAGGGGCCCCCTCCTTGGGATCCTGCATTGTCCGCCCCCAATGCATTGGGTTTGTTGGTTGCATGTCTGCCTTCAGGCACTGTTATGCCTAGGAGCGTCATGGCTACCTCCACTTCTATGATGTGATAAGCTCTATTACGAAATTCAAAGGCCAGGCCAAAGGGGTAGGTCCATCGGTATTTAATATTTTCTTGTCTAAGTTTGTCTGTGACCGGTCGGAACTGTTGACGGTGGGAAAAGCTCACCGGTGATATGTGCTGGTACAATGTACAGGTGGCGCCTTGGAATGACATGGTGTCTGTTTTCCTGGTGGCCTGTAGAATGGCCTTCTTCACTTTAAAGGAGTGCGGTTTGGCCAGGATATCTCTTGGGCGCTGTTTGTCTCCCATCGATGGCCTCCCCACCCTGTGCACTGTTTCTATTTTAACCTTCACTGTGGCTGTGCCCAGCACCTCAGCGAAGAGCCCCGACACAAAGGGCTCCAGGTCTGGTCCCTCTGCCCCCTCATCCAGGTTACTGAACCTAATGTTATCTCTTCGAGATCTATTTTCCAGGTCTTCACTTTTTATCAGGTCAGCTTGGAGTCGCATTTGCAGAGATTCTGTAGCGTCATTTATCTGGCCCGCATGTTGTTCCAACTCCAATGCCTTAGTTTCCAGGTGTACCACTCTGCCCCCCATGAGTCTAAATCCTGTCGGAGTACAGTCAACTTTTCATTTAGGTCAGCCTTTAGTCGTTACTAGAGAGGTGGTCATATCTGCTTTGAGTTGAAATTACGCAGTGAGGCAAGAAGATCTTCTTTTGTGAGAGCCACCATGTCCCTGTCCCCTGAGGCCTGGCGATTGCTGCCAAAATTCATGTGCGCAAAGTAACTGGAGACCCTGTTATTTTGCTGGTTTTTTCGGCAGCATAGAGAGAGTCACCATGTCGCCAAGCGGGGGCAGGGGAAGGTGGACTGGGCGGCCCATTACCGACGATCCTCCGAAGAGACCAGTTCTGCCCTGGAGTAGATATCAGAGGAAGAGAACCTCTAATAGACCCCACAAGGGGCAGTGTCTCCCGTGGTGCTGCTGTAGATTCAGCACCTCCAGTTGCAGCCTCCATAGGCCCCAGGCCGTCCATCAGGCCCCCTCCATCGCCACTCAGCCTCTGGTTCATGGTGAGACACCACTGCTCCTCCTGATGGTCTCCGGGTAAGGGGAGGGGTACTTCCCACAGGTTTGCTCCTCAGTGGCTTATATGTGTTCTCTGTTCAGTTTAGTCATCTTGTGTTGTCTGGCTATTTCCCCAATGTATAAGCCACCATCCTTATGGTGTTCTCACTGGGCCACCATGTCAGGATCAGGCACTGGACCCAGAGACTTAGCTGGCAGTCCTCATAGGTACTGAGGGGCAATCCATCGCCTATGGCTTCCCGTTCCTTCCGGGCTAAGTTTTCCCTGGGGCACCAAGCCAGACTCAGGATCTGTTCCCCGTCGCGTCACTTACAGCTCTGATGCGGGCCATCCAGCCGCCATCTTGGGATCAGGCAGGCCGCTGCACCTGGCAGAAGTCTTCCCGAACCGGTGCCTGCAGTGTCTCCTCTGCATGCCAGCCCACTACAGTTCAATGCCAGAGCGCATATGGGGCAGCTGGGAACATCACGTGTGCTGCCGCTACCTCTGGTGGGGGGTCGCTCGCACGCTGGTTCCCTTCACAATGCGTTCCCCTGCTTGCCGGTGCACTCATGACATTGCAGGCCCTCTCCGGTTCCCTCAAGGAGTGCGGTGGTAGCAGGTCATCTGCACTGGGGCACCGGAACCACTTCACGTCAGCAAGCCACACTGGGGCATTGGCACCACCTCACACCTCGTCTCAGTGACAGGCGGCCCACCAGTGCTCGCAGCGAGTCGGCACCTCCGCTCTGCGCTCAACTAAGCACGTTGACATTCGCCCTCATCTGGCATCGCTCATCCCCCTGAGGTTGCCGGATTTACTCAATATTCATCTGGTAAGCTGTAACTCTTGAAGTGTTAGGTTGTAGTTCGTCGCTTACGTCTGTTTCCCTGCATTTCGTTGTCAGTGGTAGCCGAGCCATCGTGGATCACGTCCACACAGCCATCTTGGCTGACCACGCCCCCACAAGTTTTTTTTTTTTTTCCTTATCAGCCCTTTCATTACAAATACTTTAACTCTTCTTGAAAAGATGTATAGAGTTATGTCACGTGTTGAGAATTAATAGTGTTCCTCCAGAGTTAGGTTTGTTTTAAGATTTTTGCAATACCTATTTTTAAGGGTTGTAGTCTATGCTATTGTACCCTTAACTCCTGTTTAAAACTTTGCATTAAAATTTGTTTCAGTTCCTACATCCCTGATTATGATTGGCCCTTTTAATACCAAAAAATGCTGTACTCCAGCACTTATCAGAATTAAGTTTTGCATCCAGCACCGCACTCCCGCAATTTCCTCCAGGAACAACTCAACAGTTCAAACCTGCAGGAATTCACTTTGGGAAAAATGCCCAATAAATACCAGAATACACGTTTTTCAATGTACGTAGCACAAAAACTGCAAGCTATGCCCCATTTCTTGGGCAAATCTTTTAATTAATATACTGATTACACCCCATAAACTTAGATCCTTGCGGTGTTGGATTTTATTAGGTGTAAAAAATGTGACACTTTCCTCCAGGGCATTCCTAATAGGGGCTTAAGTGGAGTAATGTGAAGCACAATACAGAGTTGTACAGTCTGAATATATATCCTTTTTCATGCTTCTTTAGGATAGATATGTACATGCAATTTTGGTTTCCTCAATAGCCATGGCTTTTTTATGCTCTTCACTTTGTGACTAAATATTTGCCTCATGTGCCAATATATTATTGTTAGACTTGGCTTTTTCAGCGGGATTACCCCCAGACTTTTTGCTTTTTGGCCTCCTGTTTCTACCCTGTTTTTGTTGGTTTTAGGACTCTGGGCACTTTACCACTGATATTCAGCGCTAAAGTGCATATGCTATCCAGGTAAATTATGTTATGGATTGGTGTTTCCATGATTGGCCTATTTGATTTACTGATAGGTCCCTAGCATAGTGCACTTAGTGTGCCCACGGCCTGTAAATCAAATGCTGCTAGTGGGCCTGCAGCACTGATTGTTCCACCCACATGAGCAGCCTGTAAATGTAACTCAGACCTGACACTGCAATGTCTGTGCGCAGTTTGGTACTGCCATGTCGGCCTGGCAAGAGCACCCACTTGCCAGGCCCTAATCTTCCCTATTCTTACATGTAAGTCACCCCTAAGGTAGGCCCAAGGTAGCCCCATGGGCATAGTGCAGTGTATGTGAAAGGTAGGACTTGTACTGAGGTGTGTGACATGTCCTGATAGTGAAATACAGTGTATTTCTTTTTTCACTATTGAAAGCCTATCTGTCTCATAGGATAGAATGGGAGTTTATTTATAACATCTTATAAATATAACTTCCCATTGGGACAAGATAGAAAGATGGAGTTTAGTATGCCTGAACACAGAATATAAAAAGGCATCTTTTAGTAAAGATGATTTTTATATTGTGTGTTTGAAAATGCCACTTTTAGAAAGCGGGTATTTTCTTGCTCAGCCATCCTGTGTGCCTCTGCTGGTTTGTGTATTGAGACCATCTGGCTTTGGAGTGACAGGGGCTGGGGATGTGCATTCTCCCAGACGGCCACTGGGGGAGGGGGGTTGATGTTTGTCCTGCCTTTCCTGAAATTATTTATTTATTTTTATTTATTTAAGAAGTTTTAGACCCATTAGGGTATCAGAGCGCTTTACACGTGAACGGAAAGGAGAAATGACCTATATAACAAACAACATTGTGGTCAGAAATGTCAGGGGAGAGAGATTCAATGACAGCATGGCATACAGAATTATAAACAGTCTAAGCCAAAATAGGACAGAGGAGGCATGAAGAAAGAGGGAGAATAGCACACGAAGCATGTTACAAAATCATAACGGGGGCCTCTAATAGATACAGTAAAAATACAAGTAAAAATAGAGAGGGGACGAGTCTTTGAGTGCGTATGAGGCAAGGGGATTCTAGGGCAAGAATTTGTTCATCAGAAGCGCTTTAACTTCCTTTTTAAATTAACAGTTGAGGGGATTGTCCTAATTTCTGGTGGAAGGGAGTTCCAGATTCTCGGGGCAATACCTGAGAAAGCTTGTTCATAAGTTTTTGTTTTCCAGAATTTCTGAGGTTTCAGCTGAAGGGTGCTGGCGCTTCTGGAGGATCTGGAGCCACTGGATAGTGTACGTTTTTGTGCAAGGTATACTGTGGTGTTGTAATGTACGGCTGTGTGAGTCATGCAAGCAATTTTTGGTTGTATCCTTACTTCGTGAGGGAGCCAGTTTAGGGATTTCAGCTCAGGAGTAATATGGTGGTATCTTTTGGAGCCAGTGATGGGTCTAGCAGCCGAATTAAGAGAGGCCCTGAGTGGAGCCATCTTCGATGTTGGGAGTCCAGAGAGGGTTACACTTCCATGAGTCAGTGAATGAGTCAGGGCTGGGCTGAATAGACCTGGGCTGCATTCAGAGTAGTGGGAGGAGTTTTCACTAGCACCTGAATAGGCCTGGTCTGCATTCAGAGTGGTGGGAGGAGATTTCCCTTGCACCTGAATAGGCCCTGTCTGCCTTGGACAATGCTGTCTCCACCCCCTGCCGGGCAGCTGCACCAGAGTGGACAGGACTGGTTTTGGCTGGGCAAAGAGCTTCTCTGCCACCAGAGAACTAAGGAATTTGTGCTATAAAAAGTGGGGCCCAGACCCCAGAACTTTAGATTACTGCTGAACTAAGGAACCTGCCAGGAAGAAAAGCTGGAAAGCTGTCAGGAGGAACTGCCACTTTGCTGCATGCTCTGCTGTGTTGGCCAGCTGCTTGCTGCTTCTGTCTTGAGCAGGGAAAGGACTGGACTGTACTTTCATCATCATGCTGTTAGAGTTTTCTCCAAGGGCTTGAAGTAGAGCTTGCCTCCTGTTGGAAGTCTCAAGGAGACAAAAGACTTCAGAGAACTCGCTGGAATCAAGGAACCTGCCAGCAAGAAGAGCTGGAAGAACTGGCAGGAGGAGTACTGCCCCTTTGCTGTGTTGTTGCTTTGCTGGGTTGGCCTGCAGTTGCTGCTTCTGCCTTGGGCAGTGAAAGTACTGGACTGAACTTTCTTTACTTGTGCTGAGTATCTCCAAGGGCTTGAAGTAGAGCTTGCCTCCTGTTCTGAAGTATCAGGGACCACAAAAACTTCACCGACCTCTGGGTACCACCGCTGGAACCGTGGTTTCAGTTGCCACAGAGGGGGGAAAACAACCGACTCCGTCACTGGCTCTGTGTCCTGAAGGCACCGCAGGGGGCACCGTCTGCATCTTGCACCGCAACCCTGGTCTCACCGACGACCAACGCCGCTGCCACCGAGCCACTGCTTGCACCGTGACCTGTGGGCACCGCACTATCACCACCCCGCTTCACTTCGCCATCCTGCTCTCACCGACGCCATCGCTGCACGCTGCACGCTGACCGCTGCTTCCGTGACCGCAGCGTGGATTGGGGGCACCGCTCGTAAGTCTCACAGCGCACCGCCCACACCGCATTCCGGACCGACCAACGACAGCTCCCAGCAACCGGCTCCGTCGCCTGCACGGGACGACCGTCACTGAGTCGCTGCCTGCTCCGCAACTTGAGGGCACCGCACGCCGCACCGCTACGTTTTGCATCGCAACTGCGACGGTTTCCATGACCGGCCCACACCAACGTGTCGGCCGCAACACAAAAGTTACTGTTTATGACTCGGTCTACACCCCTGACTAACGCGGTCAGACGGAACTTTGGGATTCTGTTGTTTACAGCACCGTGGTAGCACAGGACGGAGCTACCGACTTCAAGGAACTGTGCTTTTAAAGTATTCTTGCAAAGTGGATAATTTTAAAGTATAGTATGTTGGATTTTTGTCGTTTCGGTCTTGTTTTGGATATATAAAAATGTATATTTTTCTAAACTGGTGTGGTGTCCTTTTGTAGTGTTTTCACTGTATTATTGTTGGTTATGTGGAAATGCTTTACACACTGCCTCTGAGATAAGCTTGACTGCTCGTGCCAAGCTACCAAGGTGGTGAGCATGGGTTATTTCACTAGTGTATCCCCCTTTTCCTGACTAGAAGGAAGGACCCCTACTTGGACAAAGGTGCAAACCATTGCCAACCAGAGACCCCCATTTCTAACAAGTATGAATGCACATTTTATTTTATTATTACACGACTGTACATTCACTGATCTAAACATATATTCTTCGGTGCAATTTTACAACCATAAGTTAAAATCTACTTAGTTGTTTCAAACGTGCATTGATTATCATGAATATTAGATTTGCCCAATGTACAATCATCGGAGCAATTGCACACCTGATTAGACTCAGGTCAACGGTAAAGGGCAGGCAGTATTGTATTGTAGCTGCTTTATTATATAGCTTTATACCACTGAGGTAGCCACCAATACACTCCTTGTTGGGTGGGTTACAGGCTGCTCCATTGATTGTGCTTCGTTGGAGGAGTGTGGCCTGGATGAAAAGAGTATTGGTGTCAATACTGGGGATATGTGGGATGCTCTGCATTACAACGCAGGACTACCCAGGTTTTTACTGCCAAACAGAATTCCAGGTGGTCTTGTAGGTACTTTTTTTTATCTTTACTGGAAGAAAATTCTAAAGTTTGCTGGCTAAACAGAGAACACGTTTCCACCGATGCGTATTTATTTGAAAGGCAGAACAGTGTGTTGGGAAGCAGGGTTGGACTGGGAACCCAAAGCAGCCCTAGCAATTTTGTTGGACCAGCCCCCCGGGAGAGTAAGGGGGTGGATATGCAGGTATGAAGCACTGCTGCTTTTGTTACTGGGGGTCGATATTGCAGCACCACAAGACCGCCCACCCAGTAACAAAACCGCCCGCCACTGCTGCAACACCGGCCCCCACCCTTTCAGCCTGTCGGGGAAATGCCCAATGCCCACTATGGCCAGTCCGGCCCTGTTGGGATGCCAATTTTGAGAGTTGGATTCTAGTCTGTGCGCATCACTGAAGCATCATTTAGATACCTCTGTGGACAGTAAAAAGTGCTTTGAAGTAGGAGCACCTGGCCAAGCATTTGGACAACTGGAGAACTGCAGTCACCTAGGTGTAGGTGCAATAATTGCATTGCTGTTGATCTTTTGTAGTTTTCTGAGATGGTACAGTAATGCATCCAAATAAAGTTTGTTTGCATTCTCCTGTTGGAACCGAACTAGAAAGATGGTGGTCCTTCTGTGGCAAACCTAAATGTGGCTACCTTCTTCAGAGGGTTGGCATTGTTAGCAAAGGCACTCTGGTAACTTTATTGACTTGAATAGTGACTGATAAAATAAAATCCAGAATTTATCCCACGTGTCTTACTTCAGTTCATGTCCTAATGGCAAGACAACGTTTCTGGCTTCAGAAGTCTGCCAAATCTTTCCATTTTCCACATGTGAGTATTTCGTCTTTGGATGAGTACAGTCTCAGTTGTTGGTTAACATTCATAGGTCCAAGGCTTAGAGGCAGTGGTCTAGACCAGAGCACTCAAGGTCCACCAGACTTTCCAGTTTGAAGGTTATCTTGGGATACGAAGGAGTGGTGAGGTGAGAGTTGAGTGTGATGAAACTGAGCTTGTAATGATTGTCGACAGAACTGTTGCTCAAAGAACACAAAGAAGACAAATAAATGATTGCAAGTACATTATATCCTATGGCACTTGTAATAAGGCAGACAGGACATCCATCATGCTATGATGGAGTAGCCCACCTGCCATACTCTAAATATGGCCCTATATGTTCATTTAAATTTGATGAAATGTGATCAGTTTTGGGAAAATTGTGCTTTAAGGGTTGAACAAAAACACATTGTAATAATGTTCAAAAGTGACTTCATAAATGTCTCTTTTCACCTATAGAATTGTTGTTGTATGACAAAAGATAAACTGAGAAAGGCTGTTTGTTGGAGGCTAAAGGAGAGAAGTGCAATATAGACTACATACACATGTTCGTTATCCCCTATGAATGACAACTTAGTTTTTCACTCTGCTGCTGTACACAGGCCAACAAATGGCAGATGTGAGAGGGAGAGAAAGATACCAAGACAGATGGAAATGGAGACAGAGAGAGAACAAAAGAGAGAGAGAAGAGAAAGAGAGACATAAAGAGAAAGACAAAAACCCAGGGAGAGCAAGAGAGAAACCCTCCATTGTTCTTTAAAGTAAGGAGATTGTAGTGCAAAAATATTTTATTTTGTGCGTTGCTTTCCACCATATTTCTGCCTCACAGTACTGAGGGAGGGGGTAAAGGAAAGGCAATTAAAAAGGAATAGATGTCACAAGCCTGATGGAAAGAAGTAGACGTGTGGATAGAGTAGATCCCCAAGATATTGGTATCTCCCCAAGGAGAAGAACAGTGAAGCTGGCCATACACATCTGGTCAATAGGTTGGAAGAGAAGGAAACATAAGAATGGTTGAAGTCAGGAAGGACCACGAGAGGGAAATAGGTAGAGGCAGATTTCAGGGAGAAGATCGACAGTGAGAGGCATGGTGAGGTACTAGGAGCAAGCCAAAAAGAGCTCCTTGTAGGTGGGAACTGCCCAACCTCTTCATAGCGTCTAAACATAGACCCCTTCATGGTCCTCCCTGTAATAGTTACATGTAGCTGTAGAGGCAGCAGGAGAGATAGTCGGAGGGAGAGGTCTACTTCTTTGAGGACAGAGGTCAGCAGGGTAGGAGTTGTCTTGGCTATAAAAATGGGTTATGGGGTGGAAATGAGAAGGCTAGCCGGGCAGTGCTCGAAATAGATAATACAAGTATTATGCAGGCATTTTCTGTCCTGGAGTAATTGGTTCCTGCTCAGATGAGCCAGTACTCTGCCTCTGAAATGTCAGGATTGGGTTGTGGGTCTACCTTCTCTGTCTTGTTTTCTGCCTGCCGCAACATAGTGGATACTTTGTTTGGTTGGTCAGATCTGAATGTCAAGAGGACAGTAATTGCTTGCTTAGGCCTGTTCGACACAGCAATGGTCAATTATTATTTTCGGTTTGTGTCTGTAGATAGTGACCTCTTGCTCTGGCTTGCCTTTCCGAATAAATGGTAATCATCTGTTCAGGTTTGTCTCCATATTGAGTTAAGGGTGAGATGTCTGGGCAGAGAGTATACGTTGGCTTAATTGGTTTTCATTTATCCTGGTCTGTTATAACAAAGTGCAGTTGTCTACTCATGTCTGTATGTTAATAAACCAGTAATTGCTTGAGCTGTTTTATTGTTCGGTTGATTGTCAGTGTGCTATTACTGGCTTCAAATAATTGAGTGGTCAGTTCTAGATGCCTGCATTCTACCGGTGATTATCTCTTCAAATTTGTATGCTAGGGAACCAGTAATTGATTGAGTTTGCAATTTCCACTGATTGTATATGTGTTGTTGTGCTAGGATTGGCTGCCGGTGCTGGTGTGGTCAGGATGTCACGCTTTGTGTATGCTCTGTATTTGACTTCTTGTAATTGCTTGGTCGTGTTTCCAAGGTAAGTTGATTGCATTAGTGGTTGTTTGTCTATGTTTATCTCCTTTGATCATGTGCTTGCTTCTGTATCACAGCCCTCGGTGGTGTCTCAGCAGTGAGGCATTGATTGCATCCTGATACCAGACCTCGCTACGCTCACTCTCTCCTCCTTCCAGACTCCTTTCTCTCTTATCTGTAATTTCCCCTCTCATTTCGATTTCGCCCTAAAGACCGCTCTGCAGTGGAGTAAGCAGAATTGAAATTAACTCTGGAGGGATCTCTCTTCAGCTCCTCTCTGATGGGGTTAGAAGGGTAAGGCAAAGGCAAGTGCAGTGGCCCGTATGCTAAAAAGAAGGAGTGGGGGCTTGTTGTGGTCTACTTTATTTCTGCTTGTTTATTGTGCCTGGGTTATTGGTCTCTTATTATTAAGTAAACTATTGAGAAATCTGCGGATAATATGCCAACCACCTTATCGTGCCTATGTTCGAAAGTAGGGTTGCACCTGGCCGGTTTTATACCTTAATTTCCGGTATTTTAATGTCCATTCCCATGCAAAAATCAGGAATTTCACCTAAAGTTGAAATTCTCCCCTTATCTGTACATACTTTAAGCAGTAACTCTGAGAAGAAAACATTTTAAAATGTGCTCTACTGCTGCACTCGTGACCCCTAAGTGATAGAAAGGCCATGATAAAAATGAATATACAGATGATTTCATATAGTGTTTTACCTACAAATCATGTCCGGGCCTTTACAAAATATCAAAACATGAACTGATGGTGGTATTTCTCTCTGGAAAATGTGGCAACCCCATTAGAAAGAGAAGGCACTTCTTTGTCTTCTCCCGGAGTAAGTGCAGCCTTCTTAACAGATCATCTTCTGCTCGGTGCCCTATTGCATGCGTCACTTTTTAAAATTCTACCCCACATACTTATGGCACTGCTAGTTCTGTACAAGAGCGCCCCCCAGTGCATCACATCCTTATGTACCTGCAGAAAGATTTTAATATGTTTTACTTTCAGGGCACACTTAAGACCTTACTGCCCATGAAGGACATATGCACCTCACTGCATTCCAAAAAATACAATGCACCACTATCCAAATAATACATACCATAGTAATGCCACTTGTGACACATTCAAAGCACAGCCCTCACTAAAATTAAACATCATATTTAGAGCATACCCCCATTGCTCCTACTGCATCTCAAAGCACAACCCACAGTAAAATGGCCATTGGCGCACTACAGAAATACAAGGCTCCCTGACATGTCCTTTATTACACCCCCAAACACAGCTTTAAAAAGAATTTGCATTGTGTGTTCATCATTGCAACTTATGAAGCACACACCACAATGTAAATCTCAGCATGCACTTGCATAGCACGGCCTAACAGTAAGGCTTTCCTGATAAAGACTTCTATATAAAGATTCTTCACCTTTTGAATATTCCCCAGGCATCAGATTGGATCTGGAAACTTTTCAGCAATACCTCTGCACGCTGGTACATGGTGCCGTTCTTCTCCTCACTGAAAGTATTCCCCTCCGAAAGTGACATGCAGAGCCTATATAGGTGCGATACCCTTGACCTGATATCAGTTCCTTTCTTTCTGCACCACCAGCTGCAGATTTGGGGCACTCTCCTTTGCCTCTCAGAGACATTTTCTCAAAAAATTCAACAACATACAAGGGATGTCACCCCCAAAGATGACAGATTTTAAGACCTGTAAAGACGATCAGAAACAGGTATCTGTGACATATCCCCATCAAATGCAAATGTGTCTATGGTGCCTGGGGCTGAGTCATGGCTCTAAGGCCTGCAGTACAAATACAATTGTCTTGTGTCTTGAAGAGGTTATCTAGGCATGTGCTCTAATATACAAGTTACATATGTTCACATGTACTAGTTATTTTCTTAGGAGCCTACTTGAATTTTAATATGTTCAGAATGATTTATATTTTTGCATTGGCACCATCATACCATGGCTATCCACAATATGGCACAGAAAACCACTTTTGTGCCAGGGCCAGCATGTTGTCAGGAACAACCACAATTCGTGCGAGGGCCAGCATGTTACCAGAGTACACCACTGTTGTGACAGGGTCAACGATTTACCAGGAATTACTACTATTGTGTCAGGCCCAGCTTGTTGCCAGGGATTAACAACACTATTTCAAGGCCAGCATTTTATCACAAATGACCACCATTGCGACAGGGCCTCCATTTTGCCAGGTTTTACCTCCACAGTGTGAGGGCAAGCATGTTTCCAGGGATTGCCACCATTATGTAAGGTCCATCATTTTATCAGGAATTGCCACCCTTATGCCAGACTGAATACTTTACCTGGAATTACCACTACTTTGTCAGACATCCAACACCTCAAACACTGCCTGAACCTCATCTAGATCTGGATGTCAATGCGCCTACCTGAAGCTCAACCTAACCAATACAGAATTCCTGTTATTTGTCAAGGACAATGAGCAAGAAATAGGGCAATCCTGGCTCAATGATTTGAACCTTGATGGCCTTGAATCCTGACTTTCATTTCCCTCGAAGTCACTTGGATTAAGTTTGGACACCAAACTCACTCTGAAGGAATACATTGCCAAAAAAAGAAAGATAGCCTTCAAAAGGAAGTAAAACCCTTTCTTCCTGAAAGCAACTTCAGAGCTGCCGTTCAGGTTTCCGCACTCTCACATCTGGATGGTGGTAGAGCCATGGCCTCCCAGTCTCCAGTCTATCAATTATCAAGGACATCCTACATGTTGCATCATGTCTCCTCCAGGGCCTGAAGAAATATGGTCACATCACCCCCAACCTGATGGAAATCCATTGACTCCTCTTGTAGGCCTGCACCATCTTCAAAATAGCTGCATGATTTACAAAGTTATGATGACCAGCACCTCGCTTATCTTGCAGAAAAGCTCACCATCTCTGGTAGCTCTCAGCAAACCCAAAGACGGACCACCATCAGACTGGAGGTTCAGAAGTGTAAAAAAATAAAAAAATGCAGGTGGCCTTTTTCATCTATGCATCCATAATATGGAACAACATTCCAGCATCCATAAGGACTGCATCAACATCGCTCCAATTTATAAAGAGTTGAAGGCACACCTCTTTAAAGAACACTACATCACAATGCAGTACCAATCAAATAACAGCTACCTTTCCAATCATTTGTTGACTTTGTGCTTGCCTTTTATCCTGTACAGTGCTCTCCAGCCTTTTTGACAAGGATTGCACTATCCAAATATATGAATAGATACAAGGCCAGCATGTTGTCAGGGATTATCACCACATTGTGTGCGGGCAAATATTTATAGCCAGTGTGCCATGGTAGGCATGTTGGTGGTGGGTGCCACCATTGTGCCAGGGCCAGCATTTTACAAGGAATTTACAACATTGTACCAGGGTCATCACGTTGCTAGGAATTACCACCATTCTATGAGGTCCTGGACATTTGACATATGCTAGATATTCCTAATAACCCTTTGAATTGCTAGCTGAAAATTGTATCCTTCCTCTTACATAGCATGGAGTCCCTGGGCAGTGAGGCCTGCACAGCCTTCCCATGGAAATGCACAGTCACTCTTACCTGCTCCAATGCACAACCCTCGCGGATCTGCTTGCCCCGGTTCCTCCCTCTCATAGGCTGCCCCAGGCGCTACACCACTCGCCTCCTCTTCCTGGGCGTGTTGATCAGGAGTTTCATGAAGGAGAGGAGAGATAAGCCGGCCCACCAAGGCAGTAGCAAGAATGTAAGTTACAAAAGGTTTCTGCACTGTGCGTGTGTGTACAAATGTGGGCCTGCCTGTGTGTTTGTATATATGTTTATGTCTGTGTGAGTGTGAATGTCTGTGTGTTTGTGAGTATTCATGTATGTCTGTTTGTTCTGAGTGGATGTCTGTGTGTTTGTGTGTGTGTGTGTGTGCATACACATACATGTCTTTATTTATGGGTGACAAGCAAGTTTTTTATCCACTTTTCCACCTGTAAAATATAGGACCCGGCACAATGGTAGTAATCGCTGGCAACCTGCTTTTTCCTCTTCCTCAGCAATAGCTTTTGCCTCAATTTGTTTCTGTGTGGAGTCATTGAAGTGAAAACTAACAGGAGAAAAATTTGACCCGGCCTCTTATCGATTGATATTACTGTTAGAAATCGGGATTAAGATATTTGCTAAAAAAAATAATTTCCCATCTAGAGGAGTGGGTGTTACAAAATAAGTTAATACCCTGGGAACTAACTGCTGGGATTTCGTCTTGGGGTGTGCACCTTGCACCATGTTTGTGCTCTGTGTTTTAAAAAAAAAATTGTACTGAACTCAATGGTGACAGTCAGAAAAAATCTCCTTTCCACAAGAAATTCAATAGTGTGAGCTGGCATCTGCTGTGATTCATGTTATCCATGTTGGGAATTACGCCTGGAGTTATATCTAGTTAATTCGCTGCACAGATTCACACAGATCAACCTGGACTCAGCTTCATCTTGCTAACTGGCCAATTGTATTCACATATTCCAGCAAGTAAAGGGATGCACAGTGGCATTAATCTGTTACAGACCCTAAATACTGTACTGCTGACCTTACTATCTCAGATAGATCATGGCTTGTGTTTCAGCAACAACAAGACCATTGAGTACAGGACTGTAAATCGAACTGTTGGGCAAATAAGTCAAAAAGACGCAAGCTCTGACACTGGAAGTAAAGGTTCTGCTTTCTTTCAGGGAAGTGGAACAGTGCTGATATTTTCACACTACAAGTATTTGGGTGAACAATTTAAGGATTCCATGTGAGGACATCACATAGAGAGATGATGCAAGTAGCATTCTGACCACCAGGGAGGGTCCTTATTAAGTGTACCATCGGATATGGAGGCTTGCCTGTAGTAGTACTTTTTAAGGAATTTGACTGTAAAATTGCACCTGTGGCTGTACACTGTTATCCAGATACTATGCTGGGTTAACAATTTAACTTTGATCGCTGTAGAGCAAGTACTCGATACAGATTCTTGAACTTCCTTTAGCTCTGTGATCCAGGTTCCTCCTGTCGATGTTATGTTTTGTGGTGGTGGGATCACTACACCCTGGTAAGCCCATGGAGGGGTGTTCCTTAAGTGGTCCCTTTCTGTCCGGTCACAATGGTTGCAACGGTGACGTAGGGACGGGGGATAATAAATAGCCTCGGGTCGTGACCCACAGGCAGTGAAGCATCAGTATGAGTCTGCTGGGGTCCTTGATCATCTTCACCTGTGCTACCCGCATTCCATATGCTGGCCACGCAGTGGCTATCATGCCACATCAACTGGTGACGTGGCGGTCTGGGCCCACTGCCTCACCTGTTCAGTCCCCAGGCGTTGCCTGCTTTTCCTGCGTGCCATGGTACCGGCCTCTCCTGCCCTGCTGTGTCGTGTTGCTGGCATGCAGCCTCTCCGACGTGGCCTCTCAACGAGGTGCATCGGCTGCTTGATTCTCCTCCTACCGCCTCTGACCTGACTGCTGTGCGCTCGTGTATGCCTGGTTGCATTGCTCTGCCTCTCCTGGTGGGCTTTCCTTTGGTCTCTCCCTTCGGAGTCTTCCGAATTTCAGGCCCCCTGAATCCTGGCCTATCCTGCCAACAGAGCAGTCCTACAGCCATCCTGCATGCTGTGGGCCCCTACGGAGGTGTGGTTTCTTTGCTTTCCCTCCTCTGCTCAGTTCAAGCAAGCTGTTCATCGGGGCAAACGTCAGCCTATCTCGGGGTATTATTTTCCTCTGCTGACCATCGTGCTTCCTACGCCTGCCCTGCAGCCATCTGGTTCTCCTGTGATTCCAGTGCCTTCTGCCGCCCAAGGTGGGTGAAAGTTTTGCTGGTCTGCCGCCCAGTTTACCCTGTTGCTCCTGCAAGGACGACGCTTACCACCGGTGAGCTGGAGACAATTTACTGCACTTTGTCCTCCCTGGTGTACGTTAAATCCAGACTGACACTGTTGCTGCAAGGAGAAAAGTGAGTGGGGTGTATCACGTTCATAGCACCATCTTTACTGTCTAGAAAGGCCACCATGACAGCCAAACCGCCTGTAGGGCCTTTTCTTATTGATGGTCCCCCTTCCGCACATGCTGCAAAGTAGAAAGAATGGGTAGAGCATCTGGAGACCTATATTGCAGCTATAGACCTAGAGCCGGACAAACGACGCCCCATGCGTCTACATCTGGAGGGGCTTGCCATACATAAACTAGGAAAATCAGTCGCTGAATCGGGGCCACCCTACACATACAAAACGCTCAAACGAGCACTAATTGCCCATTTTGAGCCCCTGCCTAATCCTGATTACAAACGTTTTCTGTTACGCCAAGGCAGGCAGCTACCGGATTAATCAGTCAATAGCTTCTATACCCGACTGCGAGAATTAGCTAACACTGGCACATTACCAGATGTAGCTGACAAAATACAAGCTCAATTCATTTCAGGGCTGTTCCTCAAACAAGCTCAGGGAAAATATCCTTCAAGTCCCAGGAATGCCGTTGACTGACACGCTAACCATGGGTAGATCAAAAGAATTGTGCAAGGTGCGAGCAGCTCACACGGATGCGGCACTACAGCACCATCAAATATCCTGACAAAAGGAAGGCATGCACCAAGTCAACTGTGGCGTCCAAGACATTCTATGGATGCGGAGGTCCTTACCCACATCAAGGGGCCTGCCCAGCACAAGGAAAGCGATGCTCAGCATGTAACAAGCTGAACCATTTCTCCAAGGGCTGTCGGTCATCAGCATCCCCAAAAGGTCAGAAACCCAAACCGGTGAACGCCCTGCAGTCCTCAGAGGTTCCAGAGGATGAAGGAGACATGGATGATGATGACATTGAAGGTGCTGTCTGTTATACGCACTATGCAATCAGATGGACGACCCCAAAAACACATCCCGAGATGCAGCATCCTCCTTGGTGGCCATCAGGTACAGGCGCTGATCAACACCAGGGCTTCCATAAATATCATAACCCAATCCACGATGCACACCCTTCCTGTACAACCTACTCTAAAACCCACTGCTACGAAGGTGTTTTCCTACGGATCCAGCTCTCCCCTTCCTCTAGAGGGGGTATTCACAACCGAGATTGCGCATGAATCTCGCTCAACTCGTGCTAAGGTGTATGTCACAAAAGAGGGCACCGGGATGTTACTGAGCTGCAGGACAGCAGAGCGCCTTGAACTCATGTTCGCCTTCAGCATACACAAGGAAAGCATGGAGGATTTGGTGACTCAGTTTGCATAATTGTTTGAGAGCTTAGGATGCTTGAAGAACCGGTTGATACGCCTACACATCGATGACTTGATCCAGCCTTTGGCCTTGAAGCATCGGCGGGTCGCCTTCCACCTCACGCCAAAAGTGGAGGAGGAATTTCTCAAGCTGGAACAGGCTGATATTATCGAGAAGGTTGAAAGCCCAACTCCCTGGGTGTCCCCAATTGTCGTAGCCCGCAAGCCCAAACAGCCAGGAGAAGTCAGAATATGTGTGGATATGCACCTACCTAATCTGGCTATCAAAAGGGAGCAACATTTGACGCCCACCATGGACGATATCATGTATGAAGTCAGTGGATCAAAATAGTTCTCCAAGATGTATTTAAGAGCTGGCTATCATCAGCTAATGTTAGACCCAAAACCTCGAGTTATCACTACATTCTGAAAAGATACAAACGTTTCAGTTTTGGAGTCTCTAGTGCAGCTGAGGTTTTTCAGGACACCATCCAAGGTGTACTAGCTGGCCTAGATGGAGTCCTCAACATCAGTGATGACATTTTGGTCCATGCTTCAATGCTTGAAGAACACCTTGATCGTTTGAGAGCCACGTTCCAACGCCTCAAAGAGCGTGGTCTGGCCCTTCACTGAGACAAATGTGCTTTTCTCCAAAAGGAGATATCGTACTTTGATTCTCATTTCTCCCAGGAAGGAGTCCTACCTGATCCTCTCAAAGTCCAAGACATTCAGGCTGCCCCGGCTCCCACCACAGTGATCGGGGTGAGAAGTTTACTTGGTATGGTCACGAACTGTGGCTGATTCATCCATAATCTCAAAGACCTCACTGCCCCCTTACGAGAGTTGACAAAAGCCAACACAGCCTGGCATTGGAGGCTGGATCAGAAGGCAGCATTCGAGGCCATGAAGAGGGAGCTGTTGGCTGACATGACCTTAGTCTACTTTGACCCGGCCAAAAACTCTGAACTATCTGTTGATGCCAGACGCACAGGTCTGGGAGCAGTACTATCTCAGAAACAAGGAAAAGGGAGTGGGCCCCGGTGGCCTATGCCAGCTAGGCGCTGACAGAAACTGAGCAACGCTATTCGCACATGGAAAAAGAATCCATTGCTGTGCATTGGGGATGCCATCATTTTCATCTGTAGCTATATGTCCAGCCTTTTGTGGTACACACTGACCACAAACCCCTCTTCCCTCTGTTTATGGGATCATCCTCCAAACCCCCACCTCGAGTCGAGAAATGGATTCTACAGTTGCAGAACTATCATTTTACAGTCCTTTTTTCGCCCCGGTGCTCAAAACCCCGTGGATTACCTATCCCGGCATGCCAGACATGTATTGGAAAATGAAGGGCATGACGCGGAAGATGTGGAAGAATATGTTTGACTTGTTGAACTCTCCCGCGCACTCCCCATCTCGCTTGAAGAGATCATCGACACAACTTTGACTGATGAGTGTATCCAGCTGGGCATATCTGCGGTGCGGTCCAGCAAGTGGTGCACCTTAATGGACAAAATCACATATCGCACGGACGATGCAAGAGTAACACTGACATCACTGCACAATGTTCGCACGGAACTGGGAGTGTCCCCAGAAGACTGTCTCATGAAGGATCCCGCCTGGTGGTCCCTGGAACCTTCCAACAATGGGTGGTGAACCTCACCCATTTGGCTGATCAAGGGGTCATCAAGACCAAGTCTCGTTTACGATGCAAGGTCTGGGTGCCCTCGAGGAACAGAGTGTGTGCCGGTACTCCCTGTGCCAGGCTGCCGGCCCTGCTGATTCACCCGCACCAATTATCATGGAAGACATTCCTCCGTTTCCCTGGCAAACAGCCAGCGCAGACTTCGGTAGTCTACCTGATGGTCGACACATGTTGGTAGTCGTCAATGATTTTTCAAAATACCTAGAGGTTGATGTCATGGAGTCCACCACTTCCAGTCAAACCATAACTCGTCTGGAAAAAATTATGGCCACTCATGGTCTACTAAAGGAACTACGTACTGACAATGGACCCCCGTCTTTGAGTCAAGACCTTGCTGAATATTTGCAATCGAGGGGTGCTCTTCACAGGATAATTACACCCAGGTGGCCACAAGCAAATGGAGAAGCTGAACGCTTCATGCTCACTCTAAGTAAAGTGCTAAGAATTGAGCTGGCCAACAGCCAGAATATGGACTGTACCCTGTATCCTTTTCTATGAGAATATCGTCTAATTCCTCATTCAACAACTCATGTCAGTCCAAGTTCTCTATGCATGAATCACAACATGGGTGATATCATTCCTCAGGTGAAAAAACCGTCAGCTGTGTACCAACAGGTTACTGAAAATCTACAGAAGCACAGAACATGAAATAAGCACATATCCCGAATTCGTAGAGCAAAGCCGAGTGCAATCCAAGTGGGTGATCTGGTGCTACTCAAGAATAGACATACCAGAGGGAAGTTCACTTTACCTTTTGAGCCCCACCCCTGGAGGGTGCAAACAGTAAAAGGAACCATGATTACTGCTCAGAGAGCTGGAGAGACTGTCAAGAGGAATGTCTCGTTCTTCAAGGGTTTTCGAGACCCTATCAGCGGAGCTGGGAAAGATCTAGACACCCCTGGCAGGGTGGACCTGCCCGATGATGAGGATCTGTTCCCTGTAGAGCATCCTGTTTCATGAGATTCGACAAGGGTGACGCCCTCATTGTCTGAAACTGAGGGGCGGTGTCTGCCAGCTGTGCCAGTTGCTCCAGACTGTTAGCCACCTGCTGTTGTGCAAAATGATCCTGCCAGGGATGCCAATCACCGAGGAACCGAGATATATCATCTTCGACCCCATCCGGCAAGATCTTCTTGTTTGAATGATTTTGTGCTGCACTGAATTATGGGTTTGGTTGTGCTTTTTATTTTTTGTTTTTGTCTGTCTTGTTTTTCCATTTCCTCTCTCTCTCTCTCTCTCTCTCTCTCTCTCTCTCTCTCTCTCTCTATTTCTCTCTATTTCTCTATCTCTCTCTACCCTTTTTCTCTTCTCCCTTGTCTTGATACTGATTTTATTGTTTTGCTTGCTTTTGCTTCCACTGTTTCATTTTCTTTCATGGGTAAAGGAGAAATGTTATGTTTTGTGGTAGTGGGATCACCACACCCTGGTAAGCCCGCAGAGGGGTGTTCCTTAAGTGGTCCCTTTCCGTCCGGTCACAATGGTTGTGACGGTGATGTAGGGACGTGGGATAATAAATAGCCTCAGGTCTTGACCCGCAGGCAGTGAAGCATCAGTACGAGTCTGCTGTGGTCATTGATCATCTTCACCCGTGTGACCCATACTCCATACCTTGGCCAAGCAGTGGCTATCACTCCACATCAGTCGACTTGTGGTTGCCAGTAGCATATCAATATCTTAGGCCCCCCCCTCCTTGAAGGCAATATGAAGGCCCTGCTCACCCCACATATAATTATTCAGCTAACCAGCATGTTCAAGTTCCTCACAACGCAGGAGTTTCAAAGATACAATTAGCTTCAGAATTATACACATTCATTGCAGCCTGGTGACAGCAGGTAAAACCAAACTTTGAGTTACCAAATGGGAGTCTGAGGGGCTGTGTCTGTAGCTGGCCTTACAAATGCAACCCTTAAAAAAGGGCCTTCATGGGGTTGCTTAGTGAGGCATATACTAATGGACATAAAAACCGATTATAAAGAAATGAAGACTAAACTGTCACCATCACTTCATCATCCTTAAACTACAATGTTTGCTTACATTTCGTGTCCAGTTCTGCATATTAACATTTATAGAACAATAATCTACCCATGTGCCACTGGTAAAGAAATACTGTCTCATTTGGGTGAGGTATTGCCTAGGTTTCCTAGTAGCTATAATGCACAAGAATCTGCACACACCCATTCAGCAAACTGTGTGGTCTTAAGTCACAAAAACCCCATATTCCACATTTTCCATATCTGCCAGAACTGGGGGCAATTAGAAGGGATTCACTTTGCAGTTGAGAAATAATATTACGTATATATTGCAATAAGAGGGCAAGCCAAACTCTTTCCAACTGATTTGTGGGAGGAATTTGTTCCACCTTCATGACAATTGGTTTTAAATGGTGCCACACTTTGTATTTTACAACAAGCTTTTTTTTTTTTTTAAATCAAGTGTGCTGAATGAGAACTTATGTAACATTCTGGGCAGTCAGAAAAATATTTTGTTTCTAAGTCAGCAAATACTGCATGTGCCTTTCAGAAAACTAAGCGCTGATAAAAATACAAAATTCAGAAATCTGTGCAGGAAGACACGGTGTCTGATACCATTATTGTCACTTTGCAAGTTATTAGGTCACGAAAATGTACGTTCATAAAAGACCATCAGAATTTACTGTGTGTCTAAAATACATTTTGTTTTATCTAGTGCTTCTAAAATTTCTATACACTATAAATAACAGATGTAATTGTAACACAATGTATGGGACTCCATTTACAGATTACCTTGCCAGCTTTCAAATTTTTGACCTTCAGATCACTGCATTTATCAGCTTCTAGAGTTCTATTTACAGAGCCACCCACCACTCAATCTCTCACCCGGTCTAGTAGTAGGAAATCTGGTGTTATTTTGTTTTACTGCAGATCGTTCTATATGTAATGGTGTCACTGTTATATTTCAGAGTTCTTCCAGTATCCAGACTCAACTGCTCAAATATTCCGAAGTAATGTTTAGAGCTGAGAACGCATAGAACATGGATTCCTTTTTTCTGGCCCCCTCCAATGGAAGGTTCTAGGTGCCTGAGTAATAAAAGTAGTTATGGTCAACTACAATTTACCAATTACAGTATGACCCGTTTGGTCACACAGTAAAGCTCAGAGTCAATTCATGGGATTAAGTATGGATTCATTATAAATTCAAAGCCAAGGCTATATAAATAAGTTTAAGAAACATAGTATAAAAATACAGAATCACTAGAGGATATCCAAAGCGATGGATAAAATAGATCCTCAATAACAGAAAACAAATGAGGAATTTAGTAGCCGCTATACAAAGAATGAGAAATACAGTCTGATGTGTAAATTGAAAGTTTTGATCCTTTTGCCTATACATGAAGTTGTTTAAGGAGACCTACTAAACCCTTGGAATCAGGGAAACCCTATTAAATCTGGGAAGCAGAGAAAGGTGTCAGCATAGCAGAACTACTGTAGAAGGTCTCAAAGGTAAAGTATATTGTATATCATAAAGCCACACAACAGAGATGTTGCAAAGAGGTCTGTACATCTTAGAGTCTAAAGGGGATCTGAACAAAGCCAAGGTGCAATGCCCAATTATACTCTCCAAAAGTACCTTCGAGAATCCCATGTCACATGTCCAATTAATTCTCATCTTCAAATGACATACTTGGCGACTACACTGGAGATTTCTTTCCTTTTGTCTACATATTAAAATGTCCTTGGATTCCGCCCTTCTCCTTATTCCGCTCAGACAGTAGTCCTTCCTTCATTAAATCTTCTTATCCTTGCCTAGAGATGTTCCTTCGAGCCTCACCATCTCTTTCACACAATGTGCTTTTCTTTAACCATGAGCTAACGCAACTCCACCTCCAGAGGAAAGAAAAACATTGCATCCAAAGCAAGCATTCACATTAAAAGTTAAGTATTGCGAGGTCCAAAATCTTAAGGCCTTTGGCCAACTTTAGTATGACAAGTATATAAGTGCATGTTTTAAATGCAGGATTGCAGCTAAATATACAGTTACAATATAGATGTAGAGCAATATTCAAATTAATACATTTTTAGTTATAAAATAAATGGAGAGTATTATTTAAAGAAATACGTAACCATATAAGGAATACAATGGTATTCAAACTACACAAATGTAGATACATGTGAGACCTGTTACTGTAAAGAAAACGTTAATATGCACACTCATGTAAATGTCAAGATTACACAGTAAATGCACTTTTCTGTAACTATTCAAGTGAAGTTCATTAAGTTAATATTACATCACATGAGCACATAAGGCCATACGCACACATATATGTGGCCTAAATAAACTTTTATGGGTGGAGCCAATATTACGCTGCTCCAGTGCCCTATGTGCCAGACAGCATGATGTCAGAGATGATAAATTAAGAAATTGATGCCTAACATACCAGTAGTACTAGTGAAATAAGTTTAGACTGCTTTTGATGCTCTGGTCTCCTCAGTATTCTCTGGATATAGATAGGGAGCTTGGACAAAATATAGAGGAAAAAATATTGTGTTATTGTGTGAAGAAAATACTGTGTCAAGAATGTCAAGGACAAAAAGATTGTGAAGGTAAGTTTCTATGGGAAAGCAAAGTTTTACTAAACTTAACTCCACATCTATGTACCTTGAATATATATATATATATATATATTCACTGAAAAAAGCCACAGGTTTCAGGGACGTTATAGTTAGTTGGAGAAACCTAACACCTACTTCTATGCCCCTAGCTAGTAGAGCATGGATCGCATAACTTGCATTTAGATTTTCTTAGGGAGATCAGCGCACTGCATACCTGTTTACAGCCAGGTACTGTAATTATTGGTAGTCAGGGAGGCTGTGTTCCCTGCGAAAGGCAAACCTGTATCGCATCAGCATCAGCTCCTCCCGGACTCAGGCTCGATATCAGCTTTCAGTAGAAAGTGCGGTACAGCAGCATCTCTGGCAGTCAAGATCCTCTCTGGCAGTATCTTGTGCAATAATCTAGAGTGTAGGACCTCTCCTGACAAGTGGTCAAGTGGCAGTCCTTCTATTCTATAACTTATCTGTTACAAATTGGGTTAATATTCGACTGGGGTCAAGCAATAACCACAATCCTAGTCAGGGTAAGAGGCAGGAAAACCCTAAATTAACCTGTGCTCACCCTCTGGAAGCTTGGCACATAGCAGTTAGGCCTAACTGTGGAGTAAAGTATTTGTGCAACATTTCAACCAGTAAAACAGTGAAAACACCGAACAAAGAGATTTCACACCAGGTTAGAAAAACAGAACTTAATTTAATGAATAAAACAAGACCAAAGCAACATAAATCCAATAAGCAGAACATGAGTTATGCATTTTTAAAGAATAAACTGTAAAATAGTGCTTAGAAGCAATAAGCACTTACTTGGGATATCTGTCTGTGCCGGACCAGGACAAAATCAAAGTTCAGGCCAACTGCGAAGGAGTGCGGGCCAGACACATGAACCCAGAGAGGCACGCTGAACAAAAGTAAATTAATCCTGGTTGCGTCAACGTCAAAGATGCGGGGTGCAACGAAAGCTATGTGTCGATGTTGATCCACGCAGGGGGCGGGGGGCGATACGCCAGACCTGATCCATGCAGCAGCGGTGATGCTTCGGCTCTGATTAGCGAAGAGCTGTGATGCAAGGATTCAGCGCCATTTTTGAGGATGCCATCAATGGGGATATGAAGACCTTGAGCCAGGAAGACTGTCGCGCAGCGGTGGTTCGGAAGTCAATGCATCTGAGCCGATCCATACAGTCAATGTGAAGCACCGGTTCTGGTCCATACAACAGGAGCGATGCGCCAGTTCTGTTCCACTCAACAGGGGTGATGCGCCAGTTCTGATCCACGCACCGGCAGTGATGCGCTGGTTCAACAAAGGATGTGTGGATCTTGCTGGAGCAAGCACCTTAGGCCCACTTCCAGGGGTCCAGGACTAGGGTGGCACCACTTGGAGGGCAGATTCACAGATGGCAGATCCCAGGTGCAGAAGCAGAGTGGTTGGATGTATTTTATGTTCCCGAGACTTCAGATCAGGAGTCCAGCCAGCTAGCCCTTGGAGTCAGTCTGTGTTCAAAAGATACACATCCAGTCTTTCTCAACCAGGCAGGGGAACAACAGGCAGCAAGGCAGCACAGCAAGGCAGGAGTCCAACAAAGCAGCAGTCCAGCAGAGTGCCAGTCCTTCAGCTGCACAGCAGTCCTTCTTCCTGGGAGAGCCTTCACAGGTCTAAAAGTGTACTGCAGTGATGATGTCAGACGTCCAGTACTTATAACCAGTTGGACCTTTGGAGTGCCGTGCTTCTGGCTTGAAAGGGTTTTGAGTTTGCACTTGAGGTTCAATACGTAAGAAAATGACTTGTGGAATAAAGTGTTTATCTCACCCTGCTTGGTTTCTATATAAGGCTGGAGCCTCTCTTTTAGCGCATGCACCTGTGCAAATTTCCCTAATATCTTCGGGTACTATGGAAGAAAAAGCTACTCTTATTGCCTCATCTCCCCGGGGCACTTCTGTAATAAAGACTGGAGACCGGTCTTCTTCAGCCAGTATGATGTCATAGTCCTTAGATAAATGTGACCAGAAGACTGGCTCAGTAATGTGTGGTATATCCTCTTCAATGTGTAATTCTAAATTGTAAACACTATCAGGAGGATTTAAATGTATATCTGGAATCTCGACTCATATGAACTCATCAATTAGACTCAACACCAGAAACCTCTGAAGCATCTGATGCACTATTGTGACTTCTGCTGCACTGTCTAGGAGCTCTCTCGCCCAAGCCTTGTTTTGTAGGAGAGTCCATAGCTGTAGTAGCATGTTTCTTAGAAAGCCCTGCTACTTTCTTGTTTTTAACTGGTGTCTTCAACTCCAGTACTTTCTTTTTCCTCTTCATGCTGACGTCCGCCTCTCTTCCTGTTTCACCTTTCCTGCTATTCTCTTCCTTTCTTCTGTACTTGGATTGACTCCCTCTCTCTGCTTGATTAAAATGAGTGTCTTTAGAAGAACTTGGAGAACGGTTATCAGAACACTGATACTGTTACTGTTTTTTATTTTATTGCCGTCCCGTAAATTATAGCCACACCAACCAGATTCCCGAGAAGCATGAGATCTAGTTTGTCTTTGCTCTCTACCCTCTGTTTATTCCTGCCTTCCGTTGCAGATTTCTCTTTAATAGAACTCTCAACATCACTTTGAAGTTTTAAATGTGGCTTAACGGCTCATGTACCCAAGGAGTCACCATCCACAGAGGTGTAAACTTCTGCAATTATTTTCAGTAGTTCCCAGTGACAATCTGGAACTGCTTTCAGTCTGTGGTGTATGGCCTGAAGCACAGCTTCTTCCTATATGGTACTCAGTTCAAACTGTACAAATCTTCTGTATAAAGCAACTGTGTAATTTAAAATCCCTATTACCTCAGCGAGAGCCAAGGTGTCGGGACGAGGAATGGGCATGTAACCAGCCAAAACTGGTCATGTAGCCCTTCCATTGCTCAGGGGATCCAGACGGATATTCCTGTGCATGTATGGTAACTGAGCAGCAAACTAGTTTTGGTGTTTCTGGTAAGTCAAAGTGATTTCCAAATGTTGGTAAGCCCTATAATGTGCAGGTGGTGGTAAAGCTTTATAAGCCTGAAACTGCCTGGACATTGATAGCCTCAAACCCACATATGAGTACAATGTCTAAAGACATATGCCACATGAGCGGCTATTACAAAAGTAACTTCCCTACTGCATAGGGATCACCTCAAAGCTTGAGGTTCTGAGTAACTTCTTCCCTGTTGTTGGTTCTATCTCAATAGGGCCCCCCAGGAACATGAACAGATTTAAGTGGAATGGGTTAAAAGAATTCGAAAACCCTCATAATGGGTAGTAACCTTTTAAAAGTTAAGCATGACAAACCTCCGGCAATAGGCACTCCCTTATACCCTATAGGAGGTAACCATGATTACTAAGCACGTCTTTGTATTGGCGTAATAATGGTTCACTTGTGTGTGTGTACATCAAAAAGAAACTATTCAAGGGCTCAAAAATTGATTGAATCCAGAATTTGATATTAAGAACCTATCTAAATTTCAACTTGATGAAGAAAGAGTTTCTGACATTAGCCAACTGTACCAAACAACCACAGGTTGAAGACTAGAATTCTGAAATAATCCAGATGACTTTGCACCTGTAAGCAATGCATATCTTCAAGGTTTGCATTCAACACTGAACATTCTATCAAAGAAAACATCGAGGAAGGCAAGACAGCATGGTACAAGCTATCCCTCCTTGATGAAGTAAAAGTTTCCTACCTGATGCTGAATTGAGAACAGTCCAAGCCTTAGTCCTCTCTTACCTAAATAGAGGCAACAAACTGTATAACAGTCTCTCAAATACAACACTGGCTCTCCTGAGAAGCAACATAACCACTTCAGCACATCTCATAAAAAACGAATGAGTTCACCCACATTAAGGAAATACACTTCCTCTCAAAGACCAAGCCAACACAATCTTTAACAACAGCTGCATCTTGTAGAAAGGTTGTTAGAAAAGTCACACCTGCATATCTTGATGAGAAATTAACCACCTGTGGTGAACAGCACCTAACCAGCAGCCAGGACATCACCAGACTGCAAATTAAGAAACAAAAGAAGATGAAAACAGATGGAAAACCTTCATTTATATGTTCAGAAAGAGGCTTAAGACAATTCTCTTCAGAGAACACTACCTCCCTGCACCATAGAAACCAAATGTTCTACAATATTCTCATTATAAACAAACCTGAATTGTATTGGCGATCAATGGCCATATGTGTAAAAATCAAGAATTTTGATTTCCAAGTTGTGCTTCTTACAGAATCACAATTAGGAAATCACAATTCCTAATATAAGAAAAGATATTAAATATCTCCAATAAATAGCTATTCCTAGTGGGTTGCAAATCGACCAACCTCATGAACATTGAAGAGGTAGGTTCGCAGTTTGTATTCCATTAGGAATGATAACCATCACAGGGATGGTGGCCTGATGGGGTCAGAAGACCGCCATGTCTGTGATTGCTTTTTATTAAAGCAATCTTTTTATTTTTTAAATGCAGCCCGCTTTTCCTGAGGGAAAATGGGATGCATCTAAAAAATAGAAAATTAAACTTTCAAGTTTTATTTTTTAAGAGTGAGCAGTGTTCTGTGGGTCCACGGGCTTCTCTTAAAAAATATTTTTGTTTACATTCTCAAAGATGAAGGGGTCACTTAGAGACCCCTTCCCATTGCGAATGCTTACCACTACCTTTTAGTAGTTGGTAAAAAAATGTTTTGCAACCCTAACTTGCTCGCAAAACATTAATACATACCACTGCAATTTGGTAGTTGAAAGGGATGTCCTAAACACACCCCTGCCAACTACCGAATCGCTAAACCAAATTACGATCCGGAAACAAGTTTTTGATTCGTAATTGGCATTTGTACATTAAAAAATGCTTTTTTCGGTCACAAACAGGCTGATTCTGAGATTCGGCCCATTTGCGACCTCAAAAACATTTTGTACATATAGCCCTTAATCCCCTTTTCAAAGCTCCTTTGCTTTCCACCTACTTTCATGCTGTACAAGTAGCTATACTTAACAAGCATTGGCATAGCCAATAGGTCTCCCCTTTGGGACCTTATAAGTGTTTAGTTATCTAGCACAATATCCTTGGTGCAACAACATCAACTGTTGCATGGCTAAACACTTATAAGGTCCCAAAGGCGAGACCTATTGGCTATGCCAGTGCTTGTTCTAATGTGTTATTGTCCGTTTAGAAAACACCAGAATAATAACTGATGCCATAAAAAAGCATCGATCTGATATCATCCGTTTTGGCCATCAGCAAGTACCTAGACTTCAGGTGGGGCACATGCCCTTTGAGTGACATCTGACATCATCCCAGAGGCAAAGGTCATATGATAGCTTTGCCTGTGACATTACGCTAATTAGCAATTTGATTCCTGAAGAATCCCATCTTTTTTTCGTCACAGAAAGTTGTCAAGTATGTTTATATTATTCTCGAACATACTGTGTTATTTTGTACAACAAAACACCTTTGTTTAAATTGGTTCGTTCCAAACAACGAAGGTCTGTTCAGATGAAGCCTGACACGCCCTGGCTGTGCGCCGCCCTAGCAGTTCTAATAGTCACTGGCTGGCGCCTGCGTGCGTGAGTGACTGATAAAAGAATCCCGTGACCCTTCCGCTGACACGTCACGGGGCTGCTGGTCACATTGAGCAATGTTCCCTGCATGCACGGGCATGTAAGCAGGAAATCGGGCTCAGCCTCGGCGTCTTGCAGCTTCTGAGGGGTTCCATGTTTTTCCTATACACTGTGAGCGACACATTTAAGCTAGAACTGTAACTGAAGGCGTAAACATCCGTGACTGTTGATCTTGTTCCTTGTATCTCGTATGGACTATGTCATCCAGTACCCCGTTACATACGATTGCGCGAGGGGTATTTTTCCGTCATAAGCAATTCAGTGAGCTGAACAGAGCTCCGGTGAATGGAGGCAGAGTAGGAGAGCGTATGGATGGAAAGCCAGACCGAGAAGCGAGATAAGCTTTGGCCGCGCGGCCATGAAACTGACACGGCCGCGCGGCCGTGAAAGTGAAAGTAATCGTGAGTAAGCCGGTTTTGGAAGTGCAAACAGTGGCTTTTGCTGGTGACCAGCTTGCGTTCACGCGAGCGTCCAGATGGCGAGGGAAGCCATATGGCGCCTGATCGCGCGTGCAGGCTCGCGTGAACGCAAGCTGGTCACCAGCAAAAGCCACTGTTTGCACTTCCAAAACCCGCTTACTAAAACTCTCGCCAGAGCAGCGCATGCGCTGGCTCAGGCGAGACCTAAAAACATGGCTACAACCTTAATTAACATGCAGTGAGCAACAGTGCTTCCTTTGTGCTGCTGAAAGCGACATGTTCTTTCCATCTATCTTATTCCCCACTTACATCTTTCTGAGTCAACTTCTCATCTGCCTTCACAAAAGAGATGAAAGAATTCCTGATAAATGTTCCTCTTGACTTGTTAAAGAACAATTCACTAGTACTAGCTCAGTGTGAGTATTTCAAACAGAACGACAATAGAGAAAGTTAACAGGACACATTATTTATGTTAAGAAACGCCTCGAAAAAACACACATTTTAAAAGGATATAGTTATGCATAGGTTCCATCCATGTTTATATATTGACATCCGCAACTCAGGAAGGTGCTCCAAAGTCGACAATGATGCGGTCGTCACTACTTAAAATCTCAATTAAATAAAAAAATCTCTATCCCTCATTTTTTAACAAGATTCATTATTTAGCAAATCTCATAATCTCTCGTTCTATCGCCATCTTTATTTCTCTACACATCTATTTTAAGTTCTCTCTCACCTTCAATGTCTCTTACCTAATTTCTTCAGTCTTCTTCACAGCTCTACCTCTTCCTCTCATTCTCATCTTCACAATTCCCTCTCATTTTTACATCTGCATCACATTCCATTACACCTCGAACTCTCGTTTTCTCTGCATCTGGCCATCGTACGCTCTCCACTATTTCTCACGGGTGCTCCTTCACATCTCTCATAAGTTAACTCTCATTCTTCTGGTTTGCCAGCTCCAAATTTCACTATTGTCATTTTGTCACCTCCTGCTCTACTTTCGCCTAGTCATTTTCAGACCCATTTCACATTGTGTTATCTAGTCTCTACCCCAGGCTTCTCTACATGCATGCTTCAACCTCCTCTATAAGGCTGCTGTTGGGACACAAAAGTACTCTGCATGGTAAAGACGTGTACCTGTGCCCTAAGTGCCCAACTGTGCTGTTGTCTGGAGCCCTAATGCTGATTTTTTGTGATAGTCAAGCACAGATCATGGATGTGCGCCATAGCATAGGCCTGTCTCACTGATTGCGGTCTTTTTGAACCGGGAGGGTCCCACAAAGTCCTTCCCTCATAGGGTCTCATTTACAATACTTTGACGCACTGGAGCCCAGCAAGCCTTTCTGCTGCGCTACCGGCGCCAAAATAAAAGGGCAGGAATGTGCCGTATCTACAAGATACTGCGCAGTCCTGTCCTTTTCCTCTGTGCCAGCGCACAAACAGCAGCCGTGCGGCAGCTCAGTCACCCTTCCATCATTTTGCAAGCGTGTCTGCGCTGAGGGGATGATTGTTTTTGTGCAGGAAAGGACATCTTCCTGCACACAAAAAATCATTAAAGGCATTTTCCTCTTTCTATGCGTGCTGCATAATGCAGCATACATAGAATGAGGAAAAAATGAGAAATAAAAGTATTTCTCCTCATTGCGCCTCCTTACGTCTCCCCTGGGGAGACGTAGGATTCTGACGCATTCCCAGGTTTACACAATTTTGTAAATCTAGGAATGCGTCAAGTTCCATGGATGTTGCATGGGAACACCCACAGTAACACCCATGGAACGCCACTTTCACACAGTTATGCGTGAAAGGGAGACATATTTACAAGGCCATGAAAAGTCATACAGGGTGATTAATGATCAGTAGTAGAGAACAAGACCTTTTTACCCTGTGTCACTGGATTGATGCCCACAGGCTCACTCTCCTTTTTAAAAGTGCCATTGCTGTGTGATTAACTAACCCTTGGACTACATTGGGTAAGATGTGGAGTGCTGTGCAGTGCAGGAGAAGTGACTATGTATTGGTTTACGTGTGCCTGGGTAGGTGACACTACAAAGGATGGAGCACTACTGTGTGGTGCTTGTGTGGTTAGTAAATTTGCTGGGCGTATGTATGCCTGAAAGGGATACATTGCTTGAGAGATGTAGTGCTATGCAGTGCGTGAATAGGGAAGCATGTGATGGATGTATGTGTGTTTGAGTGAAGTACAATACATGAAGAATGAAGTGTTGTGCAGAGTGCACATAGTGAGTGTGTGTTTGTAAATAACACTCCCCGGTTAAAGATAGAAAAACATCAGTGCTGATCAGTGCATGTGTATTAAGTGTGTGTACTGAATGCATGTGTACAATACATAGAGGTAACAGCCCTGGACTCAAAGTGTGCTGTGAACGTACACTGAGTGAGTCTGCCTGCAATGGTACAATGTATGGAGGACTCTGTGGTCCATTTTGGGAAGCCCAGGCCTGCCTGCTGAAGACATAAGAAGGAGGAATCCCCCCAGAAAGATTTGTGCATTGTTGCATTCATGTGAGCTGGGTGCGGACACACTGTAGAAAAAGGGACTGCTCTTTGATTCAGTGATACATCACAAGGAAGGGAACTGGACACATCTCAGGATGTCAGGAAGAGAGATGAGGCTGATAAGGGGATCATAAAGAGTAGGGCCGGGGGGCTGGGATTAACCTTTTGATGCACATATCACTGTGGCTGACATCCAGGTGTGAAATCTGGTCACTCCCATGAATTTTGTTGTGGACAATCAGCTTTGGAGTCATGCTGTGACAATCATCTTTCATCAAGGAAGATGAAAAGGAGAAGTTCCCACTACTAAAGAAGCAGAACCCCAACATAAAACTTCAAAGACCCAGTCTCTAATTCACCCTAAACCACATTTGGTGTCTGGAAAAGGACTATAAGTCAGGGAGGTTGACTCCCCAAAAATTTGTCATCTGCTAAGCAGCCAGGCATGCTGCATGAGAAGGGGAAGCTCTGCAAGACTTCTGCCTGTGACTAGGACTGGGGGCCAAGGCATGCTAGTCTCCCTGCTAGGTGAGGGTTCATCACCCATGGAAACCAAGACCACCTGCCCTGGAGCCTGGGGCACCAGCACCTGTCTGCTTGTCAAGACCAGTGTGCCCTGTGAGGAAGAGGAGAGCATTGGAGGGACCGAGGGCCAGTGGGGAGCCCTACCGCGAAGACTCCCTGTGCGAGGTGCGTGAGGTGGGAGGATTTGGCTGTGCACTGATCGGGCCATAGCCTGTGCAAGACTGTTTTCAGCGACCCCCGTATGCCAGGAAAGGGCCGGCATTGACTGAGCCAAGTATTGAGCACAGTTTGGAGGGCGCTGAGCCCGCAAGGACTCATTGTAGTGACCCTGTATGGTGTGGGCAATTGCAACTAAGGAGTCTATGTTGTGTCCAAAAGGTAGCGCGTCAACCTTGTGTGCCAGGAGGGGCTTCCAGGACCAAATCATCAAAGACTTCGGGCTGTCACCAGGGATTGGAGTGAAGCAGTGACTGGCAGGTCTAGCCACACCAAAAGATCTGCCCTGACTGACCTGCGTGAACAAGGAGGAAGCCAAGGAGGATGATGCTCCCTCATGGACACCAGTCGGGAGCCAAAGGACTGATTACCCACCACTGGGAGAACTTGACTTAGCATATCCGATCACTGGGGAGAGCAGCCGCGCCACTCCAGAGATTGAGCCTGTGCCCGTCTGATGCTGCCACGTGTACGACAAGCAGCCCGACTTTTCCAAGAAGCATCTGCTCTTGCGGGTGCCAGCGCTGAAGGCACCCACTGTAACGCAGAATACTTCCATGCTGCAGGAGCAGGTAAGACTTGAACAAGGGCCTTTGGGGCAACAGGGGATTTGCCGCTGAAGGTGCTGTGGCACCAGAGACACTTTTGACTAAAATCCTGTAGAGTCAAAGGGAACACTTGAGTATGGCCTAATATTGTGCATTTCCTGGATGCGGCCATCAGTGAATTGGCAATAACCATGAACATATTACACGAAGGCGGATGGGACAGGGATCTTCCTGACAAGTCCCAGAGCCCCAACCTCAAGGGGGATTGTGTTGTTGCATTTGAATGTTGCATTTATTTGCATATGTAGAGTTAGAAATAAAATACTGCTTTTTCCAGTAAAAGCAAGCATTTGGCCTGACATTGATTTATTTTTCATACTGTTTGCACTTTGAGTTATGAATCTGGTTAATTGACATGTATCTACACCCCTCACCCCCCCCCCAGCCCACTCCCCATCACCCTCACGGAGTCCTGTGTGCTCAACCACAGCTATCACTGAGAGTCAAGCTCAGAAGGTGTATTTGGCCCAGTTGAGCAGGATCCATAGTAGGTCGGGCCCCATGGGCAGCAGGAGTAAAAGACCTCAACCACCAGGTTGAGCCCAGTAACCCCAACTTGCCATGTGGCCCTCCAAAAGGAGTTCCAACAGTTGACATTTCAGAATTTAATTCTTAATTTATCTTTCCTAGTTTTTCTTTCAGCCACATTCAGTTTCCAGTTTCATGCCTCAATTCTCGCCCTTTCCTTGTTTTACACCCTATCCTGCACCACACTGTCATCTCTCTTTCCATCCCCTCTCTCTACACATAATAATATGACCTCTTCATCTCTCTTCAAGACCTTATCCACTTTGCACTCTCTCCCTTCTCTCTTTTCATATGGCTCTCTTTTGGTCGCTCGCTCATACTCTCTTTGTGTTCTATCAACCGCCTCCTTTCTAATTGCTGGGATTAAAGTTGAGGAAGGGCCATCTGACTCACTTCAAAACTTGCAAAAGGGTGTAATATCAAAAGTAGCAACAGAGCAAGTTTCTCTCTCAAAGAAAAGGCAAAGCACAGACAGCAGCAGTGCAAGATTCTCACACAAATACAATAGGTACAGCACAGACATCACCAATGCAAGATTCAATCAACAGAACCGGAATAGCATACAGAGCAGCTCTTAAAGCTTTACTGATGCTTACCAGACCCAACACTGGCAGATGCTGTGCATGCTTAATTCATACACAGAACAAGCACATCATAAGCCGCAACAATGCTGTTGCAGCGTTTTGGGCCCATGTTATCATCTGATTATCGACCACTCTCTTGGTCCTCTGATGGACCTTGCTTTGTGCCGAGAGGGGTTGGATAAAGGGGTTTCATTCAGCCATCCAATGAGGACCAGGCATTAGATTGCTGCTCTACAAACTGATAATCAAAATAATGTATATGACTCTCAAGACTACACTGTACAAGTATAGTATTAGGAGTGATAGACCAAATCTCCTGAAGAAATTTAGCCGGCCAGATATAAAACAAACCAGTACTTCAGTTAAAGCTATACAGAACAACAACATTAGTACTCAATATTCAGAGATCGCTCTAGTTCAATCCTTTCCAGTCATCAATAAATTGATTGAAATGCACAATCAAATGGAAATAAACTATGGTGAGACAGAGGCAGTTTGATGTAGTTCTTTTTTATCAAATTTAGAAAGGTAAGTACATTAGTATGTAAGTTTAATTCAAAAGTAAAGAATAATCAGGTTAAATCAGGTTTGCCATAAAGTGACCAAAGCAATGGAAATTCAGGAAGAGACGTGAGTTATGCCAGTTCGAAGCAGTTTCCCATGAGGGAAGAGACCACCAAGGAGCACATAGGGTATGCGTCAGTGCAGAGTCTGCAAAGGCAAGTCTGGGTCCAAGAGATAGATTAGCAAAGAAAGTCCGCAAGAACAAAAGTTCTTCCAAGGAAGGTAGATGAGAGCTCCTCCTCTGTCTCAGTCAAATCAATGTATATTATAATCCGCAAGTTCCAGGGTCACACCTCTTTAGTCACCTCACTTAGTCAGACCACTCAGTCCATTGGTCAGTTCGTATAGGGTGATTGTCATGAGGCATAAAGAAGATACATTTTGTAGGAATATAGGTGGTGCAGAATATGTAAGCTGTCAGGCCATCCAGTAGATGTATATTCTTAAACAAAGATCCTTTAGCAAAGGCACATAAGCAAGTTCGAAAGGTCAGTTTCTCAGGCAAGTGTTCCCAAAGTAACAGAAATTGTGTCAAATAGTCCTTGTATGTGAGTGGGAACTCTCAAAATAAAACATAGTTTCAATTCACTTTGCAATTTTATGACACATTCCCACGAGAACGAAGTCTAGTAACAAGGAAAAATATATGCAAACAGGCAGGCCTGCATTGAATTTAGGCAAATATAAGCAATAGCATAAAGTATTAAAATATACATTTTCATTGAGAAACATTAGATTCAAACATTGTTCTCAGCTCATTTTCACTTAGAAAGGAGGTTAATTTCATTGTAAATAGCATGTATAACTTCTTCACTGTTGGCCCCCTCTGGCATACAGGGTCACATGTAAATAGCATGTGTAGCTATAAAATATGACTGCATTTTCTAACGTATTACTGCATTTGCAAAGTACCAACGTATACATTTATTTGAAATTCCTAACAACTAATATTGTTTGAGGAAAATTACATTAGTACATATACCAAGATCATTCTGTGAAGGTTTCAGGTCAATCACGTTAATTAGGGGTGTGCAGCACCATTTTTTTCTCTTCTCTCTTGGTGCACATTTTCACATGGGCAAAGATGGAGTTTTAAAATGAAACTCTCCCTCAGCACTTAATATGTCATCTAAACTATGTTAATTTTCATAAATCTTTCAAAAACATCAATATTCAAAGAGGATGGTTAAGAAAATCTCTATAACACGAGTCATCACTTTCATATTTCTATTACATGTTAAAAATACACCATCGTATATAATGGTTTCTTCAAAAGGTGTCAAAATCGGTTTATGTGTCATTTGTAAAATTAGCAGTTGTCCCATTCTATCAGTGCACACTTCCCTAGGTAACTGCTCTGAAAAATCTCTCACACAAAGAGATACAGTACTTTATTTATTTGAGTTTTATATAGCGCTGGCTAGACCCGGAGGTATCAGAGCGCTTTACATGAGGATCAGAGTTACAGGCTAACATGTTACATTTGTTCAAGCGCAATCAAAACATAGGAAACAAAGAAAAAGAGCAGAGTTACAGAAATTCGATTATGGGAGGGGGAGGGATGGGAGAGACAGGGAGACGGGTAGAAACTGTGCCCAATGTCCGGCTGAGTAGGTGACGGCCGAGGGGATGAACCAAGGCCGATCTCCTCAATAGCTGAACAGAGCAGCTCCACCGGGCGTCGGACATAAGGCTCGGACTCCGCTGTCAGGATAGTGATCAGGTGTACTCAGAGAATATCAGAGTAGCGCGGGGGGGGGTGAGAAACCATGGTCCGAATGAAATCCAGACGCCATCTTGAGGTCAGTCACAGTCCTGGGAGGGTTCTGTAAGGAAAAGTTCAGCTCGGAAAAAAAGTCACCCTGGCCAGATTGATGTGACAGGGGGGGGTTCTCAGAGAAGTCTCTGCTGCTATCATGTCAACATGTGCCCTTACTGGTGGAGCAATGTGGGAGGGCTTCCCCCTCTATTAATGCCCTCGTCGAGCGCTATCTCCATGTTATAAGCATCGGGGATGGGGCCTGCAGCGTGCGCTGGTAGGATTGCCTGAGTGCAATGCTTATAGTCTGAAGATACTGGCGGCCATGTTTAGGGTCAGGCAGCCATCGGCCTCAGCTTCGTGTATGTAGTGGCCCCAGGGACCCTTCTCCGGATCACTGACATAATATCGACTACAAAAATATCGAATACACAAAATATCGGCGTCTAAATATCGACTACAATAATATCTACTACCTATACTTATTTATAAAATTACAAAAATATCGAGTACACAATATCGTAAATAAAAAATATCGTTTACCACAATATCGAAATGCTAAATATCGTTACATTAAATATCGTTTACATTTTTATAACATACAACATTACAAAAATATCGAATACCAAAATATAGACACCAATAATAACGACTTTTTAAAAATATCGACTATATAAAAACTGCTCAATTAAATATATCTTTAGCACCAAATATAAATTCACATTATAAAACAATATAAAATACTTAAACAACATAATAAAATAATTTGCAAACACATCAATATATAAAACAATATATTTTGGCTAAAGAAACATATTACAATAATTAAATATAAACTTTAAATATATAATACTTGCATTATTTCACATTAAAAATAACATTTAAATTATTTACAAAAAGTAAAAATATCAAATATTTACTTTCTACTAACAGTTTCTTAATTAGCGTTTCCCTTATATGGAAAGAAAGTGCCAAAACAATAAAAACAATTAACTTCAACCAATAAAACGCTTACATTTCAAAATACACCAATAACATAAAGCAACCAATTAAATAAACACTATATAAACATCAAAAACATACATCTCTTTTACACTTAAAAACTACAACAAAGAAGAAGGTGA